>OX461808.1:159678810-160052810 GCA_949802685.1 Dicyrtomina minuta | reverse complement strand
AATCAAAATGAATAGCGATTTTTCCCCGAAGTTGAAATCCTGGACGTATACTGAGATTCCACTTCACTGGAGATACAGTTCTAGAAGTAGAAGAACGGGAACGGGATGCGCTTGACCGCGGCAACGGCGTGGAGTTTAATTGGAGAGGAGACAAACAATTATCAGAAGAAACATCATCCGAATTTTCATTAAAATTGCTTGAAGTGGGATCAATATCCATATCCATAGAAGCGACTTTTTTCCTTTTAGCTAGATGCGGCGAGCCGCCGGAGCCGCAGGCACCTAAAATAAAATTAATATATTTAATAATTAAATTATCATTCAACAATAATACTAGGACCAGACTGGAACTAAACTATTTTGCACAGTGGTTATTATTATTTATTAATGTTATGTAAACTAGTTTAAACAATAATTAGTTTTATTTTACCTTCCGACAGTTGTGACAGCTTTCTTCTAGATGTAACACCAGTTCGAGTTGGTGTTGTTTCTGTTTCTAAACAGTTTAGTTCCAAGTTTGATGGATTTTCGCTGTCACTATTTTCAGGACTCCCGATGCTTCCGTGATCCATTCCTATCCCCAATGCTTCTACCGTTGCTAAGTCATCAACGGATGAGTTCGGTTCTTTTTCTTTTGACTTTGATGCTAGCGGTAGAGTTTCTGCAAAGGAATCATCACCACTTGAGGATTTTAGCAGCGGAGAGTCTCCTGTTTGCAAGTACAGATAAAAACAAAATATACATCATTAAAACAATACTTAAATTTTAAATTATAATCACAATGTATACAAAATTAAAAGAATTATTATTATTATTAAACAAAAAAACCTAACTTAAATACTTCATAAAATCGTAAAGTTGTCTAAACGTTTGTTTAACAAGTTAAAAATCTAAATAACGAAATAAAAATTAAATTACCTTTTAATGATCGACAGCGCCGTCGAACTACCGGACGATGTTGCGTATGTAAAGGCCTTTCTCCAAACAAAGCATCTGCACGATCCAATAAAAATAGAGTTTCCTCTTCATCTTCTAACTCGACTTCGACTTGCACCTTGGAGGATGCAGGAGAATCTGACAATTCCGAATTGAATGCTCCTGCTTCAGCTTCACCAGGAGGTTGAGGTTGAGATTGAGACTGTCTTTTGTGGTTAGGGTCTTTTTGAGTGAACACCGAATCAGATTCGGAACCTGCTAGAAAATTAGCTTCTTCTTCTTCATCCTCTTGGTTATTTGTTGGTGATGTGAAACTACTATTCTGACTTGGAGGATCTCGACATGATTTTAAACCTTTCCCCAATACTGGGGACAAGCCTTCACTAGTGCTGGAACTCGAACTGGAACTTGATTTATTATCTACAACTACTGCAGGTTTACGTGATTTTCTTCTTTGATTTGTCTGCTGTTTGAATTTTGATTTAGATAATTTTGAAGCCCTAGAACGAGTAACCGCTGGGGAAACGGTTACATTATCTTCCTTAGAGTTTGAGTCTGAAGGTATTTTGTCTTTGCCTAACCTTTGGCCTCTACCCTTACTGCTACCGCTGCTACTACTGCTGGCTTTTCTACCTCGTTTTTTTAATTCGACACTGGATGTCGGAGCCGACATTTTTGTAAATTGCAATAACAAAGTAAACGAACTAATAAGCGGATGAACAAAAATGGTTCGCCTTTTATACCAAATTTTTAATCTTTATTGCTGTGGCGTCCTTTGCAAAACCTAATTTGAGATTTATGTGTTGTTTGTAGTGAGTCAGCAAATGTAACGAGTAGCCTGTAGTTGTTAGTGTCAGTAGTTCAGTAGTAAAACGTATTTCAGAAGGAATTATTCAAAACAAAAACTGAATAAATTAAGTTCCTAGAAATTATATTATAAAATAAAAGTGACACTTTACAAAAGAACTGCCGAATATTAAACAAAAAGCTGGAACTGGAATGAAACATAAAACTAGAGTAGGAATGTCTTATTTACTTATTTAACCTAAATCATTATTATTGTGCTATGCAATTAGAATATTATTAAAACACCTATAATTAATATGTACATATAATTAGGAAATATGGAAATATTATAAGGAAAAAATGTAAATGAAAGTCTTAAGTGTAAGTGTAAGGTAAGTAGGTAAAAATCAGGAATTAGGACTCAGTCTCAGAGTCTCAGTCAGGCGTCAGGGCACGAATATTAATTAACCTGAACTATCCTAATCCTAACTATGATGGCTATGACTATGACGATACACTATACCCTTCAATATGCGAAATTCCATTGGCATAAATGAAGTGCGCGGTCAAAACACCATTGTTATTAGACCAAAATCGAAGTTTCTGTCCTCCTGCAGTTTCAGTTAATGCTGGGGATCCAAACATATGATCATATAATGCAAAAGACATTGGGCCCATTATCAATACACGTGATGGATTACAACCAAGAGCCAACAATATTTCTATGAAGCGTGTGATCGATGTTGGCCATAAACATATTTTTCCAACATAAAGAAATAATACTGCCTGAGCAACTTCAACGACTGGATAATTTTCAAGGTTAATTACTGAATCAGACGCCGTTCCGGTCACAGTTTCAGTCCCAGTCCCAGTTTGCGCAGTTAACTAAATGAATATGAATACACAAGAAACATTATGAAAATTATTAGTTTTTGTTTTATGCAATGCTTGCAGATCAATGATCAATGCAGGGTTTGCAGACTGCAGAACTGCAGACTAGCTGACCAGTGGAAAGTGGACTTGGGGAAAGGGAAAACACAAATATGTAAAACTTACTTGCTGGTTATGGTTATTAACGGTATTAACCACAACCTGAGCTTGGTAACTTTCAGGTTCAGATTCGGGATAGTTGGGATGAATCGGGTCGTCGCCTTGATTAAAATATTCAACTAAAAATCCATGAAATGGTATAAATCGCCCAAGCTGACATAGAATTGTTGTATCAGTAAACGAGAACTCTGCATTTTGAAGATTTAGCAAATTTTGACATTGCCAGGACGCTGCAGATGGTACTCTAAAGCCAACTAGGTGCTGTGAGTAAGTAAATAATTTAGCTCATTAGTCTTCAAGCTCAAGCTCAAGCTGCTACAGAGATTTACATAAATCTAATTCATAAAAGAGTAAAAAAATGTTTATTATTATTTTAATAGTTAAATTTTAATTCACCTCTGTGACTGGCATTATAAACGGCGCAATCTCTTCGAGACCAAAGAACACAATCCTGATGTACACTTGTACGTTGCAGAAAGATAGATAATAGTAATCAGTAAAATCAAAACAAATTGTAGGAAAATTAACAATTCATTTCAAAATGCAAAGTCAAAGTAAAGTTGTGAATAGTTACGCTGTATTTAGTGTGTAGATGTTGCTACACCACTAAAGCACTCACGGTCGCGACTGACTAACTGACTAAAGAAGTAAAGAGTGAGGACTGAACTGAAAACCTGTAGACTGGAACTGGAAGACTAACTGACACTGACTAAGAACGAAGAACTGAATACTAGTGAATTTGAATGTTATGTGAGTACTGACTACTGACTTTGAAAAATCCTATATAATAACTAATAATTATATTTTAATGTTTTAGGTAATGCAAAACGCAAACGTTTTTCAAATATATGCACGGGTGTTGTTGTTTTGAGAATTCTTTAGCTTGGAGCTTGGGATGAATTTGAATTAGTGTTAATGCCAAGTTTTAGCTGCTGCTTAGTAGTACTAGTTAGTGTTAGTACTGAAGTAATGCCAGTTCTAGTGACTAGCTGACATACTTAAACTGAAACATGAGACTACAAAACTAAAAACTAAAACTAACGACTCACTAGTAAGCCATTGCCACTGCCACTACCAGTTTGAGTTACTAGACTACCAGTAGACCAGCACTTACTACCACGCAAGACGATCAACGTTACTACTATTACTTGCTGCAGCACTGGCACTGGCCTGGCAAATCATGGCACTGCACTGCACTGACTGCCACTGACACTAGCCAAAGTCGAATATTTAAATTAGAATACACAATTAATTTGTGCTACATAAATCACTAGAAATAGAATATTACAAAGTTACAACTTGTTTTAGTTCATGCCTTCATTTCATGCATTAATTAAAATAGCTTTTGTAATACCGCAGTTGCAGTTCATACTACTGCACGATGTGTTCTGTTCTGTGACCTGTGTTGAATCCAACACAAATTTAACATTTTCCAATTTGATTTTTATCTAAATTTAAATTCAAACTAATTGCGTACATTTTAATTTGTTAACTTTCAGCTTTGATACTAGATTCAAGAAAACCAAACCAGTAAATCAAGAATAGGTAATCAGTGCCAACACTGCCAACGTATTTAGTAATTAGTAATGTCGAACGTCGAACCCCAAGGTCCAAATAAGTATTTAAAATATTATCTTCATTTTTATTTTATGATCAGGCAGTTCAATGTACTGCAAGTTAAAGCAAGTGAATGAGTAACTGTTAGAACGCAGGCAGTAATGTGATTAAGTACCTAACTTAAGTAAGTAAGTAGAAGTATCAACACTAAAATACTATACATTAATTAATTATACTGTACTGTACGACTATCTACTGTGCTGTATACCTATGCTTTTTTTATATCAATGAATACTATAGGCGTTTGAAGGTATGGTATGTTACTTGCGACTGCGACTTGCAGTCGTTGTCCTTGCTACTACTGCGACCACTAATTAAGTAATTAAATTACAGATTACAGCCGACTGCTTATGTAGTTTGTTTCTACTTCTACCATTTGTTTTCATTATCAGCTGCATTTTGCTGGCTGCTTTGCTCTTTGCTTTGAGTTTCTATTTTTAATGTTACGATAATGATGCTATGAGTCAATTTTAATTAAAAAATAAAATCACTAGTACTCGCTGACGGCCTGACCGGGCCTGAGCCTGAGCCTGACGGTGATGGTGACCTTTACGGATGAAATGGTAGCGTTAATAATTAGTCAGATAATTAAATTAACATAAAAAAGTCAAAAGAACCAGGACAAACAAAACACATACTAGCCAATATTTATTATTTCATTTTTTTTGTGACAATAAAAGACCTGATTAGCATTAACAAGAGTATTAAAAAACTGGAAATATCTTAATCTGCGGTGCTTGTTCATGACTGCTTTATAAACTATAAACAATATTTCTGTTCATAAATTAGTCCCTATGAATCTAATAAATGAAAACACAATTCATTTTGCTGACGTTAGCGTTTAGAATAAATACCTAAATTTAAAAACAAAAACTTTGACTTTTTTATTGTTTTTGACTAAAGAACACTAATGTCAAGTTATAGTTTAGTTACAATTTAAAACATGAAACAGCGGAACAGCAATACTAAAACAATCTCTACCAGAAACTAGCAAGAAATCATAAATTTAAAAGAAACATAGTAATATTAAAATAATATTAAACATATTTAGTTCATTAAAGTAAAGTTAGCTTAGACCATTTAATTTTAACTGTACCGTCAGTACCACTCTAGTATACTACTGCAAACTGCAATAGGCCATAATTATAAAGGCCTTGGCGGCGTTGGTCTCTTTGGGACCGAACACCGAACCCCTGTCATATAATAATATACTATACTACTAAACTAGTTGTTGTTAGAAGCTACTATCTATATATACATATTATTTATATAAATTCATGAATTATGCTATTTTTAAGCCATATTTGGGCTAACCTCGTATAAGTATAAATAAAGAAATACAAAACTATATTTAAAATTTATGTCATTTAATTCATTGTGTCATGTCATAATATACCTAGGTTGGAGTTTGGAGTGTGAAATTTCAATTCCTAGATAAATACTAATACGTATGACATTATTACTACAATTAAAACCTAAAACTACATGCTACATCTAAATCTAAAATCCTACTCCAACGTTTACGTTCTGAATCTGAATGACGTTTCAACGTTTCTGAATTAAATAATCAATAGATAATTAGGAGTTATTTAATGTCTACTTTATTTTAAACCTGTGTCAAATCTTAACTTACTTTTTTTGCTTCTGCTTTTTCTTCGCTTCCTTTTTCGATTTTAAATTGATTGCGTGAGTAGGGGACAATCTACAATGGCGCTCAAGGGACGTACGAGATTTATAATCCGTCTTGCAAAGAGAGCAGTGGAACAATTCTGGATAAAAATGTTTTTTTATGTGCACCATCTTACTAACTTCAACTGCAGTAATGTCTGGAATAGTCATCTTACACAGCTTACAGGTGATGACTATAAAAAACAATAAAAGAGTATCAAATTAAATATGTGGTTTTAATATAGTTGCTTTATTGCAATGGATTATTTGCGCCACAAGGTCAATGGCAAAAAAGCAGCAACCCAATTTAATACTAAACTTATAATGAAATATTATTTTGAGTTTAAACTAAAATCTTACTTCGTTTAGTATTTTTACTGTTGATGACTACATCAAAATATGAATCGTAGTTCTTAATCCGCTCTGCCCGTGTAATTTTTTCATCGTCATCGTTGTCATTGTTATCATCCAGATTTTCCACTGTAGTACTTCGCTTACGCTTTGTAGACATCTGCGTTGAAGTTGAAGTCAAAGCCGAATTTAAAGAGCGTGCTTTCGGGCTGCCGCTTGAAGTATTAAAATCAGAGTCAACACTAGCGTCACTAGGACCAACACCATCGCTTTCAACACTGCTAACACCAGGGCCAGTCCGGCCAGTAACACTAGTAGTACTACTAGTACTAACACTGCTAACAATATTATTACTACGCTGTAATAAATGCTTTCTTTCTACTGTGCTCTTAGTAGTGGCTGTATTTTCTTCGCTTTTATTAGAAACTATATCATTCATCTTTGCTTTTGCATTGAGTTTATCTGATTCCAAAATTTGTATAGTCGCGTATTTGTATTCCGGCTCCGGCGCTTGGGATGACATTTGTTTCTGTTCTGACTTCAATCCACAACTTATAGCTTTTCTCCCTGCAGTTCTATCTTGAAGATAAAATTTTTGGTGTCGCAACATCATTGGTAATTTTTCTTCTCGTTCAAGAGTGGCAAAACGCGAAACACAATCATTTGAGTTTGAGGCGGAGGTACTAACAGTGACAGTGCCAGTTGAACTTGTAGTTTTAAGTGCAGCAGGTACAGCCAGCGGTGGCAGTGCTGATGCTATTACTGGCACAGGCTCCGTACGACCTAATGATTTAGAGGATTCTTCTGATGCACGACAGAAATTTGTGTGAGCTGCAACGCCTGGAACTGTGTAAAGATGCTGAAAGTTTCCAGCATCCTCCACTGGCTCAACCTCAATAAAAGATTCGTGATTTTCAGTAGCTTCACCGTCGTCACCTTGGTATTGTTCAGGTTCGGATTGGCCCTCTGGCAACTCTTGCTCTATCAGACCGAAGAAAAAACAAATGACACAAGTGTCGTACTCTTAAATAGAACTACGAATCTACCTGTTACTGCAATTTTTATGATTCTGTACAAAACTTATATGTTTACCTTTGTTTTTAACAGTCTGATTGGTCATTTTCGTAGTGCTAATGGTGCTACTTTCAGCTGAAATCTCCTCATTGTCCAGATTGTCCTCAACGGTTCCAATTCCAATTTCAGCAAATAAATGGTCTTGTAAAGTGAAAGGCTGCTTTGAAATCAGAATGTGTGTGCGACATTTTTCATTGGAGCATTGAATTTCAGTGAGGTGAATGTTGACATTACAATGGTCCCCACATCTGAATAATTCTTTTAGCAACACTAGAAATATACAGACAAAAATTAATTTAACGTAACTAGGTGAATTTCGTTTTTGTTCACATCTGACTTTACTTTATTTCAAAAACCTAATACACCGTGCTTTGTCGACAATTCGACAATAGTCGACATTTCGACATTGACATTATTGACAACAATTAGGCATTAAAAATATCGCGCACGGATTTAATTTTTAAAGTTTTAACTGTGTGTCATTTTTCATCTTGTACTTGCAATTGCAATTGAACTCAATTATTTTATTGTACATCTAACTTCAGTGTAGTAGCATTAGTTAAATTAGGTTACCTAGATCGTCGGAGTGTGAAATCACTGCGGAAGACTGTGACTGTGATGAGGATGGAGTCGCTTGAAAAGAATTGTTTGTGGCGACACCAGAATTACTTGCTTTATTTAAACCCGTAGAAGCAGTACTAGCACTAGCAGTAAAAGTTTTAGTCGCTGAAGACGTTGCAACTTTATCGCCTGTTGAATTTAATGATTGGTTTAAAGTTTTAATCAAAATTTGGATGTTGAAATTTTTTTCGGCTTTTTGAATTTTCTTTTTAGGCTCTGGTTCTGGGCGTTTTGGTAAAATATCTAGGTCTTGTGAATCAGGCTTGTCCATTTTTGATTTCGTTTTGTATCGCACGCAGGACGCAGACTCACAAAGACTAGAAAATCAAAAACAAAAAAATATATTTTTGCTTTCATTAATTTTCGTTTTATTAATTTAATTACTTATTTCAATTTTAATACTTTAATACACATCCATTCAAAGCCAAAAACGCGTGTACTCAGTGTACTATCATGAGACTATGACTATCAGACTATCTACTTGCTTGCTACCAACAGTGTCAATACCGATGAGATGACGATAAATGATTTACTGACTTACAGATACAGAATTCAGAACTCAAAATCAAAACACACAACATAAAACTAAAACATAAAACTATGTCAATAATTAAGTTTTGAAAAGTAACGCAACAAATGACAAAAAAACAAGTGACAAGAGTAAGGGGTAAAAATAAAAACTGCAAACGCAAAGGAAAAGAAGTTGTTTAGACACATAAATATTGCTTATCCTATTTATATTTAAATTACCTGTAATTTACTATTACCTCTGGTGTTAAAAAACTAACCAGTATCAAAGGCCACTGTATGATGTATACAAAGGATACTAAACTAACACTGCTTATGTCAATCGATCATCGATTACAGAATTACAGTCTGATAAGTGCTTAAGTACATAATACGTACAAACACAATAATTAAGAATTAGGTTTAAAGATTTTATTAAGTCAAGTCAGTAGTTAAAAGGTTACTAGTCGTACTAATTCACCTAATAGCTCAGCTCAGTCACTGTTTTCTATTCCCTGTTCCCTGGTTCATGTGGCAGTGTTATTAATTTAATTATTTAAGCACTACACTACAACATACACAATACACATACGATACACCTTACAGTATAAAATTATTTATTATTTTATGTTGAGTGCTAATTTGCTAATGATATTTTTGTTTTATGAACTCTGACTTACTATCAGTTATGCTACAGTTATAGCAAAATTTGAAAATAAAATTTTTGAACTAACAATTTTTGTTTGGCCTATTTATTCTCTTTCTGCTGGTGCCTGGTGCTGGTGGCTGGATTACTGGATTCTGTGCTTAGAACTTAGAACAGAAATGACTAAAATGAACACATTAAATCTTTGGAGTTTGGAGCTACGCACCAAATAATGTAAAAGTCATGTGATTCCAAAACCAGTAAATCATCGTACTCAATGATATTACACATGAAAAATACTAATCTGGGCACTGGGCACTAGGAATTCGTACTGACATTACACTTACGACTTATACTACTGAATTAATATTGAGCTGAGGCTGAGGCTGAGACTGAGACGGGAGACGGAGACTACCACCAGAGTCTAGAGAGACTAGAGACTAACACTTTAAAGAAAAGACTGGCTAAAAGAGACTGGCTGGGGAAGGATTGAGATGAGGATGAGATATGCGATAATAAGATATAAATACGACATTAATAAAAGATGTAAAATAAAATTAAAGCCTAAAACTAATACTAATGCCCTATTAAATGCGTTTATACTTAACTGTGATTCTGGTTAACCTACGCTTTGCCTCATCATGTATTAAAAATGTTGTTAGACTCTGACATTGTGGAGCGGAAATTATTTATTAATTGATTAATTCTTGGTAACAGCACAAATGCTCAAACAAAAAACTCAAATGCAGAATAAATATTTGAATTAACTGCAAATTATTAGATATCATTTACAAATATGCTTTGTGCACAAACACAAACAGTCGTAGTTCGTAGTCATAGTTCATACTTCATTAAAAGTAATTAGGTAATTAGCTACTAGTGTTGTAACGCACATAGTTTTAGATATATTATATTTTGTTTTACTTTTGTATGTTTTAAATGTGTGAGAAGTAAGAGTATACAACAAACCAGATGTGTCAATAAAATTTTAGTCCTTTAACTCAATCTCTTTGTTGATAAATCTTAAATTGTTAATTAGCTTTAACTTAATTGATAAACAATTACCTTTAACTTAAAATTAATAAGTACTAGCAGCTAAATGCTAAAGATAACAATAAAGAAATCCTAAATACTGAAAGTAAAAACAAAAAACCCAATTACACAAATTTAAGCTGTAGACTTTAGATAGATAGCCTGATAGTTTGATATAAATTGAATTGACGTGACACTGATTTGGTAACCAATTGTTAAATAGTTTGAAAAATATTAACATCATAAAATAATCAAAACATCACTTTCACAACTGTCACTCCATGTAATCTAACAGTCTAACAAAGTGAAGCACGTAGTGTTGTTGTTGCTACAATTTCATCATAGCTATTTAGTTTTAGTATTAATATATTTTACAGTGATTAACATTTATTTACACTTTATAAAATTGCTTATATCACATAAATACACCTTATCTTAATCTGTTTACTCTCAGTGGCGTCAGTGCAGTCAGTACAGGGTTCAGCAAACAAGATGACAGTCAATAAGGTTAATTCAGCCGCTCAGCAGTTTAGGTTTTTTTCGCCGCGCATTAGTTAACAAACGTCCATGAGCTGTAGTAGTATAATGCCTCTTCAAACTTGCTGTAGTTTCATACGATTTACTGCATTGTTGATTTTGACACACAAATAGATTAGGTTGATAGTGTTTCAGGAAGTGTTCCTTGAGTTTTCTGTCTGGCAAATCATCCGATGACCCATTGAATTGACACTTCTTGCACTGATAAACTGTGAGAAAATAATCAATAAAACAAGCTTGAGTTAATTAAACAATTACAAAAGCATAACTATATCAACCAAGAGGACATATAAATACACTATGTTTGCAATCGCTGAAATAAATAAAGAACCTACTATAAACACAAACATAAGATGTATTTTTTATAAATAATCACACCTTTTAACCATTCACACCCACACCTATCACCTACAGCCTACAGTTAGTGTTAGAACAAAAACAACATTAAAATATTAAATGACAAATATTGTGTTCAAAGTTCAAACTTACTAATAGATTTTTTGTCTTCACTTGACGCTGTCCAGTATGAATCTTTAAAATTTTCTGATTTGACTTTGACTGTTTTAGAACTTGCACTAGCTTCTGAAATTTTGAAATTCATCTTAATTCCAGTTCTACTTTCTACTCCAACTGCAGATGCAGATACTGATGATTTACTTGAAGATGCAATTGGATTTTCATAATTTGAATCATTAGCTGAAGTTTGCAATGGGTCTGGGATAAATACTGATTTTATTTGTTGATTTTGAATAGGTTTCTTTTTTGCAGCTACACGACGCTTCTTATTTATAACCGGCCGGTGACGACGCCGGTGACGAACACTTTTCGGTTTAGGTTTTGGCTCAAGATCAACCTGATCAACATTATTGGCAGTTAATAAAAGGTCAATATCTTGATTATCTGCAGCTGGTAATTGCGTGGTTAGACCTACAGCAATGGCTTCTGTAGTTGTTGTTGCAGTTGCTGTTTCTGGTGCAAAATGTGTGGTTTCATCACTTGTTTCTGATTCAACACCATAAAACGGTGTGATACCACGGCCATTACCATCCAAGTTCTCGTCTAATTCATCTTGAATATTGATATTCTGATCTTGAATGTTATTAGAAACTGATAACAAAGGGGATGGTGTCATTTTTGCTGGTTGCTTATTGTCAGAATTGGGATGCGAAACTAACACTTTTTGGTGATTAGGCTGAAGAACTTCGGAGTTAATTTTAAGAGGCTGATCAGATACTAATGATACTCGTTGACGAACACACTGGCCTTGACAGTTAAAACATTGAGTAACATAGATGTTCACTGTATTTTTCTTTCCAGAAGTTGTAATCAATCCAGCAAGCAAACCTACAAAGAAGCAAACAGTCATTTTTTTGTAGCATATAGCTTATTGAGCCTTTTGTAACATTAAAATTAATTATATTATATAACATGTCCACTAGTTTGTGTTTTATTTCTTAATTATAACTTTTGAGCAGCCAAATCTGTTGTAACTCAAACATGCTTATCCGTTTAGTGGCGTTATATGTTATGTTTAATGCAATAAAATAGAAAACATAAACTAGTTACGCTAATACCAGCACTGTATATTGTATTTAGTCTACAACAGAAAGTAACAAAAAGTAGAAAGAGACATAAATAAATAATATTAGATTTTTTGATTTTTACCTTGCTGATTCTTGATATTAGGTATGCCAAAATCATTTCCGCTAAATGAGGTACTAGAGCCGGTACCAGTACTGCCAGTTTCAGCTTCAATGAGACCACTACTATGGGTCTTCGTCTCAGTCTCAATCCCAATATTCCCAGTTCCAAATTCATTTGTTCTTGTATTTGCATTTGCTAGTCCAATAAGGTCAAGGTCTAGTTGGTGAGTCTCGCTCGGAAGATTCGGAACCAGAAGTACGCTATTAGAATAATTTGTTGATTCTGTTTCTGTTTCTTTTGCATTCACACCAACTCGTTCCAGTGTAAATTCGCAAATATCATCAGATTTTGAACTACTATCTGTTACTGGTGGAAGTAAAAGTGGTGAATTTGATGATAATGCACCCTGTCCTCTGGATTCATCAAAGCTTAGCTCATAGCTATTTTCTGACTCTGCAGTATTACTAATACTACAATTGCTGTTACCTAGGTCTGACTTGTATACAGGAGATTTTGTTAAAATTGTAGGATCTAGCTGAAGTTGAGACGGAATAACATTTGCACGTACTTGCTTTTCATTTTCATTTCCTATTTCTGAGTTTTCGTAGGTTTTAGGATTTGACTTTGGAACCAGACTTGATGATGATTGCTGTCGATTGTGTAGTACAAAATCTTTACTAACATTATTTTGAATTGTGTGTGAGGCAGATGGTGTTAAAGAACGAGAAGACAGTAAGCGAGACACATTTCGATATGTTTCAATATTGTTGGATTCAAGGTTAACCTTCGCCGGTTTAGGTTCCGGTTCCAAATCCCGGACAACGCCTGCACCTACGCAATGGGATGTGTTTCTTCCAAGTTGTACCTTAGCACTACCTGCTGCTGTAGATTTTAATATAGTCGTAGTTCGCAACACAGGTTTTAGAACTTCTAATTCCACACAATTTTCTGTTTTACTGCTGATCATTTTGAATTGATTGCGTTTATATAATTACAAAAGTTTATAAAAAGGACTTTGTTAATCAAACATAAACTATAGTACTATGCCGTAAGCTGTAGGATGGTGTTAATGTAATTGTTCAAAATGTTCAATACTGTTACGTTTTTTTATACGAACAATTGTTTGTACTTTTTAATTTGTATGTTTACTATTTTTTGCTATGGTTTACGTATTTGCTCAAATTTGCTGCACACCTAGGCAGTAAGCCAGTTGTAATAATAAAATTATGAACAAAGAATGTCCTCAAATCCTCCAGAACTGATAACTGACCAACTTAAAACTTAAAAAATCATACCAGATAAATTCTAAACTGGTGTTAGTCCGGCTAGTAACTTCAAACTATTGACCTACTTTACTCTTGAAATAAGTGTGTTTGCGTATTTAATTTGGCCACTCCTTGAAGTTTTAGTATTTTTATATTTATTACTTTATTTTATTGAGTATTAGGTAGTAGGTATTAGGTATTAGGTGAAACGTATAAGGTATTAGGTATGGTAGTAGTAACACCAACAAAAGTTTTGTTATAGTGGCTGTGGCACTCAGTGACTCAGTACTCAGTGACAGTGGACAGTGATACTTAAAGTTTCAGGTTTTAGTGTTAGTGTGTGGGCTTTGGTGTTTGCTCCAGCTTCAGCTTTAGCAACTTTGGCGGTGGTGGTGGTTGCTTTATGCCTGTAGTAGATATCTATGGTTAAATCACTTTGATTTACTTTACAGCTTTTAATTTTATTAACTAGAGTCAACAAACACACAACTACTACATTAGGCACTACTAGACTTAGACTCTGGTAATCATATCACTTTGCTCTAAAGGCATTAATGTTGTTAACTAATTAAACTATCCATTACCATCTCTGTGAGGAATAAAAACGAGTCATGAAATTTAAAAATTTGCTGTAATAAAATCAAAATGTTAAAAAAAATCTTATGAAATCTTTGCGCAGGTATGTGTAAAACAAATAGATGTTCTCGGAGTGGTGTTGTTGTTCCTTCTCTTTCGATCTTCTTTGTCTTTTTTTACAATCGTTGACCACGACGACAGCCCTTCCTCCGGGTTGAGTCTGACGGAATTGGTGTCACATTCTTAATACGTCCAATCTTCATGTTGGATCGAGCTAAACACGAAGAGCTGACTGGGCCCCTGGTCCAGGAGTCTTAGTTCTGTTTCCTCCAGTTGCTCTTAATTTAATATAAAGAGCTGTAATTCCAGGCGATTTACATTTTTCAGCAACATCTTGAGCTGCTAACATAGCGGCGAAGGGACTGGCTTCATCACAATCTGCCTTCACTTTTATCTCTCCAGTAAAACGAGCAATTGTTTCTCTTCCTGATAAATCTGTCTTCATATTAAATCAAAAGCAACTGAAGGAAACAGAACTAAGACTCCTGGACCAGGGGCCCAGTCAGCTCTTTGTGCTTTAGCTCGATCCAACATGAAGATTGGACGTATTGAGGATGTGACACCAATTCCGTCAGACTCAACCTGGAGGAAGGGTGATCGTCGTGGTCGACGATTGTAGAAGAAGACGAAGAAGATCAGAAGACAAGGAACAACAACACCACTCCGAGAACATCCATTTGTTTTACACATACCTGTGAAAAGGTTTCATGAGATTTTTTCAAACATTTTGATTTTATTACAGCTAACTGAGCCAACACAATCCACGAAGCTACGTTTAATTGTATTTTATGAAAAATGAAAAATGAAAGCCAAATGCGTACACATTGAATCGTTTAAATTTGCGATTTGTGTGCTATACTGTGCATTGATAATGAAGTGAAGTTATTGTAGTGACGATAGTGATTGTGAAATGCTTATGCAGATAAAATTAGATACATTATAATTATTGATGTATAAAAAACTCGCATACCTTACATATTTCCTTATAGCATTCCCATGTCTTTAATTTTCATGAAAATCCTAAATTATTCAAGTATGATTCAGAATTGGTGTAGCATCCGCCTAATTGAGTTCTTAATAATAAATATTTACATTTAGTAAGTAGTATGTACAAAAATTAAACCACCATGTAATTAATCTCTGAATACTCCAGGCAAAATTTATATTTCGTGTGCAATGAAAAATTATTGAAGTTGAAGTCATTGTTAGAATTTGAAATTCAAACATTATTATGGTTGGTCAGTTTGTAATGTCTTCTCAATGAGCATGTATTTCGGTAGTTTAGGTCGCAAACTGGACAGAAGAAGAGCCTTGGATCACAATGTAGGAGAAAATGGTCTTTCAGTTTTCTATCGGCAGTCATTGTTGATTCAGTCTCAAAATTGCAGTTACGGACACGACAAACATGCACTGCAAAAATCAAAAAGAAAATGATTCGTGAATTAAAAAAACAATTATTAATTTACCGTTTAACCAGTGACACACGGCCACACGGTCGACACTGTTGGTCAATCATGCATAAAAGTAAGACGAAACACAAAACACGACTGTGTTGAGGTTGAGTATTAAACTATTAAGCATAAAATAAGAGACAATATGGTTAGTAAAATTTAGCAACATGGTTTAAAGTTATAATTTGAAACTCACTAAGTTTGTCCACATTTGTTTGCCCGTTTTTAGTATTTACTATATTTGATTTCACTAAAGTATCAAAAAACTGCTTGTAATGTTCTAAAGTAATTCTGGCCATATTATCGGTTACTTTTATGAAAAAATCCGAGTAAACTTTTTTTTCCTGTTCTCAAAACCTTAAATTGGGGGACGTGTCGTCACTATTGGCAGCAATATTGGCATAAGAATGTCCTAAAATCCTCCAAAACTGGTTAACTGAACAACTAAAAACTTGAAAAATCATACAAGATAAATTCTAAACTGGTGTTAGTCCGCAGGTTTTAGTGTTAGTGTGTGGGCTTTGGTGATTGCTCAAGCTTTAGCTTTAGCAACTTTAGCAGTGGTGGTGGTTGCTTTATGCCTGTAGTAGATATCTATGGTTAAATCACTTTGATTTACTTTACAGCTTTTAATTTTATTAACTAGAGTCAACAAACACACAACTACTACATTAGGCACTACTAGACTTAGACTCTGGTAATCATTTCACTTTGCTCTGAAGGCATAAATGTTGTTAACTAATTGAACTATCCATTACCATCTCTGTGAGGAATTAAAACGAGTCATGAAATTTAAAAATTTGCTGTAATAAAATCAAAATGTTAAAAAAAACTTATGAAACCTTTCCACAGGTATGTGTAAAACAAATAGATGTTCTTGGAGTGGTGTTGTTGTTCCTTGTCTTCTGATCTTCTTTGGCTTTTTCTACAATCGTTGACCACGACGACCACTCTTCCTCCGGGTTGAGTTTGACGGAATTGGTGTCACACCCTCAATACGTCCAATCTTCATGTTGGATCGAGCTAAAGCACAAAGAGCTGACTGGGCCCCTGGACTAGGAGTCTAAGTTCTGTTTCCTTCAGTTGCTGTTGATTTAATATGAAGACATATTTATCAGGAAGAGAAATAATTGCTCATATTACTAGAGGGATGAAAGTAAAGGCAAATATTGATGCAGCCAGTCCCTACGCCGCTATGTTAGCAGCTCAAGATGTTGCTGAAAAATGTAAATCGCCTGGAATTACAGCTCTTCATAATAAATTAAAAGCAACTGGAGGAAACAGAACTAAGATTCCTGGACCAGAGGCCCAGTCAGCTCTTCGTGCTTTAGCTCGATCCAACATGAAGATTGGACGTATTAAGGATGTGACACCGATTGTCATTGAAACTGGCATGAATGTGGGCCACGCCGAAGACCATCTCTCCTTCACGTACTCTATCAGTTCGGAATCAGCTAAAATATCATCATGTCTTGGAGCAAAACTATACCATCCCCATCCCCATGCGTATCAGCTAATGGGTAAGACACCAAGTTCACATTTTGAAGTTCGGCAGTTTTTAGATCTTGAACTTCACAGGACGGAATGGTTTTATTCGTGTCTGAATCAGTAGTTGTGCCATTCTTGTCAACATTTTCAATAGTCTGTAAATAAAAATAGAATAATATTGTGTCCCATTTTAGAGATTTTCTATATAGGACCATTTTAGAGACTTATATACGGTTTTCATAGCCCCATGTATCACACATGCACACGCAGTCCAGTGGTTTAACGACCAGCAAAAAGTTAATTAGCCTGTAGCCATCGACCAGGCTGTTGCCAAGGCCAGGGGGAAAGCGGAAGCGAGTTCTTTCCCAAGGGCCGACACGACTGTCCCCATTAACAGTCGGCAGGATCGATCCCAGGCCCCAGGAACGTCGTGAACTAGGAAGCTCGACGTTACTGATCTGGGAGATCCACTGGCCGGGGCTACAAGGCTAAAGTAAGGCTTAAGGTCGAGATCGTGGGAGGGAAACCCAGCCAGCCACAGCATCAGATGGAGTCAAGCTGTGGCACCACTGGGCTGGTGTGCCTTATTTTTGTAAGGAGGCAAAAAACACCTATATAATTTATTAGTTCAATTTTTGCTTGTTGTAACACTAATGTAACACTTGTAATATAACTGTAGTACAAATAAAGTATCAAGTGTCATAGCTTACCTGGCCAGTGCAGTTAAATCTAGATGAAGACATTGTTGTAGTGGCTGCTGCTAATAGTAGTTATTATTTATTTATCAACACAAAGACACAGAATGTAGACCCGTGTCTCAAAACCCTAATACACTAATTTATTTATTCTTGAGGAATTAAAAACTGAAACAAATAAGAAGTACATTAAAAAATACCAGAATACTAAATACAAGAAACTGGTAGAACTTTTGATTTAATATTTTAAATTTTGTAATTATTACTAAGTCCATAGATCAGTAAGTAGATAAAACTGTGTAATAAGTTGCAGAGACTACAGAGTACTGACTGTCAACCGTATTAGTGCTCCAACCACATATAATTTAAGAATTAAACAGAACACAGAACACAAGACACTTTTTACTTAACCCTTAAATAGTTAAGCAAGTCAAACTAAAACAAAAATATAACATTGTGTTTACACACCTACCTACCTAATCCAACCAACCCACCAAAGTCACAGTGAGTCGGAGTACAAGTACATGTGAGAAGCTTAAATTGTTTATTTATTTTTATTTTTTTTGTATGTTACGTTCTGCACATGCACCTCGACTTTCTCGTTTGGAACTTGGAACCCTTCCGTTACGTTGACCCATGATGAATTTAACTTGGTTAGATGACTCAAAATTGAAAAGTGTATTAGAAGCAGACTACACGGCACGACTCGGCACGAGATCCTCTACTGCACACAAAACTTAGTCAAAATTGAACTAATTAGTTAGATTTCTCTAGGACCTCAAGTACGTGAAGGAGAGATGGTCTTCGGCGTGGCCCACATTCATGCCAGTTTCAATGACACATTTGTTCATGTCACGGATTTTTTATCAGGAAGAGTTACAATTGCTCGTTATACTGGGGGGATGAAAGTAAAGGCTGATCGTGATGAAGCCAGTCCCTACGCCGCTATGTTAGCAGCTCAAGATGTTGCTGCAAAATGTAAATCTCTTAGAATTACAGCTCTTCATATTAAATTCAGAGCAACTGGAGGAAACAGAACTAAGACTCCAAGACCAGGGGCCCAGTCAATTATTCACAGTTCTGCAGTCTTTTGATTCTAACTCGAACGGCAAAATCCTAACTCTAATTTGCTTCGTGGATTGTACTGGCTGTAATAAAATCAAAATGTTTAAAAAAATCTTATGAAATTTTTGCACAGGTATGTGTAAAACAAATGGATGTTCTCGGAGTGGTGTTGTTGTTCCTTCTCTTTCAATCTTCTTCGTCTTTTTCTACAATTGTTGACCACGACGACAGCCCTTTCTCCGGGTTGAGTTTGACAGAATTGGTGTCACATCCTCAATACGTCTAATCTTCATGTTGGATCGAGCTAAAGCACGAAGAGCTGACTGGGCCCCTGGTCCAGGAGTCTTAGTTTTGTTTCCTCCAGTTGCTTTTAATTTAATATGAAGAGCTGTAATTCCAAGGGATTTACATTTTTCAGCAACATCTTAAGCTGCTGACATAGCGGCGCAGGGACTGGCTGCATCACTATTTGCCTTTACTTTCATCCCTCTAGTAATACGAGCAATTATTTCTCTTCCTGATAAATATGTCTTCATATTAAATCAAGAGCAACTGGAGGAAACAGAACTTAGACTCCTGGACCAGGGGCCCAGTCAGCTCTTCGTGCTTTAGCTCGATCCAACATGAAGATTGGACGTATTGAGGGTGTGACACCAATTCCGTCAAACTCAACCCGGAGAAAGGGTGGTCGTCGTGGTCAACGATTGTAGAAGAAGACGAAGAAGATCGGAAGAGAAGGAACAACAACACCACTCCGAAAACATCCATTTGTTTTACACATACCTGTGAAAAGGTTTCATTAGATTTGTTTAAACATTTTGTTTTTATTACAGCCAACTGAGCCAACACAATCCACAAAGCTACGTTTAATTGTATTTTATAAAAAATAAAAAATAAAAACCAAATGCGTGCACATTTAATCGTTTAAATTTGAGATTTGTGTGCTATATTGTGCATCGATAATGAAGTGAAGTTATCGATAGTGATTTTGAAATGCTTATGCAGATAAGAATAGATACATTTTAATTATTGGTGTATTAAAATCTCGCATACCTTAAATATTTTCTTATAGCATTCCCATGTCTTTAATTCTTATGAAAATCCTAAATTTTTAAATTTAATTCAAAGTGGTGTAGCAACCGCTTAATTAAGTTGTTAATAATAAATATTTACATTTAGTTAGTAGTACGTACAAAAATTAAACCACCATGTAATTAATTTCTAAATACTCCAAGCAAAATTTATATTTCGTGTTAAAACATTGCAACCTAAATTTAAATACACATTTTTAATATTAAAGTTATTATTTTTCTTACAAATTTGCTTGATTGCACATGATTTTTCTTCATGATGGCTGTTAATTGGTTTCTGGGTTGGCCTTCGCTCCTGACTTTGCTTTCATCTTCTTTTTTTGCGTCAACTTTGGCTTTATCTTCGGCAATGAAAACTTATTAAAGTCGACGTCATTGTTGGAATTTGGAATTGAAACATTATTATGGTTTGTCAGTTTGTAATGTCTTGTCAATGAGCATGTATTTTGGTAGTTTCGGTCGCAAACTGGACAAACAAAGAGCCTTGGATCACAATGTAGGAGAAAATGGTCTTTCAGTTTTCTATCAGCAGTCATTGTTGATTCAGTCTCAAAATTGCAGTTCGGGACACGGCAAACACGCACTGCAAAAATCAAAAAGAAAATGATTTGTGAATTAAAAAAACAATAATTAATTTACTGTTTAACCAGTGATACACGGTCGACACTGTTGCTTAAACATGCATAAAAGACGAAACACAAAACACGAATGTGTTGAGTATTAAACTTTTAAGTATAAAATAAGAGACAATATGGTTAATAAAATTTAAAATGATAGCAGCATGGTTTAAAGGTATAATTTGAAACTCACTAAGTTTGTCCACTTTCGTTTGCCCGTTTTCAGTATTTACAATATTTGATTTCACCAAAGTATCAAATAACTGCTTGTAATTTTCTAAAGTTATTCTGGGCAGACTATCGGTTTCTTCTAGAAAATAATCTGAGTGAACTTTTTTCGTCTTATTCTCAAAACCTTTAATTGGGGAACGTGGACGTGTCGTCACTATTGGCAGCAATACTGGCATAGATTCCTTGTCTTGATGAAGATTAGATTGTTGAACAGGTTGAACTAGAAGTGGAGGTGGAGTTGTTGGTGTTTCATTTTCATCCAATGCTGCTACAACGGCATTTGATTTTTTCATTTTCAGCTTCAGCAGAGAACCCTTAGGTGGTTTGAATTTTAGTGAATTTGGATTTTTCTTTATTATTGCTGCTTTATTGCCTTCATCACTTCTATGTACCAATTTTCTTTTAAGGTGACCCCTACGTTTTATTATTGGTGATGTGGAAGTGGAATTTTTTAATAAAGTATTTTTTGGAATAGTTAGAAATTTTGATTGTGAAATTGAACCACTTTCTTTTTTTGAATATAATTTGTTGCTAAGTGCCGTCAAATTTCTGCTAGAACACTGTTTTTCAAATTCACAGATCTCTGTTTGTGGTACTTTCGACGTTTTCAAAGATTTAGTTTTAGTTTGCTTTCTAGGTCGACCAGGACCTCTTCGCTTCAGTGAAGATAAAACTTGGGATGACTCAACGGGCATTGTTGAGTTTATGTGCGTCGGTGTCGGTGTCGGTGTTGATGAATCTTGTAAATGCACTACCATGGTGTGTGAACGTGAATGTGAATCATCTTGAGTTTCAGTTTCGTCAATGACAACAGGTTCTTTGGGGGTCAAATAAGGATTAAATCGTGCTCTACGAACAATAAAAGAGTTGAAGTTCGAATTAATGTCATTGTCATTACAAGGTATTAACGGTGAGATCACTGTATTGGACGGTGTTGGTGTCGGTGTCGGTGACGTGTTGTTGCTGTTGATATAAGTTGGCAAAGTTGGTGATGGTTCTGACTTTGATTCTTCTAATAACTCGTTCTCTTGAATTTCACCGTCACCATGAGGGTTAGCAACAAATAGGTTACAATTTTCTGCATTGTTAGCAATTATATTAATTCGTGAGGGTCCTTGATCTGATTGTGATGTAGCTTCCTTAGCAGATATAGGCAAAGGCACAGGTTGTACTCCGCAGCCACTCTTGCCCGTGCAATTAACACACTTAGAAACGTAAATATTTACTGTGCTGTTCTGCCCTATTGTAAATAATCCAGCCCCCAATTCTATAAAAACGAAACAAAAAAATACATATGTTAAATATCAATAACCAGTAATTAGGTGAGACTGCATTGTGGAGCATCAAAGCATGTATAGCAGATAGCTGCATGTAGCCTGTAGCTACTTTTTTTGCTTAACACATAATGATGTTTAATGTTTAAATATATAATTATAAACTTACCTTGCAAATAATTAGCACCAGCACTGCAACTTGTACTTGACGATACCGCATTTATGCCTGGAAGTTTCATTTCGAGCTGAACGTCTGCACAATTATTAGTTGTTGACAAAATACTTATGTTTGCTGAAAATTTAGGTTTTGGTTCGTGTTGCAACTTGGTAGCAGAACCTGTGGCTGAAGTTGCAGATCTGTCAACTGATGCTGAAGTCAAAAAACTATAGGTAGGAGTAGGAGTAGACGTCCGTAATTCGATAGGCTTCAAAATACTGGTTTTTGTTGTTGTGGATGGGTCAGAAAAGGCTAAACTAACTTCGTTAATTTTGCTTGCTTCCTGTAGAGACACCGACAGGGATTCTTGACTTCCGTTGTGGGCAATAATGCTCATGTTTGTTGCATTATTAACTAAATTGCGTCGAGCACCAAACATTGAGCTCCTTTCATCACTTTCATGAAATTTCAGACCAATACTCCTGCTTTTCGAACTTCTGGTAGTCATACTTCTACTGTTTTTATCTTCAGATGAAAATATAAAATCAGTTTTTTTGCTATTAATATATTCGGCTTCATTATCAATATTGTCAAACCCCCGAATCCCGCCAGGTATAATATCTGAACTGCTAGATAGATCTAAATCTAGCCCAGTGATTGCAGAAACGTCCAAAATATCTGAACTGTCTAAAGTATTGTTAAAAATGTAATCCGGATCAGACATTTAATTAGTAGTTAAAATTTACCTAAAATAACACAATTATTTTAATTTTAAAATAGTTAAGTGTCACGGTCTCACGGTTCACAATAGTTCACATCAGCTCAAGTTTCAACACCATTTGCCATTTACACTGCTTACACACCACAATCACAAGCCACTGCTTCAATTTAAATATTACTAGCAGTACAGTAACCGTCACCAGTGCCAGTGCCAGTGCCAGTTCCAGGTGCCAGTGCCAGTACCAATTGCAGTTTTCAGTTTGCAGTACTCGATATTTTTTTGGAAGACTGTACTGAGTCCAAAATGAGCCGGACGGTCACTTTTGAATGAGTCGGACTCAATACCCCACTACGGAAACGAAAAACCCATGAGCCCTCAATTTGGGCTCATGGCATGAGTCCAAATGAGTCCAGAGGAAAATTGAGTGAGCCTGGCATGAGCCCAACATTTTTTGGTTTTGTGGACCGGGAGGGCGGTCGTGAACGAAAACAGCCAGGTCACTTTTGTTTTGTCTTACTATGATAGTCAGGTATTCATGACACACCAGGTTAAAGATGACAGTTAATACCCAATGCTAAGGTAATGACCACGGTGCATCGGTAATAAAAAGGTGATGATTTCCGTAATGTCATTTATGAACTATCCCTAATAAAGTTAGAATCTAGAGTTGTTTTTTCATATATGTACAAAAAATTGGGAAATAGAAGTCCACGGCTTCTATTTATAGCTTTACGGTACCTACGACATATTGCAAATGTTAGATATGAAATTTTTAAAAGTGAAAATTATTCTATTTACATTTTTTGAAACGTGCCGTACAAAGTGTTCAATTTACTTGATTTAGAAATATGCAAAGTACTCTTTTTACAATTTTTTAAAGAGTGCAGTATTTTTTATCTGCATGTTTTTTAAAAAGGTTTAAAATATGTTAGTTTTATTTTTGTTTTAAATTACTAATTTTTGTATTTATGTCTTCGAAAAAAGCAAAATGTTTTTTTTGACAAGTTTTTACAATAAAGATATTTCTTTTTGTAAAGATATACAATGCATTTTGTTGTTATTAGCTAAAGATGAATATGTAGGCCATTTAGAATCTTCACTTCATTACTCTTGAAATTATACACAATCTGCGCACAGTTATAAGATTCAAAATTTCATTTTTTCAAGGAGTTATAAGCATTAACTTGGATTTTAGATATTCTTGCAGTCTAATTTACGTTCAGCAGATTGCGTTCTCCACTTGGCAGAGGAACAGCTGTCGCATTGCCACCCGGTCTGGGAAAATTCGGACTCCCGTCAATGTTCCACGTGAATCGGTCTAATCATAGCGTGTAAGCACCCACTGTATTATTCTTGTCTGCATTCGCCCTCTACAGGATCCAGTTTTCTTTCAAATCTGCCGTGGTAACAATAATTAGGCGACTTTTAAATATGAAGCATATCTGTAAATTAGTGCTACAACGTAACTGCCTATATTAAGGGTAAAATCAAGTAAAATCATTTATGGACGATCGTCCATAAATCAATCATTGACCGTTTATTAATGACATGCCATTTTAAGCATAACTATCTTCACGAAATGTTAAAGTGGCGACATGTCCGGGGGTGTGGGTGGGTTTTAAAATAATATTAATTTAGGTGACATCATTTATAGGCACCCCTTTATCCCTTTTAAATTTTAGAATTTTTCATACCTGGAGACGTTACAAACGTGTCAAGCTCAATATTACTAATCCCCCTATCTTTCATCCCCGTGGAAGACGCAGCCATCTCTATTGTTCCACCAATTTCCGGGAACGAGTATGGATCTTGATCAGAGCGGAGCCGCATGTGGCCAAGACAGGAAGTAAAATCATTATTGGAAAATGCCATAAAAACAACGTTGGTAACGTTGCCATGTTGAAGAACCTCTGGATCTTCCACTGCATCGATTTCCAAAGTTTCCAGTTTCCAGAGGTTCCCTCACAAGGACTTCGGGTCCACTGATGTTTGTTGGACTGCTGAGGGGTGCAATGTAAATCGAGACTTTCTTTTCTAGCCCTCGAAACTCACCAGTGCACTGCAGTGTAATTAATATATTAGATATATACGATTGTTCGGGAGTTCAACTGCGCGTGCTTAGTAGGCAATACGATCTTCCTCGGGTTTGAATGCGGTTAGACTGTAATTTGAAAAAGAAACGTAATGTGCTTATCGATGAACTACATAAAAGTATCTAATTTAAAATAAGTTTAAAATGAGTCATTAAAAAAACGGAGTGAAAAAATTAGATAGGGAAAATGGTTATAATTACGAGCTTTTGAAAATTGCAAATTACTCTAATTAATCGTTTTTGGAAATTGCAAATTTGTCTTATTAACTATTTTTGAAAAGAACAAAATGTTATATTAACGTGTTTATGAAAAAATTAAAATGTTTTATTCACTCCAATATTTTTTAAAAATATTGAATGCCATTTTTACAAAAATCTTTGGGGATTACTATTTTTTCTTTTGGTTTTGTAGGTAATGCATTTTAATTTTGTTTTTGATTAAAACAAGGAAATGGATCTACCTAAAGAGTTTTTTGGCAAAACGGGATAAGTCCATTTTTTTCAAAAATGAGATTATTTGTGTTATTTGTTTTATTAAACTAGATACGTTACTGTGTTGAATGGTAAAGGTCGAAGTTCAACATAACCAATTTTTAAAAATAGCCCAAATTTCGTTTTTTGGCAAAACGGGATAAGTCCATTGAATTATTTTTGGAAAAATGGGATAAGTCCACCTTACACATGGATTTCTGGTTTTTTGGTTTTTGATTGTTTTCGTAGTTTGTGAAGGTAATTGCCGTGCGTTAATGTTTTTGAAAAAGAAAGTTAAAAGATGAAAGTTAGGAAAAAGTTTGGTTTTATTCTAAGCGATTAAAATTTAATGTCACGGACGTTTTACCTCATGTTAAGTTATTGATTTTTTGGCAAAACAGGATAAGTCCACAAATTGAAATTTTTGAAAATTTTCTAAAAAATTCCAGAGTCCGTCTAAAATTATGAAACTACTAGTAATTACGCTTTGTTAGGTACACTATCTGTAGAAACAAATTGTGTTACAAAAACTTAACCTTTAACCTTTTCACCACTTATTCGTTTTTTGTTGTTCCTGTAAAATTTGCTTTGATGGACTTATCCCGTTTTGCCAAAAAACTCTTCAAATAGTGACAGGTTGAGTTTTTGTAATTCAATTTTTTTGTACAGGTACTGTATCTGACGAAGCGTTATTACAAGCAGTTTTATAATTCTGAACGGACTCTGGAATTTTTTAGAAAATTTAATAAAATTTAAATTTGTGGACTTATTCTGTTGTGCTTAAAAATCAATAACTTAACATGGGGTAAAAAGTTTGTTACATAAAATTTCAATCTTTTTGAATGAAACCAGACTTTTGTGTGCAAGATGCAAAAATGTCTAACTCTATGTTTTCGTAAAGGTGCTCAATGTACTTTTTAAATGCTCTTATGCCGTAATTGAATATTTTTGTAGATCATAGTGGATATTGCTTTTAGCTGCAAATGGATATGTGTAATTTTGGTTCTTCACAGACTATATGCATGTCTGGATTTATCTAAATTTTCCTGATTGAAACTCCCTTCCCTAGTTACAGTCAAGTCCGACTATAAGGGAACTAGGGGGACCGGCATTTTTAGTCCCGTTTAGCCAAATTCCCGTTTAACCATGTAAGGGAATTCCCTATGAAGCGGAAGTTATTTAAAACTTGAAAAACTGTGATTTTGTTACCTTCTTGCTTAATTCTACTGATTACACTAGAACTAATTCCCCGTTTCCTTGATAATTTCTGTTTGCGTTTGGGTCTTCAACTTTTGTAATATTTGATATTTTTGTTCAGTGTCTAACGTGTTTCTTTTCCGCTTAGCCAACATTTTCGGTTGCAAACTCAATAAGAACTGAATAAGCAGTAAAGAACAAGAAATAACAAAAGAAAAAATGCTATGTGATCTATAATTGGACGACCTACTTACCTACTTAAATTAACGATAATGTAAATGTTGAGATAAAAGCAGTCTTGTGGTCACATACATAGTCACAATTGAGTACACAGTAAAAAATAAAATAGTATTCTAGAGAGAGATAGGAACTATTTATTTACAACTCGGCTTCGTTTATTACAATTTCCCTTATAAATGACCTAAAAAGGCCTCAAAAGCATGGAAAAACAGTCCCTTAAATCCGAATTTCCCTTATATCGGTTCCCTTAAATCCGGATAATTTTAACATTGAAAGCATAGCTGGCCAGCCAAATATTTTAAATTCGTCCCTTGCAGCCGTTTTCCCTTAAATCAGAATCTCTTATAGTCGGACTTTACAGAAGAAGAAAGAATTTATTTCACAAATAAATCACTGGCATACAATTATGCTTGCCCTGTAGGACACAGTATACTTATACAAAATGTTTATAGAATATTTGATAGGGTTATGTGATTATAATATGATTTAAAATATAGTTTATTTTTTATTAGTAGGTATTGACCCTGGTTTGAATGTATTGGGTTTAGAGCCTGGGTCGTAGACATGGTGGTGATATATTCTGTGGCTTCCTCTTAGGGCTTCTATTACAACATCATCTCGTAGGGAAACGGGAAGTCCGAGTTGGGTTCTGAAATCTTCGAAGAATTTGGTGATCGTGCCCCTGGCCCCGATTAATAGTCCAATCACTTTGACTTCTTTTAGTTTGAATCTTTTAGCTAGGTCGGGAATACAGGGTTCGTATATTCGTTTTTTTTCGCTGTTGACGTCTTCGGCTTGCGTATGGTCGCCTTCAAAACGGATGGTTGGGTCGATTATATATCCCTTACGGCTTTTTTTCTCGAAGGCCAAAATATCTACTCGCCGATCCGCTTGGATCCCATCGCTGGATGTACAGGGCAACTCTACATGAACTTCCATGTTTGGTTTCTCTTTTAATGCTTCGGCAATTAAGTTTACAATCTTGTTGTGTCTGTCATTCCTTAATAATTCGCCGTGTCTACATGATCCTAGAACGTGAGGGAGCGTTTCAAACTCGTCGCAGCCTAAAATTCTGCAACGGCTGTTCCCGGAAGTTCGACCTGGGTGAATTCTTACTGAGGTAACATTGCCTACCATTTTCATTGACGTAATCCATTCTGAGCAAGAGAGTCCGATTTTTGAGTGAATTAATTTGTTTACTGCGGGGCACTCTTGAAAGAGAACCACACCTCTTCCTTTCTGGTTTAAACCGCACCACGATTGGTATTCCTTTTCTCGAAGTTCTGATCGCAGGATTTTTGATGGCTTGGCTTTTTTCAGATTTTGGAGGATATTGCTGTCGAGATTTAACTGTTGGAGGCAAAGTTCGATTTCATTGTCCAAATTTCTAATTTTGTTGACAGTGCCGTCATTAGCAGAGATTAGGACATAGCATGCGTTAATATTCTGTATATATGCTTCCCATTCTGCTTTTATGAGGGAGAGGCCTTTGACTCCAATGCAGGAGTAGAGCATGTTGTTTGGGGTGTCATCGGGGATTTGGAGTATTTCCTTGACAGAATGACGGATTATTTTGTCTACATCTTGTAGGAATTTTTTCTTCAATTTGTTTAATGGTGCAGTTTGAAAGGGATATGCCAATGTTGGGAAGATATACTGATTAATTATTTGTAGCTTCTGGTCAGCACGTAAAGTGGAAGTGGATACGATGTTTCCGAGTTGGGACTGCAGATTTTGAATGACCAGGGCTTCGTTAAACTGAATCTCATCTGCAAATGTCACTCCTAAATAGCGGATGGTTTCATCAGACTTGATCGCCCTAATTTTATTAGAGTTGCCCAATACCAGATCTTCTGATGATAACTTCCCTTTCTCTATTATTATTGCGGCAGATTTTTCGACGTTGATTTCCATTCCCATATCTGCGAACTTACTAATTGCCATATTCACTAGTGTGACGGCTGATTTTCTCGAGTTTCCAACCAACATATGTACATGCAAGATAAAAATAATATTTGTAGTAATAATAATATGTTTCATGCTTTAAAAAATAATTAATTTAATCAAATCCAACAAAATTAGTATGATTTACACGTGTACAAAATTCAATTCATAGCTATGTTAACAATTACGGTCAGTGTTCATGTTGTTTTATAATTATTCAATCCATCGGAATTCGAAATTAAGTTCAATCAAGGTAACCTGTCGCAGCCAAGCACGACAGAATCGGTCATGCATACACCATCTTTTTTATTATCTGAGCAGCAATACTCCTTTTTTCCGCAGTCTTTTGCAGCCTTGCATTTTGGTAATTGGTGTCCTCCACCCTCACTTAAGGTGAACATGCCCATGCATAGTAATGATAATCAATAATGTAACTGCAATCAAGCATAAAAGTCCACTTGAGCTGAAAACCTTCATTTTTTTTACTCTGTATAAAAATACAAAATAAAAATAAAAACTTTAAATAAAGTTTTGACTTTCAAAACCTGTAAAAGTTCAAAAACTGTATGATTATATATTATTTAATATAATTAACCTAACTTTTAAAAATAGAAGATTTCGAAATACACAATTTTGCCTCACCAAACTAGTTCTGTTCGCTGGTCTTGCTAGGAGCTGAAGCTGTGTTATGTTGTAGATATCAGAGATATAATATTTTAATGCCTTAGTATTTTATGTAGGTCAATACATACAATAAGTCATTGTAGGAAAATCAGGAAGTTATAGTAGTTCATATCGATTGTACACATACATTTTTGTATATGAAATAACGAGTGCAATTAATGAAGAAATGGCACAGTAAATTTTTAATATTTCAAAGAAAGAAATTAGTTTGTAAACAGGAATTATTTACAAAATTATTACAAATCAGATCAGTATAGGCAAAGTCAATTCATAAGCTTTATAGGAGGTATAAAAAAAATTAAATAAGTTGTATGTATGCCTATTCAATCGTTAAAAAATGTATTCCTTATCCACGTATTTTAGTATTGGCTCTGGCTTGTATTTTCCATTACAGCATTCACTAATGTCCAGTAATATTGACTGCTTAGTAAAGTATGCTTAGAAATTCCTCATACTCGTGGCTAATAATGCTCCCATGGAGTTTAACAATATAGGCGTTTATAAAATTATGAAATGTGGTGCGCTCAGTACATACAACGCAATGTATTACGTAATAATAATTTCGGAAACATCAATTATGGATCAAAGTCAGGGGCAAAAACCCCCCCAGTCCACAATTTCATCGTGAGCCGGTCTTGGCGATTTTTTCACGGCAAAGCGTTGGCAGCTTCCGCTGGCAAAATGAGGGTCCAATATCTCATTTTCAGCGGCAAATGAACGATCCGTGCACGGCAACCTAGACTTTGCCAAGTTTTAACCATGAAATTGCCACTAGTCACCGCATGGCTTCCGTAGCAAAAGCCAATATGTCTCTTTTTTTTTGAAACTATCCCAGCTCGGTAGGCAAGTATCTCAGATATGTACGAAATAATTTTTTTTACATAGACCAAGTCCTCAATAGTAGGATAAACAATTTTTATTGCATTTAGTGAGCCTGTTACCCGGTAATACCCGGTTAAAGTTAAACAGGCTTTATTTTTTTATAAACAACCTGGAGCCCAAATCAAAATTCGGTTGACGCTTAATTTTTTTGTTTGCTTAAAGACATACTCATGATTTTTTTCAGAATCATATCTGTACAAACAACCGAATTTCGGATTTTCCCCGTGCTAATAAATCGGCTCCTGGCTCCCGGCGCCAAGATAAACATGTACACTTCTATAGCTTAAAAAAACCGCAATAAAAAGTTACATCTGAGGCAATTTTCAAATGTACATGTTTATCTTGGCGCCGAAAGTTATAAGCAAAAGAAATTTAATAAATTCCCAAATTTGCATATATGTATGTTATAGGTATATCAGACAATCAGACTATATCAAGTATGGATATACTCAAGCGCTGTTGCAAGATTTCCACTTTTGTTGGTTAATATGAACTTAAAGCTATTGCATGGTAAAACATTAACATTTATGCACTTGCCTTATTCATAACTACATGTTATTATTATTTACTATCATAAATACCTAACAATGATTAGGCGTGCACTATTACGTGCCATGAATGGGTGGGTGGGGTATAGTACTAAAGAATAGGGAGGGGGGTGCTGAATTGGGTCATAACTAGAAACATACAAAAATTTTGTAAGGGGCTATGTATATAAAATGAAGGATAAAATCCGGTCTCTTTCATTATATTTCCTAGAAGCAAATCAGCTTCCTTCTATTTTTACTTAAAAAAGCAAATTCGTGTTCTTTCAGTTTTGATTCTAATGAGAGATCTTGATTCTATTTTAATGTACTCCCTCCATATCTTACTATTATAGTAATAGTGACTAGTCAGTGGGGTAATGGTTAATGGACTATCCCATTATCACACGCAGATAATTTTTCATGCTTTGCTTGCTTCGTCTAACTTTATTCATCGTCCATATCTGCATGCATAATAACAATAAGCCAAAAAACATCAGAATTGGTATAGCTATTTTAAATGGTATCGTAATTATTATCATCATATCGCTATTAATGGTATAAATTGTAATGTAGTAATTAGGAGATAAAAATTTCAGTAGTCTAACAATAAGTCACTGTTTCACAATTATGCATTACAATATCCTTATCAGTATCAGCATCAGCACAGGTTAGCATAGAAAACGATATTTTCTTGAATAAAATTAACACCATTCTATCAAGAAGTTATGTCCAGTTAACCCATGGGCTGATCGTAAACGCGTCTGGCTAGTTTAGAGTTAAAGAAGACACATGGGCCTGACGTGTCATGTAGACTGTGAGAAGATCTTCTTTGTGAACCTTTCCAGTTTCCTTGTCACCCTACTTAACAAACTGACTAGTCACTATAATAGTAAGATATAGAGGGTTTACATTTGACATTAAAAAAAGAATCAAAAATCTCTCGTCGTGTAAGACTGATTAGGAAGTCGCCGTAAAACAATGAAAAATAAATGGCCAAATAATAATAATAATAATAATAAATGTTTCCCGGGAAAAATCCTAAAGGATTTGAGACAAGTCTCTTGAAAAACCCGGTTGTCACTATTTAACACTTTGAAGCTTGAGTCACTCAGAATCACGGCCAAAACTCCACCCTTTAAACTTGTCCAATCTGTTTTTAAACGAATTCACCGAATACAAATCCGATTTGTCATTTTTCACCTCACTTGGAAGACTATTCCATTCTGACACTACACGCTGAGTGAAAAAATGATGTCTAGTGTTGGTTTTCACTATTTTCTTTTTCAAAAACGGGGCATGCCTGCTTTGCATGTCAATATCAAAAAATACAGAGGGGTCAACATCATATTTATTGTTTATTAGTTTAAAAGTCTCGATTAAGTCTCCACGTCTTCTTCTATCTTCGAGGGAAATTAGTCGAAGTGATTTGAGTCTCTCAGCATAAGGTAGATCCTTAAGCGACGGAAGAATACGCGTGGCTAGTCTTTGAACTTTTTCTATGTCATCACAATCACTTTTTAAAATAGGACACCAAATACTATTACAGTATTCTAGTAACGGGCGAATAAAAGTTACAATAAGCGTACGAAGTCCGTACTTGTCAAGATGTTTAAAAGTTCGCTTAATCTGTAAGCACATGGATTTTGCCTTTTTTATGGCCTGCTGACAGTGTTGCGTTGATTTCAAGTCGCTATTAATATAAACCCCCAAATCTCGTTCACAAGTCGAGCTTTGAAGCTCAGCATTATTGCAGGAGTATATAGGATTTTCACTTTTCCTCACACTGAAATGAACAATATGGGTTTTCCCAATATTCATCTCCATGTGATTTTGGTTACACCATATTACTAAATTGTCTATGTCGTTTTGCAGAGCATGAAAGTCGCTATCTGTATTCCTGGCTCGATAGATTTTCGAGTCGTCAGCGTACTGTTTGAGCGAGCTGTGGATGACTTCTCCCATTTCATCTACATAAAGTAGAAACAAAATCGGTCCCAGCACAGTTCCTTGTGGTACACCACTAATCACTTTCAATTTCTTTGACACTTCACCACCTACAACAACTTGGAACGTTCTATTTGTCAAAAAGCTGTTTAACCATCTAATTAGATATGGCTCAATGTGATGCCGCTGACTCAACTTTTGAAGTAGCTGCTTATGAGGAATCTTATCAAAAGCTTTCGAAAAATCCACATAGACGCAATCAACTGCGCTTCCTTCATCCACAAGTTTAGTTAAATCCTCGAAAAACTCCAACAAGTTAGTAAAACACGACCTTCTTGGGAGAAACCCGTGTTGCTGCTTTGCAAATTTGCACTTTGCAAAAATCTTCTCTCGAACAAATTGTTCTAACAGTTTGCAGCAAATCGACGTTAAACTAATCGGTCGATAGTTCTTGGGATCACACTTCGACCCACCTTTGTGAATACATGTAACATTGGCACTTTTCCAGTCCACAGGAAGTTCCGAAAGGTCAACTGAGGCTTGAAAGATAATTGAAAGTGGGGAACACAACACACTAGCACATTCTTTCAAAATTCTAGGATGGATCCCGTCTGGCCCAGGGGCTTTATAGGGGTTAATTTGGGTCAGCTTCTTAAACACATCGATGGAATTAATTTGTAATTTGCACGGGCTGGTAAATTCTTCCGGGCATTCGACTTCAGCGTTATCACTGCATTCACTTAAATCACTTTCGCGCACAAATACCCTTTCAAATTCCGCCGCTAGTGTGTCAGCTGTTTCCGCATACGATGTCGTTACTTCACCATTGTGTTTGGTTAACAGTGGGATTGGGATGCGGTTTTTCTTAACACTACAGTATCTATAAAAGGCCCTGGGATTCACTTTTGCACTTTCACACAACTTTCTTTCAATTGCTATCCTGTTTTGCATTCTTAGGTTTGATTCCTTATTTCGAAGTTTCTTATATGTAAGCCATAATTTGTACTTTTGAGATTGGGAAGAGTTGAGATATCTGTAGAAAGCATACTTCTTCTTACGCATTAGCTTTTGAAGTTTTACTGGAATATTACTTGCTAATTTTGGGGTGGAAGATGGAATAAATCTTTCAACAGATGTACGAACCTTTGATTTGAAAAATTCCTACTTCAAGTCTACACTTGGCATTTCCAAGAGTTCATCCCAGTTAACTTGACCCAAATATTTGCGCATGCCTTCATAGTTACCTTTACTGTAGTTTACACTAACGGTATTGCTAATTGGAGAGCACTCTGGCAGCAGTTGGACGCTACACTTAATCAGCACGTGATCACTTTTTCCGAGCGGGGGCAAAGATTGGATGTCAGTTACAAGTTGACTTTGTGATATAATAAGGTCCAATGCACTTTCTTGGGTTCCTCTAATTCGGGTGATAAAATCCACATGCTGCTCAAGGTAGTGGTCATCCAATATATTTAGGAACGCCTTCGCAGCGCTTCCGTTGCTTGCTGTTAATGATTTAGTGTGCCAATGGAGTTCCGGGTAATTAAAATCTCCAACGACGAGACATTGTTTATGTTTCACTGTAAAATCTACTATTAGCTCTCTTAGTTTAGTTTCATCAGGATTGTTTTCTGATTTGTCAGTCTGAGGAGGCTTATGTATACACAGTAAAGCTAGTTTCTTTTTCTTAAAATTGCAAGATACACCTACACTTTCGATTGATGACTTTAATAAAATTTCGGAGGCACAAATGTCTGATCTACAATAAACTGCAACTCCTCCACCTTTGCCTTTTAGTCTGTCTTTCCTAAACAACGTGTAATTGGGAATTACGAGTTGCTTATCGTCATAAGTTGAATTTAAATGAGTTTCAGTTATACAGATTAAAACAGGCTTGATGTTATGAGCTACTTCACTAAGCTCTTTAAACTTGTTGGGAAGAGAACAAGCATTGGTGTAAATTACATTAAGTTGAGGCAGTGGGTCATGTGGTTGTCATAAGGGCGGTATTGTCCCTTCATTCTTTGAGTTGTCATTGTTAGGTGATTTCGATTTTCTGATTTCCTTTAGTTGCTGCCGTTGTAGCATTGTCAAGTCCTTTACAATATGCACACTACCAGTTTTTAACTTGTCCATTCGCCTTTTGTCTTTATAGCATCTTAAAAAGTTTTGAGCTGCTTCTTCGTTCTTAAATTTCACGATTAGTGGCCTAATCTTATTTAGGACTTCTGGGCCAATTCGGCTGACACCTACTATGGATTTCGCATAAGCAGTCGATACTGTTGAGCACAAAACGTGAGCTGCACTACGGTCTGAATCCTTTCGTAAGCTTTGGGACGTCATAGTGGATTCCTCTAAATGAAATATTATGAGATTCTTCCTTCGGTCCATACGATCATTGATTTCATAAAAGAGACTATGTCCGTTCGGCTGTGATGTCTGTGGAGGCAAGTGGCACTGTGATGTAAACGGGGGCTGTATAAGCGGGGGCTGTGCAAGCGGGGGCTGAGTAAGCGAAGGCTGGGGAGCATGGGGTGGTTGGCTGGTATGCATTAGCTCAGTAACAGTGTTTGATGCTGATGATTGTAAATCTGTACTATTTTCCATACGGGTAGACTGTGTGTTAGTGGCTACCTTTTCCAGCTCTTTTTTCGTACGGGAATTACGCTTCTTATTAAGAGTGATTTCCTCGTTCAACGCAGTTTTCAGCTCTAGGATCATTTTCTCAAGTTTGCATACTTGTTCCTTTATGTCTGAGTTACACCTGGTATTTTGTATACAATGTGTACACAAAATGACTACATTGTCAATTGCATTCTTATATGCATTTTGCTGCTGCTTTGTCATACCTAAACATTTGTAGTGCAACCATACTTTGCATATTTCGCACTGTCCACCGTCGTTATCACTACCATCGTCAACTACTAAATCACTACAAAAAGGACAAGGAATTAATTTTCCAAAGATCTCCAACTGAACTGCTACACAACAACACAACACACATTAATCAAATATGTTTACCACCGAACTGACACAATCGCTGTCACCTAAAAAAATTTACGTTGCTGGCTATCCGTCTCCGCATTTTCTCTGTTGTCCATTGTTTTAATTATTTAAAAAAAAACTATTAAAAACTGGAATCAAAAACTGGAAGTTGGAATTTTAGTTTCCAATAGTGAATAGCCAGTTGTTGGATTGACTTGCTTAACAGTCGAAAGCGAAAGCGGAATAATTCTGCATGCATAGATTCAAACGTACAGCTGGCAACCGCCGTATCATCCCACCCACCACACCAGGCCAATTGTTATGCGTTCGCATCACATGTAATCCGCCCGGGTTCAAGACCCGCGAACGACGATTTGTTTGTAATATTTTCGCTTTACTTATTATTCGCAAGTACATGATTCATACATAGATGGAAAGCTGAGTGCATAATCTACAATTTGGTGTAAAATTTAATATCTGTTATCTGGGAATGCCCCAGCAGCATTGGCTGGGATGGAATAGAAAAAAGAGACATATTTTACCAATTATTCGCCCCTAACATGCCACTAATAAACCAGTAAATCTTTCGTATGCATCCAGTACTACCCTATTTATGCAAGTAATTTAATGGAGATTACTATTGCTAGTCAATACTAATCACTAATTACCTAGCGCATTGAATTTATTCATTACACCTTTAACACAAATGCACATTTAGTATAAAATAAAGCACAATTAACACATTAAACACTACACAGAACAACCATTTATTTATTGTTCAACGCATTAGGTAAAACATTTTGTTTCTTTTACAACATAAACCACGAATCCATCAATGTAGGGTTTATGAATTTGGTATCGGTTTTCTTCCACTAAAGACAGAAAACACAGTTTATATATTTCTATAAATTTCAGCCTTCAATGAAGAGATGTAGTTTAAATAAATTAGCTAATGTGAGTAAAATATTATTTCAAGTATCAAATAGCAGTCTCGCAGTCAGTAGAGAACTAAAGTTTTGTTGCCACTTTTAAACTAACCACACAATTTATGGATGATTTTAGTCCTAGCAGGCTGCATATGTGATGAACTAAGTTAAATCTAATATTTAAGTAATTAGAAAACTGCTTGACGTTGCAGTTTTAATTCTTTAAAATTTCGAATATTTGAAGTAAAAAAAGTTCCCGAATTTCACTCGTACCAAGCGCCATTCCTTAGTCAAACACGCACGACACAACAGAACTACACTATTACTTATACTACAAGATTGCAGACAGGCAAAGGCAAAGAGATTGAGATTTGGGAGGGTCCAAAAATGACGCCACTTTTAGAGTAAGTAGGTGGGATCAAAAGTAGCGATTTTCCTAACGCTTAACGTAGATGACGAGGGCGGGTGTGTCCTAAACTGAAACTACAGGGATAACGCCATTTCTGCACGCTCCCAAAAGCCATCTAGCGTATAGTTTTTCTATTTCTCAACCTTGATCATTCTGCTTCTTCTTTAGTGATAGCAACACGCATGTGTGGCTTAGCTTTCCAGCGATTGGTGGGCCAACTAAAACTGGGCCAAGAAATGCCCGTTAATTTACCACCAAATTACGGACTTAGTTAAATTTGATTTTCATAATTCAAATGTCTACACATGGGCCATGAAAAAACCAATGAGTCACCCAATAGTTTACCATAGCATGAAAAAACTTATTGGACCACTAAAATGCCAAGCCTATCTGCCATTGTTTTGCCGGCAAAAGTAATTAACCAACAAAATACAAACTGGCCCAATATTATGCCAAGAAGTTTTGGGGACTGGGGCCCCTGGCCAATTTACAACTTTCCTGAAAGTTGTAAATTCTCCGCTCTAAAAGTTTCTAACAGTCACAAGTCCCTGTAATATTGGTTCCCCCTCCCTCCCCTTTCACGACATTTCTTGCGTGTCTGACGTGACGTAACAGACCAAGACCAATAATAATAATAAATAATAAATAAAATAAAAAATGGAAAATAAAATAAATTACATTAAATAAATAGAATTGTGCATAAAAACGCATACTTGAAACCGCGCGGAAGTTCAAACGAACGTATTTCACTCTCAAACGAACGTATTCTTATGGTATTCTACATTCTACAAATTCTACTTCTACTTTACTTTCAGAGACATATGGCACATGGTTACTGCCGTTACTGGAAAACTACAATACTAATAAAATTGTGATGGCAATTAAAATCAATAAATTAAGTAGTAAATTAATTACTTACTACAACTGCAATTTACTGACTTGTTAAATCTTGTGAGCTTCAACTGTTGACTGTGGCGCTCTTCTTCTGTCATCTGTGGTAAAGGTACTTACTTATATATATACAATACTTATATTAAAAATAATTTACAATATACTACCTAACGTATATTCGAAATATTGAAATATTGTGTTTTAAAGATACTTTTAACATTAGTAATTATTATGTCGCAATTATAATTAGGTTCAATGTTCTACAGCTTTCTATATGTCACAGACTTACATATTATTGTTAGCTGTCAGCTGTATGTAAGTAGGTAAGTAGTTGTCAGTTGTATTTGGAATATTTAGATTTGGATGGTGGATGGTGAATGGTGAATGGTGAATATCAAATGACAATTTTAAATTTCACGTATTATGTCGATAAAGATAAAGGCGAATGCCACAATTAATTCATGCTCAAGCTGTGTCATGTACTTGATTTGTTATTCTTATACCTATCACCTAGAAGAAACAACATTAGTATAGATAATTGCATTTTTATCCACGTCATTCTCATCAGTCAATGCTACACTGCCCGCTGACTACTTTTAACGTATTTAGTTAGCAGTAATTCATGCTTACTAAGTGATGATTTAAAAGTTAACTGAAACTACTGTGTGTTGTGTGCGAAGATGATAAATAAGTAAATGTAATAATTACACGATGTTTAATTATTTATTTTCAATTTAAATTAACTTGCAGAATTACCGCCACATTGACAGTTGACAGTCAAAAATTGACATATCCGAAATCCCTGGGGACAGCCTAACTGTGGGAATAAACATGGACGATCAACCAAATTTCAAGAGATCAAAAATTTCGGAAATTCCCCTTGTTGACTTGGAACCGAACTTATTGGAATCATCAGTCACGCATATTGATGGTCCAAGCTTATCCATGGAAGTTGGATCAATGCAAGCAGAGCAAATCAATACTAAAGAAGACCCACAGTTCCCAAACCCTGCGGGAATTGGTGATAGCTATACCACATCGATGAGCAATCTTACTGATCAAATAAACGAAATAGCGAATAAACTGTGCGAACATGTAAGTTTTGTTTTATGGGATTTCTTGATATAACAATCTAGTTTAAAATGATCAATCTTTCTGTTATCCTCATTGAGGGAAGTTTATTTTTGAATAATGTTGTCATTCTAAAGATCTTAAATGTAATTATTAAATTTAACTTGCAGGAACTGTTTGTAATTTTCAAAAATAGCTGCCTCAGCACGAATGACCTTCTAAATTTTCGGCTAGTAAATCGAACTTGGCGTGATGCAGCCACATCTGTTCTCACTAATAGAAACCAATGTCAACTCATTTTCACTGTTATACATGTGGAAGGGCCCACTACAAATGAAATGGGTTACAAAGACTACGTAAAAGTTTACTGCAATGCTCGAAAACAAGAAATGCTTCTCAAAGATTTGGTAGAGCTAATCCCCGCATCCCCCGAATTCCCGGCTACACGACTCTGTTTCCTCAACTCGTACGTTTTCGGAAGTAGCACATCCACTGAAACTTGCAATGACGATTACGTAGAAGACCTCCTAAAGTTCTTGGCACTCTACGGTCACAAAATAAAATCCCTGAGCTTAGGAAATTTAATTTCCAGAAAGGAACTTCGAGATGTTCTTACAATACATACTCCCAACTTGGACTATCTGGACCTCAGTTCTCTAACTGCCTTTCTTCCAGACCAATCCCGGAAAGTAATCTGGGAAAGGCGTTTAGCAGTTCCTCTCCCAATCAAAACTGTTCGTCTGGGCTCGTGTTTTAGCGAATTGTGCGAAACAGCTACTGCTGCAAAGATTGCTGTTTTGGAAATACTTCGAAATCTAAATTTGAAAGCTATTGAAGACCCAAATCACTACCTTAATTTAATTGTATCTTTTCAAATTGAGCAGAACGACAATTTGAATGATAACTCCGTTAATTTTGTTTCTCTTGTTAAGGATTTGGAGTATAAACCCACCATAGCGAATTATTCTACTTTTCGATCATTCTCAAAATGGGAACCTAAATTAGCCCGCCTCACAGTCAACTGTAACGAAATGGTCCAATTCAGTTCACTCCATTACCAAAGTATTGTAAAATATCTGAATGCCATTATAGAATCAAGCAAAAATACATTGGAACATTTCGAAATTTCATTCAATCCTCGCAGATTTCTTCACAGCATAAAAATCCCTCCCTTAAAGAATTTGAAGTGTCTTAAATTGATCCAGACAAAACCATGTTTTCTTTATGAGGGCCCACATCAACAACCTCTAAATCCGTTGGACCAGGATCTACAGTTGGATATATTTCTTTTTCAGAAAAATAAGAGCGGTCATGTATCCCGGAATTACTTTCCGAAACTGACTCAAGTGTGCATGGATGTTCAGGATTTCCAAGTCCAAGGGAAGCTAATGGGCTTTTTTAGATACAAATCAACGAGCCCAGTTGAGGCTGGATTACATCGTAAGGAAGGTATTTTTGCCTCAAGTGTAAAGCACTTGGAGCTCTGTGGTAATCTCAGGTGGCCGAATTATAGTGCAATCAAATTAATGTCGACAGTTTTTTCGGGCATGACTTGTATTAAAATTAAATGTGAGCACGCAGTAAACTTGTCGGTCTCACAAAATTTTTGGAGTCTATGTCCTTCTGCCAAGTACATTGAAATATACGGAGTATCAAACGGAATTCTAACTCCGGAAAAAGCAGTTCAGTTCGGTGTTTTATCAAATTCACGTAGTGAAGACGTTGACTCGTTCTTCACTGGATTCCCTGGAAGCCTCTGCCATAAATTACAAAGTAGCCCATTTCCTAAACGTGTTGAAAGGGACGATGCTTCCATCGATTTTTTTCGGTTGAACCCGTCTTTCATCTGCTCTTTGAAAAGTGAGTAATTAGTCAACCCAGAATCAGTATTGAATTTTTTGAGTCATTTTGTGCACATTTTGTTCTACCAGATCGTGGGGCCAAGATTATGCGGGGCCGATTAATACCCGTACCCCAATTTGAGTTTCAGTTTTATTTTTATTTTTATATAGCAACTACCGTAATGCTCCGAATAGAATCCGCCGACTTGCATTAAAAATACCAAGTTTGAGGTGAAAAAATTAACATTTCCGCTTATGCGAAAAACCCTTAGCCACTATTGGAGGCCGGCCTCTATTGGAGACCCGGCTGCCCGGCTTCTATTTGGAGCTTTACGGTACTCATCAATTGTGTTTTCGTTTTTTAATTTTTCTTTGGAATAATTTTATTTAACTCTAGATTTGAAGATTCTCAAAATAAAATTTAAGGAGCTTTCCCTTCCATTTGCTACGAAGGTGACTGGGATGTACGCATTTCGGAAGATGCCGCAGACTCGATTTATTTTTTCGTACGATGTGACTTCTATGACTGCTACTGATATCACAAGTAATATAGTTTTTTATTAACTCTAATTAATTAGAAGTATTTTATTGAATATACTAATGACTGAAATCACATCACTTCATTAACATTACGTATCATTTTTTCTTGGTCACAATTCTTAATATCTACTGTAGTATGTGCTGTAAAAAACAGCTTGTAATACTTTTAAATTTTTGATACGCTTTAGACATGGAAAAATATTTGGAACCTGTTGCCCCGTATGTTGAAATTGTTGAGGAAAATAGCAAGAATAGGACTGAGGAGCGCTGCTGTGGCAACAAGTGGCTATGAAACATTGAGCCTGGGACCGAATTACCTACATTTCTTAAGCGCAATTCGATGTGTGGATCGTAAGTATGTACTTACAATTAGCATAATCCACTTTTAATATTTAAAGTGAAATATTTTAAAGTGCCTTAGTTTTGGAGGAAAACTATGTTTACTCTAGTTTCTAAGACGATCGTGCAATTGATGTCTTATACTCTGTTTAAAAGTATGAACAAACTAAATTTTCCTAAACTTTTTATGTTTTGCAATAATAATTGTTGTGGCTGTAACTCATTAATCTCATCAGTAACAAATAATCCATTAGTATTTATTACCTTTAATTGACTCAGGTATGTTTATTGTTCTTAAAATTAAAAAGACTTCTGATATTTGTGAAGAAATAGTTATTAATATTTTCTTTTTTCTAAATTTTTATATATTTCTTATAATGTCATTTACCTAATCGTTTTATGGTGTATTGTTACTAATCCTAAGTACGACTTGACAAATGCCACACAGTTACCATTGGCAATCTCACGTTTTCAAAAACTCCATTCATCATGCCATTAAAGGAAAATATACGCTTGGTTTTATTATGTAATTGTTTAGGTACTAAATAAATGATGCTTTTTTTTTGGTCAAAAAATGTAATTGGAAAGTTTCTGAACCGTTTAAGAGCAATGCATATTTTGGGAAAACCTTTTTCGTTTAGCTATTGAATTTCGCAGATGACGAATACTTAAGTTACACGTATATTAGCCCATATTATGGGACCTGTCAAAATTGTTTGGCTACATTCTTACGATTACTTTTATTGATTAATAAAATTTAATTAGTAGTTTGAAAAAAGAGTGTCTAGCAGTTCGGTGGCAGTTTGGCAATTGTCAGTTTTGAAATTATTATTTTCTGCAAAGGAATTTATATTGTTCTGTAGTATTAATGGTGAAATGCAGTATAACGGTGTTTCTCACACGTACATAATAATTCTCAGCATATCAAACCAGCCAAATCTTTATTTTTCCACTATTTTCTTTTATTCCACTATTCAAGTAAGCATTTTAATAGAAAATTCCCATGGCAGAAATGCACACAGTTAATTTACATATTTGGGATCAAAATTTGATATTTTAGGGATTTCATGTGCGGAGTAATAAATTATTTGATTGACAAAATTAAGGAACTAAACAACATAATAATACAAAATTATTGCTACCCACACCCACACAAATGACAGCCACACACAGCGCACAAAAAAGAAGAAAAATTTGACGTCATTTGCGGACGATCCTTTACGTTAGACACGTCAGCACTAACATTTTGTCCCATCAACTTCCCACTAATTACTAGGTACATAAGTAGTGACTGTACAAGTATTTAGACATTGCACTAGGAATAGTTACACAGCTCACAGCTCACTTCACTTTTCATTCTCATCATTTTATTACATTTAAATATTCACAAATTGACACACGGAGCTGATTGTCAAGTTTTCCCGCGCCTTGGGATTCTTAACGAACCCCTTTAAGAACAGTTATTTTCCTATAAACATTAAAGTGGATTTAAGTACAAAAATAGTGTAAAGTTAAAAGTCAAGAAGGGTTCAGTTCACATTTCTCACTCAGTCAACAATAAGTTAAAATACATTTAACAAAAGAGCAAGATTTCACATACAAGTTCACCATTGCGAAGGAAGGGAGAGTGAAAGTGGGAGGGGGGCTTTTTTTCTAGTTGCTTCCTGGACACAATCAGGGTGAGTGCCCTCCAATATTAAATATTTCACTAGTTAATTATTTAAATACCGCGACGCAACTTCGCTCCTGTTGTTGCATATAATTTTGGTTTGTATTTATGTGCTCTTGGTATAGAATGGATCTGAGAGATTTTATTTTCGGCCGTACACAGCAACAGGCTTGTAGGTCTTGGAGCCCCCGTACCATTCGGGAAGTTGATCTTTGGGTAAATTTCGGAGTAAATCTGGAACCCAGCGACGTTTGTTGGTTCCGTAGATTTCGGATTTGGCCAGAAATGTTCCCAGAACTGGCTTCAGGAAGTTGAGGAAGGTGGAGGCGACGTAATTTACTGCAAATAAATCAAACACTCATATCAGTCTTGTAATAAACAAACTAATCAATGTTATGTACCGCGCACTTTTGTTTATTAATTAATTTGGAGGTAAATGTAAAACAAATAATGTTACCATTGAGGATGAATCCCCTGTCCATGTGCGGCGTCGTTGGCTCGATGTCACGTGCTTTCTTCATCACGAACTGCAAGGGTTAACAGAAAAAAAGTAAATTTTAAGTCACTGCGTAAACATTTATCTAGACGACTTATAGTTACACAATATTTAAGTGCAATATCGTCTATGAAGTACCAAAATAAACCATATTCATTTTTAGCTGAAAATAATATCCACTAACTTCAAAAACATGCAAATGTCTTAATTAGAGCATTTAAAAAGAACATTTTGCACTTTTCAAAAATAGGGTATTAGAAAATTTTGCACGTTTTCAAAATCATAGAAATAGAACATTTTGCACCTTTTCAAAAACATGAAATTATAACATTTTGCACCTTTTCAAAAACATGGAATTAGAATATTTTGCTGCTTTTCAAAATCATTGAATTAGAACATTTTGCACCTTTTCAAAAACATGGAATTAGAAAATTTTACTTTTTTCAAAACTTCCTAATTATCATTTTACGCATGTTTTATATTTTGTTTTTATGACATAGATCATTTTGATTGTAGTTTAAATTGCGGATATGTGTAATTTTGTTTCTTCACTTCACAAACGATATGTAGCTTTTTGTCACGTTTATTGCTCGTATTTAATTACACCAAGAAAATGAAAATGTTTTGTTTATTACTTGAAATGGATGCAATTTGAAAGAGGTCATAATTGGCCAAGTCAAAAATGCCGATTCCATCCGTGACTGGGAACTCAGGGGTGCTCCTGGAATACATCATCAAACACAATTGTTTCAATTAGTTGCTTTGTGGCTTCTTACTAAACCACCAACTGCTTTCAACAATGGAAGCTTTTCAAACTGAATGTACAATATCGGTAGATGAAAATGGAAGGGGGATGGAAACACGCACCTGAGTTCAATAGATTTGGAAAGTCTCCAGAAAGCCTGATCAATGTATCTGCTCAGATTCCGAGTGTAATCTCCGCCCATCTCCACGTACTTCCGCATGTTCCATTTCCCGAATTCAACCACCACCGTATAATTTTGTTTTCTGCTCTTTTTTGTTGAATTAATTAGGTACCTACATATATATTTGTGCATTTGATTTAAAATCAATTCTTTAAAATGAGTAATATTTATTTTTCGAAAAATTCTGAGCAAAATTTTAGGCGAAATTACTCAGAAAAATTTTGATTGGAGATTTACTGGTCCGAAGTGGTCTGGTCTGGTCTGGTCTGGTCCGGTGATGTCGGACCAGACTACCAGACCAGACCATAAAACCCGGACCAGACCAGACCATTTCGATCACTAGACCTGGTGTCTTTGTTAAGAGGATAAATCCCGTGGAACAACACTCCCCCAACTTTTCCACCAACTTCTTTTCCTTCTGCCCCAGGTAGAGACTAGAATAACATGTTAACTAGGTGACAACGTTGTCACCTAGCCCTTTTTTCTGTCATCTAGCCTTTTAGTTTGTCACCTAGTAAATGCCCTGAAAAGTCAAGCTACAATTTGAATCGAAATTAGGGAATTATTAATTGACAGCTAAAAATGTGTGAAAGTCTAAACAATAATGTAAACCATTGCGAAACTATAATAATCATAGCTGACTTTTTTCATATCCTCTCAACATAAAATGCCTTTTTTTCTTAAGCTTTATTACGATGGATGTCAAAATCATTCTAAACGTGAAAACTTAAGCTTTTCAATCTAATCCTTAGGATTATTATGTAATACCAAAAGATAGGCAATACCTTTCTACGCACAGTCGTAGGCACACTCACCCAATGAGATATTTCTACAGAGAAGCGTTACATTACAACTTACCTTCACGCTCATGGCACTTGTAAAATACCAATTTGCAATAGTACTGACGCTCAGGGCCGGGTCTAGGGTATTTGGCGCCCCATGCGAGTAAAAAACAAGCGCCTTATGACTTTTTTAATTTTATAAATATTAAAACGCATTTAAATGGAATGTGTAGTCTAGATAAATATCAATTTGCAATAATAGTCAGACATCTATCAGTTTGCTTGATAGCTGGACATCAATTAGTTTGGTTAAAGGCCACAAATCTATCAATTTGGTTAAAGGCCACACATATATTAGTTTGCTTAAAGGCCAGACATCTATCAGTTTGCTTGAAGGCCAAACATTATTCAGTTTCCTTAAAGGCAGGACATCTATCAGTTTGCTTAAAGGCCCTAAATTTATCAGTTTGCTTGAGGGCCGGACATCTATCAGTTTGCTTGAGGGCCGGACAACTATGAGTTTGCTTGAAGGCAGGACATCTATCAGTGTGCTTAAAGGCCAGACATCTATTTGTTTACTTAAAGACCGGACATCTATCAGTTTGCTTGAAGGCCAAACATTAATCAGTTTCCTTGAAGGCAGGACATCTATCAGCTTGCTTAAAGGCCCTAAATTTATGATTTTGCCTAAAGGCTGGACATCTATCAGTTTACCTGAAGGCCGGACATCTATCAGTTTGCATCAGAGCTAGATATCTTTCAGTTTGCCTGAAGGCCGGCCATCCATCAGTTTGCTTGAAAGCTGGATTTCTATCAGTTTTATTGAAGGCCAGGACTCTTTCAGGTTGCTTAAAAGCCGGACATCTATCAGTTTGCTTAAAGGCCGGACATCTATCAGTTTGCTTTAAGGCTGGACATCTATCAGTTAGCTTGAAGGCCAATTATTAATGAGTTCGCTTGAAGGCAGGACATCTATCACTTTGCCTAAAGGCCGTGCATTTATCAGTTTGCTTAAAGTCTGGGCATCTATCAGTTTGCTTAAGGGCTGGACATCTATCAGTGTGCTTAAAGGCCGGACATCTTTCAGTTTACTTGAAGGCCGGACATCTTTCAGTTTGCTTGAAGGCCGGACATCTATCAGTTTGCTTAAAGGCTGAATATTTTGCTTGTATAGCAGGACGTTTATCATTCTGATTGTATAGCTAACGTTTTTCATTTTGCTTAAATATGATGACTTTAATAGGTTTGGTTTTATAATCGGACGTTTTTTAGTGTCTTGTATTGCAGGACCTTCATCCCTGGTTGTATAGGTATTGGGAATGATTTTAATATGAAACAGTAGTGATTTACGCGAATCTGTTGGGTTTATTTAGCAGTATTATGACTCTGAAAAACGAGTTGGTTATATGATATGTTTATAATTTTTATAATTGCACCCAGGAAGTTGAATTAGATGGCTCATTACATCAGTAGGCTAATTTAATTATTAGTTCCTTTTTTTGATATACTGATTTTCTTCTTTTGTTAATTTTCTTTGTTATAAGGAATTTGACATTTGCATAAAACATCAGGAAGCAATTTTTGGTTATAGTTGGCACAAAATGTTTCATTGTTCAACATAATGTAGAGCCTAAATCAAATAATTTTATCCTTAAATATTTAATGACCTTGAAGTTTTAGATATTCTTGACTTCCTAAATTTCTACGGCTTTTTTAATATTTTAAGATTTTTAGATATAATTAAATGGCGTGATAAATGTTCATAGGTATTTCTTAAGTTTTCAAAATTTAGATATCCTTTGCATTTTAGATTATACGTTTCAGTGCCTTGGCATACTTAGATATTTAAATACAATTATTGTTAGTGTTTTAAACACTAGGGTATTAAGCTATTATTGACGTTTAAACTAAGGAGTCTGTTGCTCCATCCAGACTATGATAGGTATACGATTAGAGTCAATTGAGGTTGGTTTGTCAATTGACCGTAATCTATCATCAATAACCCTCATAGGCAGTGTGTTTGGGTTTCGCGCTTTTAAGTTTAAACTCAATGACTATCATAGGTGCCTATGATCATAGTCTGGATGGAGCATGTGTGCATGCAGAACATAATATATATTTAAAAAAAATGTGCTTTTAAATTTAACACCACATTTAGTTACTACATAATATGTAGTCCATAGCCATCATGGCGTATATTTTTATTCGGCCGAATACATGCACACCACAAAATGTATATTAAGACTATTAAGAGCATTAGATACTAAGAAGGTCTTGAAGATAATGTTAAATCATGTGGAGTCGTACAATCCCCCCAAGCGTATGGCAGATTTTAGCGTTAGGACCACCCCTTGCAAGTGTGGTTATTTTTCTTTTAGATCACAGAATAAGCGCGCTTTTTAGCCTCTGCCTCACCGCGCATTGCAATCTTTATAAAGGCAAATATAAGTTTGTGGTTGTAACAACAAAGTATACATTTTATACTGCTCTTGCGCACTACCTCAATCTTGTGCTTTTAAATATGAATTAATTTTTAACTATCCCTGTTCTTTTAAGATATTTTTATATTTCAAAGTATCCTTTGGGATTAAAAATTTTTTGGGTATAGATATCCTTGGGTCCATAGAAAGTTTTAATGGATAATAACATACTAATATTTTCTTTACAGATTTTTTAAAAAATTTACCTAATATTTTTTATATCTTTAATGAGGTTTAACATATTTGCTTGCTTGGGTACACTTAGATTCTTAGATGTCCGTGGAGTTTAAAACGACCTTGAAGTTTTTGAAATCCTTAGGTTTTCAGGAATATTAAGGGTTTCAGCCATTCTTGGTTTCAACGTATTTTAAGATTTCAGATGTGTTCATGCCCTTGGGAACCTTTGGGATTCGATATTTCAGATAAAGTTAGGTTTTTAAATTTCCGTAGAGTTTGAAAATCCTCAAAGTTTTAAATACTAATACCCTTTAGAGCTTAGAAATACCTTTGTTTCGAGATATCCTTGATTTCTACATTTATTTAGTTTAAGGTGGTTTTTAAGCATCTTCAAATTTCAGATATGCAAAATTATTTATACATTCTGGACTTTATAGCTTATTTCCTTAGGAACTTAGAGATTCTTAGATTTTCAGGTATTTTTGTTTCCAACATGTCCTTGGGTTTTAATAGAGATTATGTTTTTAGCTATCTTTGGGTTTTGGGTAACTTTGACTTATACTGTCAAATCCAGCCAGGCTGGACTCTTACCAATTAAGAATATGTGACACAGGTGGGCAGGCCGCGCATGGCCTTAACATCTATCCCATGTAGAACCTCCTACTATATGACATTATACCAAATGCACTATTGCAGTTTATCACATAAATTTTCGATTGATCCTGGGTAATCCCGCGTAATTCGTTCAAATACTACTAATGATTTCATTTATTGGTGCATTTTGAATGATGTCATATAGTAGGAGGTTCTACATGGAATAGATGTTGAGAGCATGCGTGGCCTACTCACCTGTGTCAGATATTATTAATTGGTAAGAGTCCAGCCTGGCTGGATTTGACAGTAGATGTTTCTAGATTTTTAGATATCATTGGAGTTAAAGCATTAAAAGTCCAAGTTGTGTGCGATATTTGTGGGCTTAGAGGTATGTAAAAATGCTTGGGGCTTGATATATCCCGGGTTTCTGCATATGTATAGTTTTTAGGCGAACATAGCTTTGAGAATTTTTTCACTCTTAAATAATTAATATTTATTTTAAATGCTTTTGCAGTTTTAAATATCCTTGGAATTAGGAAGTTCTATCGGCTTTAAAAATTCCTAATTGTAATTAAATGCTAACTGTTTTGGATCTCTTTAGTTCATACATCATCTTAGTTTCAAGGTGTTCTTGGTTTTTAGATATCCTTGATTTTTATATTTTAAAACTCTTACATATCTGTTGGTTTTAGATATTCTTTTTTAGCTTTTTAGGCGTTTTAAATGTTGTTAGGGTTTTAAATGCCCTTTTAATGTTTTAAATAATTATCATGAGTTGTAGATGCTCGTGCTTAGATATTCTTGAGGTTTTAAAATATCCTTACTTGTAACATCCATGAGGGTTGTAAATTACAAGCACATAAAAAGCGGAATTCACCCCTCATATAGTGTGGCAGATATTTAAGTGTAATTCAACTCACTGTAGACTTTACATGGAAATAACACCCACTTTCATCCGAAAAGATCGTCGGCTCATGCACCTTTGGATTACCTTCCTTCTCTTATGAGAAATGATTTATGAACCGTATGCACAAAGGGGTATTTTTTGAAAATTTCTGCCATATGACCTGGTGGTCGGAAATATGAAAAAGTTTTCAAACTTTTCAAAATAATTTTTTTATGCACTAGAATGATCAAGCAGATATAGTGACAAAATTTTTTTCAACTTTGCTAAGTATGTCTAGAGCAAGAATAGTTTAATGCTTTTTATTACCATTGCTGATATAGGTAAACATGGTAAATGTCACTAAATAGTTCTCCGCTGTTTTTTGAAATTTAGAACAATTGAACACGGTTTTGTATGTAGAATTGTATGGCGGTTTTTTCTATCATGCGCATTTTTTATTAAAACAATAGGAATCCGTTACTACGACTCACATTTCTAAATCTACTGAAGCTTTAAAGCACCATCTGGCACCACTTGCATTAATTCAAAAAATGCCAATGATAATTATATTAAAATAAAATGTATTATATGTAGCCATTTGCACAAATAATAGTAACTAGTAGGGCACTGACTCTAATGAAAAACTATCTAGCTCATCTAAGTCTTCGTCTTCGTTACCGTGTCAATCAGGCATGCTGTCATCAGAAGATTGTTTGTTATTTTTTTTAAAACGCTCCAGGTGACGGTTGCATTTTTAAAACTTCTTTGAAAACTGACAGAACAACACGCGCACAATTTTTTCAACCTCTTGAACGTCATTTTTATGAATAATTGTAATAAATAAGTTCTGAACAATTAATTGCGTTGCTTCTTTAATTCCTGCTGTAGTTTTCTTAAAGATGCTATGATGGTTTAGAAAACAATTCACTGGAGTTGATTTGGCAATGCTTGTATTGTAGTAATCCTTTAATTTAGAAACTGACATTGCTGATATCCATTAGTTTAGCTGCATTCTAAAATAATAGCATACCAATATTTTTCGAATAACTTTTACATACGCTAATACTACTATGATACTCTATTACAATTCTTGATCAGGCATACAAACTGCAGATAATATTTTCTTTTTAATCCCTTACCCGTGGGTAACGTAGACATCGTAGCAACTTCATAAATACTTACATTTATTATTTATTATGAATCAAGATTACCATTGAATTATATATAATTACCAATTTAAAGCAACATGTTAAGTTAATTGTTTCTTACCGTTGGTTTGTTCATAAATAGCCTTAACAATGTTAAGTACACTTCATTTTAGGCATTAATAACAACCAAAAAATTAAAATTAATTCGCTTTAAAAACGCAAAATGTAACTAGAAGATAACTGACAAAACTCATAGGTGTATACATTAATATCAGTGTAATATTATCACTGAAATATCATCAGACTTGAGAAAACGAGATGTACACAACGCGGATGTTACTGTTGACTGTTGATTTAAACAGTCAAAAGTAAAGTAACTTCTTTTAGTAGATTCAAAAGATTCATTTTTTGGCGCTGATTTCAGTAATATCTACAAACAGCTTTAATAGTCTGATCTTATAAAATTTTCATATGCATTACCTCCTTAATTGTTTGAACAAACAAATAATTTATTAAAAAATGCGCATGATAGAAGAAACCGCCATACAATTCTACATACAAAACCGTGTTCAATTGTTCTAAATTTCAAAAAACAGCGGAGAACTATTTAGTGACATTTACCATGTTTACCTATATCAGCAATGGTAATAAAAAGCATTAAAATATTCTTGCTCTAGACATACTTGGCAAAGTTGAAAAAAATTTTGTCACTATATCTGCTGGATCATTCTAGTGCATAAAAAAATTATTTTGAAAAGTTTGAAAACTTTTTTATATTTCCGACCACCAGGTCATATGGCAGAAATTTTCAAAAAATACCCCTTTGTGGTATGGATTAAAGGAAATTATTTATTTTATTTTTTATTGCAAAACAGTTATTTAAAGCCAGTATACTTGTAAAATTGGGCATATGGTTCAAGCTGATAGTGAGCTATACTTATAAGATGCACTACCACGGTATTTTCAGTAACATTTTTGTAAAATTTTTAAATAAACATTGACAATTGATAAAATGCTCTTTTAAACTTACGATTAGAAAATGCCCTTTTGAAATTGGAAAGATGCCCTTTGGAAAATTTTGTCACCTAGTTGCTGAGGCTTAAAATAGTCTCTGAGTCGCCATTCTTTTTCTCATTGATGAATGCGGATTTCAACTCTGAAATGAACAATTTAAATGAATCGGAATTAGTCAATGCAAGTCGAGTCAGTGCAAGTGGTGCAAACTATGCAAAGTGCTTTAGAATACGTGCTGAGCTGGTGAAGGAACACAAAAATCGACTAGTTCTCTCGTTGAGTATTCGTTGGTCAACTCACAACAAACAACGTCGAGTAGATATCTCAAGTAATTCTGAGAAGGTATCATAAAAACGAGTAAAATACTTGAGATTGTTTTTTTCTGTTCATCGCTGTGGATTGTGAAACAAGTGAGCGACTGTGCTGTGGTACTGGTACTGGTGACTGGTGACTGGTGGTCGAGAAAAAATATAATGATGATAGATATTGAAATTGAATGGGATATACTGAATATAAAGGGATGGATACAGTATTACTACTATAGTCACTATAGATGAGATCAGGAGATATACATACAGGTGGATGATGGGATAAAGTGAATGTGGATAATGCTGTGGTACGGGATAGGGATGAAGTTGGTTATTTTGTTGGAAGGCAAACGGGTCTTGCGTCATTGAATCGGCTCTGCTTCTGTCATCCTCATCCCTCTCACATTCCACCTGTACTTGCACTTGCATTTCGCTGAACACATTCAACATGCGGCCAGTTCTCAGTCAGTCAGCACTTTATTCTTCATCGAATTCTGGTTTATCGAATTATTTATTTTTCGATATATCAATTTATGTATTTATTCATTTCATAATGTGTTTATTTATGTAATAACTAATCAAATTATTTATTTATTTATTTATCGATTTAGTTGTTTATTTATTTGTTTATTTATCTATTTATTTAATTATATATTTATGCATTAATTCATTAATTATTTAATTAATCAATTAATACGTTAGTTAAATATTTAATTAATTTGCATACTAATTTATTAACCTACCAATATATTTTTTTATTTATTTTTTTATTGTTCATTTATTTAAATATATATATAATTAATTATTTATTGATTTATGTATTAGCTTATTTTGTCTTGTGTTTTTTTATTTAGCACTTCATTTTTTATCGAGTTCTTGTTCTGTTATCCGTTTGCATGCGCAAGTACATTTAGCAAAATAGTAATGAGTAGTGCTAATAATTCTAATGACGATGGTAAATAGTACAAAGTGGAATTACCTTTAATGAGTTAATGAGCGTTCCAAATGAGTGCTGTATGTGTTGGTCTGTCAGTCAGATTGTGATCATTTATAAAACTAAATGTGAGAAGTAAAATGTTATTGGTTCACTTTGGATCTACAATCTCAATGAACTTGACTCACCACACAGAACAATGTAATTAGATCTATTTATTAGTTCGTGAAGTTGAGAGTGTGGAGCGGTCGGGGTTGTGTCTTGACTAAAAATGAAGCTAAACGTGGATAGTGATTGTTGTTAGTGCTGTGCTGCTTAAATGGTAAATTGTTACTGCTTCGACTGAGTGTCTCGGGTCGGAGTGTTGGTTTTCGACTGACTCTGACAGAAGGAGACGTCTCTGATTAGTGTTGGAAATGAAAAGTTAAACGAGAGCTGAGAAGGTGAAGGCAAATGGCAAACAGTAAAGCGCTCGTGGAATAGACTCAGTCGATTTTCTCGTGTCTTGTTGATGTTCGAGGGATGAGAAGATTCGATTTGGAATGAGAAAGGGATGCGGGAGATGTGCGGATGAAGGGAGTTTCCCTGCCTTCACAAAGTTTAAGTTTCCAACTGGACTTTTCATTTCTCCACCACCACATTCCACCGTTCCACTCTATCCAACCACCGAAACGAAAAAACTAACAAAACTCAGCATTTACATACCTAATCAACTACTCACTTTTCCTTACTAAAGAATCGGAATGACTCATATCGTCAGTGAAGAACCAAAATGACCCAGGGGAACTTAATAGAGTCGGCCATGGTATGAGACAGATTTCTTACCGCTGTTTGAAGTTTTAGGTAATTTCTGAGAGATTGTGTACGTGTACGAAAAATAGTAAAAATAATTAACATAACACAGGGCCAATAAATATCTAACACTGATAATCGACTTGGAAACTTACTTGACGTTGCTGTCACTGTAAAGAATAGAATATTTAATATAAACTACAGAACATTATAATTATTATCTTTACAAAAAATACAAATATTTCAAAACTGCGCCAATTGCCAAACTGCCACTAAACTGCTAGATACCTTTTTTTTTAAACTGCTAATTAAATTTTATTAATAACTACGTAATCGTAAGAAAGTAGTCAAACTAATGACATGTCACTGCTAGTTGACACTGACAACAATTAAAACTGATTTTAGCTCCATGATCCTGTAATTTTGTTAATTTATTTATGTTTGTATTAAATGCATGCTAAAGAAATAGGACATAGGAACGAATCAACTATCATTCAATTTTTATTACATTTGACTTTGAATTAAATTTTTCGACTATGTGTAAAGCACCATATAATTAGTACCTAGTTACTTACCTAAAGAATTACATAGTAAAACTAAGCACTTATTGTCCTTTAATGGCATGATGAACATGGAGTTTTTGAAAACGTGAGATTACCAATGGTAACTGTGGCATTAGGTTGAGTCGCACTTACGACTAGTAACAATACACTAAAACAATTAAATTACATAATGAAATGCACAATATTTTAGTAGAAAATACTAGTAATTATTTCTTCACAAATATCAAAAGTCATTTTAATTTTATCAACAATAAACATATACATTTGTTAACGTAATAAATACTAATAGATTATTTGTACTGATGACGAGAGTATAAGTTACAGCCAAAACAATTATTATTGCCAATTATAAAAATGTTACGAACATTTAATTAGTTAATACTTTTATACAGAGTATAAAACGTCCATAAAGTAAAGACGGAAAAAAAATCCTGTCAAGAAACAGTTACGACTATTAAATGACGGTTATGAAATTGCATACTTTGAGGCAAAATGTGTCGACCACATTGATTTGGATTTGGACGACCCTACTATAAGACCTTGTCATGGGAAGTCAAAAATCAGTAAATCAGATTCGTGACTTTATTAAAAATAGCACCACTGGAGGGTGGCAAATATTGAGACTTTTGGGCCGTGAAGACAATCCGCCAAGTGTAAAACAAGGTAATATTCTTTTTTGCTAGAGAAAAAAAGAAGAAATCAGACAGGATCAGTATAAAAATGAAAGATCATTGCCAATCACAATAAAATTCTTAAAAGTAAATAATATATCATTGCCAATTAAAACAAAATTCTTAAAAGCATCATTGCCAATTAAAACAAAATTGTTAAAAGTAAATATTATTGCCCATTTAAAATAATTTTATTTTTGGCCATTGCAAGACCGTCATTGGCAAAACAAATAAAAATGTTCATTCCTTATACGAGTACTGAAGAAAACAAAATCATTGATGATTAAAGTAAAATCATAACCGAATAGAGTAAACTGACTGGACCAAAAAGTTTTACCCAATTAAATTATACTATAACTGTAAGTACATATTTATAAAACACACACGCATTTACGCTTAACAAAGGCAGGTAGGTATTACCTAATTCGATTTCAGGCTCGATGCTTCATACTCATAGCCACTTGTTGCCACAGCAGTGCTCCTCAGTGGTGCTCATAAAATTTTCCTGAACAATTTCAACGTACGGAGCAACAGGTTCCAAATTTTTTTTCATGTCTAAACCGCGTATCAAAAATTTAAATTTAAAAGTATTAAAAGCTGTTTCCTGCAGAATTGCAAAGTAAATATTAAGAATGTAACTAAGAAAGAATAATATGTAATGTTAGCTATGTTATGTCAGAGTCATTGGTATATCCAATAAAATACTTACACTATATAACTCCATATTATAAGGCCTAACGTTTATTGTAGATAACCCAAGCAAAAACCAAAACAATAAATCTGTCTATTACTTGTGATTTCAGTAGTAGTCATAGAAGTCACATCGTACGAAAAAATAAATCGAGTCTGCGGCATTTTCCGAAATGCGTACATCCCAGTCACCTTCGTAGCAAATAGTTGTAAGAGCTCCTTAAATCTTATTTTAAGTATCTTCAAATCTAGTTAAATAAAATCATTTCAAAGAAAAGTTAGGTAATGAAAACACGAATGATGAAAGTAGTTGCTATATAAAAATAAAACTGACATGTGAAACCCAAAGTGTAAGTTTCGGAAGTTAAAGCAAGCTGAATAAAAAAGTGTTCATATATGACTTAAACAATCCATTACTGACAAGGAAGGGTCAACACATGTGATCCTATTTTCAACTTAAGATTGTGTGCGTTAGATTGACTTATGGTAGTAAGCAAATTTGCCACTAATAGTTTTTTTTCGCAGGCCTGGTGTATCGAGGTCATAGGTCATTTGCGACAAAACGACCATAGGGGGGACCCCGTTGGCATATTTAATTTGCATGCTAAATCCCATAAGAAAAATTTCAATATTTCATTTCACGAAAATAAAATAAAAAAATAAAATAAAAAAAATGATTCCGTTGTGTCTCTTGGCAATAAAACACTTATGGGTAGTCCATAAATGATGTCATCGAAATATTCTCATTTCTTGAACCCCTATGGTCGTTTTTTCGCAAATGACCTATGACCTCGATACACGAGGCCTGCGAAAAAAATGATTAGTGGCACGTTTGCTTACTACCATAAGTCAATCTAAAGCACACAATCTTAAGTTGAAAATCGGCGCGCATGTGTTGACCCTTCCTTGTGAGTTAATTATTTACGCACTTTTCAAAGAGCAGATGATCGACGGGTTCAACCGAAGAGAATTGATAGAAACATCGTCCCTTTCAACAAGTTCAGGAAATGGAGCACTCTGTAATTTACGGCAGAGTTTTCGAGAAAATCCAGTAAAGAACGAATCAACGTTAGCAGCAGCCATCTTTGGAGATAACAAGCTACTACGGTCTTCACTACGTCGTTTTGATACAACACCCATTACCCGGGCTGCTATTTCCGAAGTTATGATTCCGCTTGATACTTCGTATATTTCAATGTACTTAGCAAAAGAGCAGAGACTCCAAAAATTGTCTAAGACCGACAAGATTATTGAGTGCTCACATTTAATTTTAACGCAAGTCATGCCCGAAAAAACTGTCGACAGTAATTTCGTTGCACTAGTATCCGCCCACTCGCAATTGCCACAGAGCTCCAAGTGCTTTACACTTGAGGCAAAAATGCCTTCCTTACGATGTAACTCAGCCTCAAGTGGGGGATTAGATTCGTATGTAAAATAACCCATGAGCTTCCCTTGGACTTCAAAATCCTGAACATCGATACACACTTGAGTCAGTTTCGGGAAGTAATTCCGGGATACATGACCGCTTTCATTTTTCTTAAAAAGAAATATGTCCAACCCTGGATCATGTTCCAACGGATTTGGAGGTTGTTGATTTGGGCCCTCATAAAGGAAACATGGTGATGTCTGAATCAATTTAAGGCACTTTAAATTCTTCAAGGGAGGGATTTTGATATTGCGAAGAAATCTGTGAGGATTAAAAGCAATTTCGAAATGCTCCAATGTATCGTTGCTCGACTTTAAAATGGCATTCAGATATTTTACAATTCTTTGGTGGAGTGCATTGAATTGGTTCATTTCGTCACAGTTGACTGTGAGGCGGGTTAATTTAGGTTGCCATTTTGAGAATGATCGAAAAGTAGAATAATTCGCTCGCGTGGGTTTATACTCCAAATCCTTTACAATAGAAACCAGATTAACGGGGTTATCATCTAAATTGCCGTCTTGTACATCTTGACGAGGTACAATTAAATAAAGGTAGTGATTTGGGTCTTCAATAGCTTTCAAATTGAGATTTCGAAGTATTTCCAAAACGGCAATCTTTGCAGCAGTACCTGTTTCGCACAATTCGCTAAAACACGAACCCAGACGAACAGTTTTGATTGGGAGAGGAACTGCTAAACGCCTTTCCCAGATTACTTTCCGGGATAGATCTAGATCTGGTAGAAAGGCAGTTAGATAACTGAGGTCCAAATAGTCCAAGTTGGGCGTATGGATTGTGAGAACATCTCGAAGTTCCTTTCTGGAAATTTTATTTCCCACGCTGAGGGATTTTATTTTGTGACCGTAGAGTGCAAAGAACTTAAGGAGGTCTTTTACATACTCGTCTTTGTAAGTTTCAGTGGATGTGCAGCTTCCGAAAGCGTAGCAGTTCAGAAAACAGAGTCGTGTAGCCGGGAATTCGGGGGATGTAGGGATTAGCTCTACCAAATCTTTGAGAAGCATTTCTTGTTTTCGAGCATTGCAGTAAACTTTTACGTAGTCTTTGTAACCCATTTTATTTCTAGGCACATCGATAACAGTGAAAATCAGTAGACATTGATTTTTTTTAGTGAGGACTGATGTGGCTGCATCACGCCAAATTCGATTCACTAGCCGGAAATTTAGAAGGTCATTCGTGTTGAGGCAGCTATTCTCGAATATTATAAACAGTTCCTGCATGTGAAATTTAATAATTAGACTTAAGATTGACAGAATGGCAACTTTATTTAGAAAATAATTTTGACACTGTTCTCCAGCGAGGATACCAAAAAAAAAGAACCTAGTACTGTTTATAAATGGAAAATATTACTGTAATTTTTATAGATAATTAATTATAAACATCAAGTGCAACAAAATTTTAATTGTAGTATTCGTGCATTTTACTGACAAAGTGACAGTGATCAACTTAAACTGGAATGTTTTATCAACAAATCTCATAAAACAAAACTTACATGTTCGCACAGTTTATTTCCTACTCCGTTCATCTGATGACTATCAGTATTATTGCTTATCGATGTAGTATCGCTATCATCAATATCCGCAGGGTTTGGGTCTTCTTTAATATTGATTTGTTCTGCTTGAATTAATTCAACTTCCATGGATATGCTTGAATCATTAAGGAGCATAACTGATGATTCCAATAAGTTTGGCTCCAAGTCGGCCTCATCGCCAAGGGGAAGTTCCAAAATTTTCGTTCTTTTGAAATCTGATTGACCGTCCATGATTATTTCCACAGTACAGTTGACAGTTGGGCTGTCTCCAGGGATTTCGGATATGTCAATTTTCGACTGTCAACTGCCACTGTCGCGGTATTTCTGCACGTTAGTTTAAATTTAAAATAAGTAATTAGACATCGTGCAATTGCATTTACTTATTTATCATAATTTATCACCTTCGCACACAACACAAAGCAGTTTGAGTTAATGTTTAAATCATCAGGTTGTATGCACGACTGCGCACAAATTACTGAAAACTAAATAGGTTGAAAGTAAGTAGTCAGCAGGAAGTGTAGCAATGACTCATGAGAATGACTTTGGACGTGGATAACAAATGCAATTATCTATAATATTGTTGTTTCTAAGAATAACTAAGTACATGACACAGCTTGAGTATAAATTATTCGTGGCTTTCGCCTTTATCGGCCTAATACGTGAACTTATCATCTAATATTCACCATCAAAATCTAAATATTTCAAATCCAACTGACACCTACCTACAGCTGACAGCTAACGATAATTTGTAAGTTTTTGACCAGTAGAAAGCTGGAAGGCATTCAACCTATTTAAAATGAATTGCGACATAATAATTAACTGCTGCTAACTTAACAGTTTATTCAAAATACAATTTTTTTAATATTTTGAATACGTTTGACGTTAGGTATTTTATTATTAAAAAGTATTGTAAGTAAATAGCCTTTACCACAGACAGACAGATGAAAGAAGAAGAGCGCGACAGTCAATGTCAATAGTTGAAGCTTACAAGAAGTAGCAAGTAAACTGACTGCAGTTGTAGTAAGTACTTAATTTACTAATTTTTAAATACCATCACAATTTTATTTGACGGGCATTTCGTTGTACTTTTGACTTTACAATATTACAAAATTACAATTACAAATAACAATAATTTTATTACATTACAAATTACAATTGATTTTGATTATTGATATTGAATATTGATAATAAAGTAGAATTCGTTCGTTTGAGCTTGCGCGCGGTTTGAAGTATGCCTTGCTTTCCCATGCATAATTCTTTTTACTTATTACTAGAATTCTTAATTACTATTTTACTATATTTATATTTATTATTATTTTATTATTACTAGTATTATTATTGAGTATTACTATTACTAATTACATATTCATTCATTTCATTAATTCATTTATTATTATATTAGTAGTAGTCATCTTTCATTCATTATTCGTTGTTCCTGTAAAATTTGATTTTATGAATTTATCACCGTTAGTCAAAAACTAGTTTAAATCATGAAAGATTAGATGGAACAGTTTTCTTAGAATTTTCCAGAGCTAATAAATTTTATAACTGTTAATGTCAATTTCTGAAGCTTCTGAATTACAGGTTGGCAAAGCTCATATAGTCAAAAACCAATTTTTTGCTGTTTCGTAGTCAGCTAGTCAGCATAAGCGAGAAGAGAAGCACATGCAAATTAAATTAAATTAAAATGGGGTGTACCACAGTCTAGTCCAATGTATGTGGCAATGTGGCATTCGTGTTAATGACGATGCAGAATAACGCTGCTTCTCACACGTAAGGGGTCGTGCAAGTAATACGTAACGCAAAAATGCCCAATTTTGACCCATCAACTACCCCACGTAACGCAAACGTAACATGGAAACCACCAACTAACCACCCTTCGTAACGCTTATATAGAAACCCTTTAAAACTTACAAGGGAATGCCGCCGCATGTACTCTCTCGAATTTAAGAATCTTAGTAGATGTAGGTACTCTACTTAAAATTAATTAAATCGAAACATACTAAACATACTATGGATTTTGCTGTTTTAAAATTATTCCATTTTATCTAGTGTGAAGCGTTACGTAGCAAATAGGCAGGTACCAACCACCCATCGTAACGATTTAGTAACGCTGGTCATAACTACCAACTAACCCCGACTGCGTTACGTATTACTTGCACGACCCCTAATAATTCTCAGCATATCATCCCAGCCAAATACCTATTTTCCCACAGTTTTTTTTATTCAATTTTTTTAAGTCAAGATTTTCCTTGGAAATTCCAAGAACAAAAATGTACACAGTTAATTACATATTTGGGATCAAAATTTGCTGTTTCGGGGGTTTCATGTGTGGCGATTAATAAATTATTTGATTGGCAAAAGTAAGGAACTAAAAATACAATAATACAATTAATTATTGGTACCCACATAAATGACAGTACATAACACATTTGTGGACGATCCCTTACGTTAGATATGTCAACACTAACATTTCGTCCCATCAACTCCCCACTAATTGCAACACAGTGACTATGCAATTATTTAACTAAACATTGCACAAGGAATAGTTACACAGCTCACTTCACTTTTCATTTTCATCATTTAATTACATTTAAATATCCACAAATTGACACATGGAGCTGATTGTCAAGTTTTCCCGCGCCTTGGTATCTTCATATAAACTCCTTTAAACACAGAGTTCTTATAAATATTCAAGTGGATTTAAGTACAAAAATAGTGTAAACTCAAAAAAGGTTTAGTTCACATTTCTCACTCACTCAGTCAACAATAATTTAAAATGCATTTTAGAAAAAAAGGAGATTTCACATGCAAGTTCACCACTGCGAGGAAAGGGAGAGTGAAGGTGGAGGGGGGGGGGGCTTTGTTTCAAGTTTATTTCTGGACACAGTCAAGGTGAGTGCCCTCCAATATTAAATAGTTCACTTGGTAATTGTATAAATCGCGCTTTTTGGTTTGTATTTATGTGTGCTTGCTATAGAATGGTTCCAAAAGATTTTATTTTCGGCCATACACAGCAACAGGCTTGTAGGTCTTGGAGCCTCCGTACCATTCGGGAAGTTGATCTTTGGGCAAATTTCGGAGTAAATCTGGAACCCAGCGCCGTTTGTTGGTACCGTAGATTTCGGATTTGGCTAGAAATGTTCCCAGCACTGGCTTCAGGAAGTTGAGGAAGGTGGAGGCGACGTAATTTACTGCAATTAAATCAAATATGCATATTTGTTTTCTAATAAACACACTAATTAATGTTTTTTATACTGTGCATGTTTGTTCATTAATTAATTTGAAGTTGGATGTTAAACAAAAGTTACCATTAAGAAAGAATCCCCTGTCCATGTGCGGCGTCGTTGGCTCGATGTCACGTGCTTTCTTCATCACGAACTGTAAGGCTAAACAGACGAAAAAGAATTTTTGTAGTGACTGCGTAAATTCATATAGACGAGTAGTTATACAATATTTAAGTGTAATATTATGAAGCTTTTTATTAATTTATTGTCTGTAAATAATTGCAGCAAAAAACTGAATATCGTCTGTGAAGAACTAAAATGACCCATTTCAATTTCTAGCTAAAAACAATATGTACCTACCTACCTACTATCCACAAAAAAAATATGTCTTGAAATGACACATGAAATAGGTCATTTTGCACTTTTTGAAAATATGTAAATAGAACATTTTGCACTTTTCAAAAATCTGTAAACAAAACATTGTTGCACTTTTCAAAACCGTGTTAATAAAATATTTTGCACTTTTCAAAAATCTGTAAACAAAACATTGTTGCACTTTTCAAAACCGTGTTAATAAAATATTTTGCACTTTTCACAAACGTGTAAATAAAATATTTTGCATCTTTCAAAAACTCCTTATTAAAATTTTACGCATGTTTCTCATTTTGTTTTTACGACATTTACGATATTTTGATTCTAGCTTAATTTGGAAATGGGTCATTTTAGTTCTTCACAGACAATATGTATTGTTTATTACTTGGAATGGATGCGATTTGGAACAGATCATAATTGGCCAAGTCAAAAATGCCGATTCCATCCGTGACTGGGAACTCAGGGGTGCTCCTGGAATATTTTATCATACACAATAATTTCAATTAGTCGATTTGATTTTCGCCTCCAGACTAAACCACCAGCTACATGTAATACTGAATGCTTTTCAAACTGCATCTATAATATTGAGCGATTAAAATAGAAGGGGGATGAAAACACGTACCTTAGTTCTATAGATTTAGAAAGTCTCCAGAAAGCCTGGTCGATGTATCTGCTCAGATTCCGAGCGTGATCTCCGCCCATCTCGACATACTTTCGCATGTTCCATTTTCCGAATTCAACCACCCAAACTGACAGGTTCAGAAGAATGAAATCATTCATATTAATAATGCAAAAAATTTAAATTAAATTAGATATCTGCATTAATGTGACCCGGTCAGTGTCACAGGCACACGTAACATCAGCTGATCAGCAGTAATAAAAGATGCTTTAATTTTTTTATTTACTGGGTCGATTTTCCTCGTCAAATCCGGAGAGATAGTAAGGGAATCCAAGTTGATACTCCAACGGAGCCTCCCACGTGTCCAGCGTCTCATCCAACTGTCAATTCCACCAACAACAACAACCATCCACACATCTGGCGATTTACTTTATTTGAATTGATTTAATTCTGCTCACGATAAAAGTAGATTTCTACCTGCGTCACAATCTCCGGGACGAGTGCGTTGTCAGTCTGGCTGATGACGGGTGCGAGGAGGTAGGCTCCCCACACAACTGTCAGGCCGCACAAAAGCCAAGCGTACTTCATTGCAAAGCTTCTTAAGAGACCCGGTGTCTTCGTTAAGAGGCTAAATCCCGTGGAGCAACACTCCCTCAACTTTTCCACCAACTTCGTCTCCTTCTGCCCCACGTCGCCCTTCTTTTTCTTATTGAGGACTGCGAATTTCAGCTCTGAAATGATCAAGTTAAATGAATTAGAATTAGTCAAATAGGTTTCAAAATCACCAAGGCCAAAAGAAGGCATTGCTTTTAGGCAGCAATTTGTTTACATACAGAAACCACCATTTTGATTGTATTGATGGTTTTTTTTTGTAAAGCATAATAATGTTGTATTTACATGTTTTGGAAAAGTTTAAAATGTTCCTTTTACATGATTTAGAAAAACGCAAAATGTACTATTTACATGTTTTGAAAAAAAGTGTGATATATTTTATTTTCATGTTTTTGAAATGTACCAAAAATTTGCATTTCCATGTTTTTAAAAAGTCAAAATATTTTTTCTACTTATTTTTTAAAACTGCAAAATGTTACATGTTTTTTTTCAAAATTCAAGCAGCAGAGTTTCCCTATGCTTGGCCGCATTATTCCGCCCTAACAATCACAAAAAAAAATAATTTGCAGATGAGTGACTCACTATTTTGATCAACTTCGTCAGACTTGTCACTTGCTTTATTCCTACTGGCTTCCATTTTGCTGTTTAAATCGTGACTCACTCATTTACTCACTTTATCACTACTTACAAATTGACAAAGCACACAAATTCGTGAAAAGCAAAAGTGACTACAAATAAAAAATGCAAAGTGTTGAAGTTGTGAAAAAATGAGCGCGAGTTTGTGTGTGGAATGTAGAAATAGAAAAAGTGATAAAGCTGATGTGATAATAATACAATGCAACAATCAAGAAAAAAGAAATGTGGGTGTGATTGTAATAATAATTTAATCCTGGCTTCTTTCAACGAACGTAGTTTAATTTACATGACTCGCAAGAATTCAGAAGTCGAGCACACAATTCCCTGAGAACTTTGGACAAATTTAAGAAGGAAAAGGAAAATGACACGTTTAAATAAATAAATGGTGCACAGTGTATGGAAAGTGGGAAAACGTGCTGAGCTGGTGAAGGAACTCACAAATCGACTGGTCAATAGTCACAAGTTGTTCGTTGGTAGTTGATAGTTGTGAAATGTTGACTGTCGAATGTTGAGTCCGACTTTGTTGCTTCTTGAGATTTAGTTTGCGATCGAGTGCATTTTTGTTCTCTTGTTGATTGAGTATTCGTTGGTCAACTCAAAGCAAACAACGTGGAGTAGGAAATCTCAAATGAGTTACGAGTAAAATACTTGAGATTGTTTTTTTCTGTTCATCGCTGTGGATTGTGAAACAAGTGAGCGACTGTGGTACTGGTACTGGTATACAGGTAGTGGTAGTGGTACTGGTAGCCGAGGGAAAAGATGTGATGTTGATGGATATTGAAATTTAAAGAGATATATTAAATAATATATTGATGGATATAGGATTACTAGCGACCATAGATGAGATTACGAGATACACAGGTGGATGATGGGATATACAATGAATGTGGATGAAGTTGGTTGTTGGAAGGCAAACGAGTCTTGCATCATATTAACTTGGCTCTGCTTCTGTCATCCTCATCCCTCACATTCCATTTGTACTATATTGCAGAAACTTGCACTTGCATATTTCGCTATAATATATGAACACATTGAACATGCAAGTCAGTCAACACTTTTGTTTGACAAATGGCCGGACGAAGGAATTATTGGTTTTAGGCAGCACTTCCCTTCAATGCAAAACCCACTTTTGATTTTAATTATGGTTTTCATATACAAAGCAAAATTTTGTAGTTACAACTTTTAGAAAAGTGAAAAATTTTCTTTTTTTTTTTACTTAATTCAGAAAAGTGCTCAATGTTCTATTTACATGTTTTGAGAAAAGTGGAAAATCTTTTATTTTGCATGTTTTTGAAATGTTAAAAAAAATTATTTGCATGTTTTTGAAATGTAAAAAAAATTATTTGCATGTTTTTGAAAAGTTAAAATATATTGTTTTTCTATCTATTTGAAAACCGCAAAATGTTCTATATAGGTAATTACATAATGATTCTAGAAAATTCAAGCATGGCTATATGGCTGCCTGCGCTCGCCGCATTATCCGGCCTTGACTTAATAACTGACTTTTGACTCTACTATCCTTCGAGTTGTGGTTCTGTCGTTCATTTCACATTTGCATGTGTGAGTACATGCATAAGGGGAACAGTAATGATTATATAGTGATTTGTGCTAATAATTCTAATGTCGATGGTAAATAAAACAAAGTAGAATTACCTTTAATGAGTTAATGAGCGTTCCAATTTGTAATCCAAAGGAAATGAGTGTTGTATGTTGTATGTGTTGGTCTGTCAGTCAGATTGTGATCATTTATACAACTAATTGTGAGACGTTAAATGTTTTGTTTCACTTTGGATCTATGAACTTGACTCACAACACAGTACAGTGCAGTGTAATTAGGTAGATCCAGTTATTAGTTCGTGAAGTTGGGAGTGTGGAGCGGTCGGGGTTGTGTCTTGACTAAAAATGAAGCTAAACGTGGATAGTGATTGTTGCTTAAATGGTAAATTGTTGCTGCTTCGACTGAGTGTCTCCGGTCGAACTGTTGGTTTTCGACTGACTCTGACAGAAGGAGACGTCGTTGATTAGTGTTGGAAATAAAAAGTGAAACGAGAGCTGAGAAGGTGAAGGCGAATATAGTAAAGCAATCGTACAATAGACTCAGTCGGTTCTCTCGTGTCTTGTTGTTGTTGTTGTTGTTGGAGGGATGAGAAGATTCGATTTGGAATGAGAAAGGGATGCGGGAGATGAGGGGATGAAGGGAGTTTCCCTGCCTTCACAAAGTTTCAGTTTCCAACTGGACTTTTCAAATCCCCTCCACCACCACATTCCACCGTTCCACTCTATCCAACCACCAAAACGAAAAAACTAACAAAACTCAGCATTTACATACCTAATCAACTACTCACTTTTCCTTACTAAAGAATCGGAATGACTCATATCGTCAGTGAAGAACCAAAATGACCCATATCCCATTCAAGCTAGGATCAAAATGAGCTATGTCATAAAAACAAACTGAGAAACATGTGTGAAATGTTAATTATTATAAGTTTGTGGAAAGCGTAAAATGCCCTATTTACATGTTTTTGAAAAGTGCAAATTGTTTTCATTGAATGTTTTGAAAAAGGTGCAAAATGTTCTAATTACATGTTTTGAAAAAGGTGCAAAATGTTCTAATTACATGTTTTTTAAAGTGTAAAATGTTCTATTTGCGTATTTTTGAAAAGTGTAAAATGTTCTATTTACATATTTTTAAAAAGTGCAAAATGTTTCTATTTACATATTTTTGAACACTGGTAAATGTTCTATTAAAATGCTTTCAAGCCATGTTTCAATATATATGTAGATAGTGGATATTGTTTTTAGCTACAAATAATGGATATGGGTCATTTTGGTTCTCCACCGACGATATGCGATTAAAGCTACAACAAAAACAATTGCATACATTTTACCGTACTACTAGTTCGTTTATAGTAAATTCATGTCTGATAATTCTCACCTTGACATTGAAAAATGAAAAACCCATCATATCATTGTCAGCATATTTGTATTTCCCTTTTTGCCGCTTTCCTCCTAATATCTAAACAGCCTATTTACACAGGGCAATAATTGAAGCTGCTCCCTTTTGCATCGGGTCCTGGGAACAAAGTTTGGTTTAAAGCATCATCGGAAATTTCAACCCTTCCCCTTCCTTGAACAGTGGACAAAAGGAAATTCGTAGATTTGTAAAAGCATAATAAAATTTCCACTCCCTGCAGCCCCACACAACACACATAATAATTGTGGGATGACTTGTTCCGTGTTCCCTGAACGTAACAAAGCATAGCGGCTACGGAGTTAATAGAAGAAGGGATGAAAGTGTGGTGAAATGGATGAAGGGGGCTCAAGTACTTGGAAATGGCTTAAAAGGGTTGAAGGGCCGAAGGACATTCACTTCACTCCAACATTCTTTTCCTTTCTGGAATCTGGAACACTGGAATTCACCCCTTCAATCTTCATATTATGGCATTAGGGGTCGTCCACAAATGACATCATCAAATAAAATTTGAACGGAAAAGCTGCATGGAATAAACAAAAAGGAGATAAGATCCTAAGTCAACGTCCTTGACACCTTTTTTTTTCAGTTTCTCTACAGCAGCATAGCACATTTAATTGCCCTTGTGTCTAGAACGTCTGGCCAGCCAGGAACAACAATAAATTCGTAAAAATGGTTAAAAAACCTTGACCTCACTCACTTTGACCCAAACTACCCAAACAGAGAAATTCCATTAGAAAGCGGACAGAGATTTCTCAACTCAACATTTCGGCATGATAGCTAAAACGTTCATTATACACCTTTAAAACCTTTACTTCAGAATCGCATTCCTATGTGTCTCATTTACATATCATATTATAAGTAAAAATGAGATGCGAGTGGTGAGGTAGATTTAGTAGATTCTGAATATTTCTAATTGGAATGTTATTGATTTTCGCGAGGCGTTACGGATTTTGATCCTTTTTCAAGCGATACAATTTTTGAATGAACACAGTGTTACGTCGATGGTTGCTTGCACAATTTGGTTGTTTCGCTCCTTCCGCGAAACAACCATCCAATCCTTTTCCTTCATCCGTCCGTCCCACTATTATTCCACCAACTTCCAAATTGTGCAAACAACCATGGACATAACAATGTGTTCATTCAAAAATTGTATCGCTTGAAAAAGGATCAAAATCCGTAACGCCTCGCGAAAATCAATAACATTCCAATTAGAAATATTCAGAATCTACTAAAAGAACTATTTCAGAATCTACAATTAGCATCCTCAAATCTCTGGTGAGTCCTTGTATCCTATCGTTTACCATTACCTCTCATTTACATATCGTCTGTGAAGAACCAAAATGACCCATATCCAATTTAAGCTGAAATCAAAATGAGCTATATGTCACAAAAACAAAATGAGACACATGCGTAAAATTTTAATTAAGAGTTTCAAAAAAAAGTAAAATGTTGTAATTACATGTTTTTGAAAAGGTGCAAAATGTTCTATTAACATGTTTTTTAAAAGTGTAAAATGTTCTATTTATATGTTTTTAAAAAGTGTAAAATGTTCTATTTATATGTTTTTAAAAAGTGTAAAATGTTCTATTAACATGTTTTTGAATTGTGTAAAATGTTCTATTTACATGTTTTTGAAAAGTGTAAAACGTACTATTTACATGTTTTTAACCCGGCTTGGTGGTTTGACGATGCTACGGCATGGTCACACCACTGAGTCGGGCCAGCCAGTCACGCTCAGGATTGGAGTTGGTGTTGGTGATTTTTCCTGGCTGATGGGTGGGGAGAAGAAACGGGGTGTTGTGGAGCACTAAGGTGAGTGGGTGCTTTCCATACATTTATCTGTGACAGTTCTACTGTCTGAGACAGAGATGTTGGATGGCTTAAATGTAGGTACCTACTGCCTCTCACTGTATGTTTCATATAGTTCAATACATTCATTCCCACTCTCTCTACTCTGTGCTACAGGGGTTACTACCCAATAACTTTCGCACGAGTTGTGGCTGGTGGGTGTCGGGTACTGCCGGATCCCTTTCTCTTCTTGACTTGGCGGCTCAAGATGATTTAGTGGAGTTACCAGTGCTCGATCCCTCTGCTTGCAGGAAAAAAGAATGTGAATATCTCCAGTAGTGGAGTATAAATATACAAACTCCGCTGACATTTGGTCGTAATTAAGTATACACTATCCATGTTTAAAGATAAGTATAAGCGATACGGAACTTGAGTGACATGTTCATACATGCCCACCAAGATTCACATCGTAGAGCAACTGATTAAGGGACATAACCGCGAGGTTCAAAATTCTCAATAATCATACATACATACATACATACATACATACATACATGTTTTTGAAAAGTGTAAAATGTTTTAACTACACGTTTTTGAAAAGTGTAAAATATTCCATTCGCATGTTTTTGAAAATTGTGTAAAATGTTTTATTTACATGTTTTTGAAAAGAGCAAAATATTCTATTTAAATACTTTCAAGACATGTTTCAATATTTGTGTAGATAGTGGATATTGTTTTTAGCTAAAAATGGATATGGGTCATTTTGGTTCTTCACACACGATATGTATGTGTTTATGACGGGAATTGTGAAACTATACGCTGCCATTGCAGCATTGTTTCTGGATTCTTTTTTACTGTTATATTTCCCCGTGAACTTTGCAATTAACAGCTCTACAATTGACTAATTACATATTAAACTCACGTAGATGCTTCTGTGCTACAAAATTACAATTTAAATTGCTATTCAATCTTTTAGACTTGCGAATTGTTATGCATAGATTGATATAAGTAATTATCAGTTTGACATCATGAAAATGAAATAACTTATTTTTTTATTATTGTCACAATAAAATAATGTAAAATCAACAGTCAATTAGACCCATTTTGTATCTTCCGCCAATTGCCTATAAATCTTTACCGCTAATAAGTTACACGATAACTAATTGCAAATTGTGCCCCCCTCCCTTCCCCCGTTACCGCTAATTTTCCTTCAGCTGTACAGAATAAGAACGTTATTAATTCTTTAATTTTGAAGCCAAATAGTAATTTAAATAAGGGAGCGTTCACAAATGATATCATCACATTTGGCCAATTTTCATTTTCTGACCTACCTACCCTTCGTCACCCATGTTAGCATAAGGCAAATCGTCACTTTTCTGACCCACCTACCTACCCAAGCGATGATATCATTTGTGAACGCTCCCTAAGGTAACATTTTAATTTGACATTTTTTTGCACTCTTTGTAACAATATTATGACTTTTAAGAATATTACGAGTTTATTAAAACGTAAACAGTTATTTATTTAGCACGTGTTTGCAAAAATTGCAAAGTATTTTAGTTGACATGTTTTTTGATGTTTAAAATTTTCAACAAACAAGTTGACTTTTTGTGTGAGCGTGTCTCCCTATCCCCAGCGGCGGACTGACTGGTCCGATAATCTGGAACATTCCCGAAGGGCCGCTGCTCTGACGTCCCGCCGCCTTGACTAAAATTATTTCTAAAGATATATTATTAAATAGTAACACAACTAGTAATGGTTAATACATATTTAACATTTTCTACCCTCACCTCTTTAGCACTTTTGAGAAGGAACACAGCCAATATAATTCCAAGAAAAGGAATAATAACCAAAACGCCAAAGTTGACTAATTGTAAATCTGTACGTGTGGAAGAAAATCCGTTTAAATATTTATTTAATTTATTTAATATATTGACCGCGTTCTTATGTTGTTTTTCGTATCTTTAAAAAAGTAGTTACAACAATTTACAGAATTTCAAAACCCATGGATGTAGAGTTTGTCCATAAATGATGTCATCAAAATATTCACATTTTTGCTATTAATCCATTAAGTAAATGGGTATATCTTTAGTATAGGATCTCATCAACAGCCAGCTAGAACCATTGCCCTAATTATACCCGTAACATCATTGATGGACGATCCCTTATCCAGTTGAGCGACTCACATTCTGATGTCCAATTCCAATAATAATTATTGGGAACAGTTCCTTCATCCATATTTTTCAGCGTTGTTTAGTCAACCTCATCCTCATCTTTCCCTGCTGCAAGAATAATAGTGAGGCCACGGCCCACAAAAAACAATTCAGCTATGAACTGTACCTTGATAAAAACAATAAAAAAATCAGATATAAGCATTACAAAATGGCGGACGGTCGCGATAAAAAATTTATGAAAATAAAACAAAAATAAATACGCTGTAAAATTTCTTACAATTTGAATCCAGGCAATGGCAATACATATCGCTCAATTTCGTGCTCCACAGCAGCATGTTACAGGCTCCATTTTGACTCACTTATTGGTTGTTCTTGTTCGTCAGTCCAAAATTCGAAATAGAGTAAAAGAATTCTTTGCACTTTACCTATCTACACTCAATTCGTTTGAAATTTTGTTGTTCATTTCTTTTTAATTTTTTCTTTTACATTTTTTTTAAACCAATTTTTGAAAGTATTATTAATAACTAGGATTTTTTGAAATTTTTATTTTCGTTGTATAGGACACCAACTGTACTGACTCTGACTAACAAGTTTGTAGCACCGTAAAGGGCTTGGTAGTATCTTCTTGGTATTCAGCTTTCCATGCTTATTTACATGGATGTTTATTTGCTGGATAAAATTTTGAGAGTGAGAGGGATGAGCGACTCAAGCTCCGAATATATTTGCTTTTAACGTCTCTGATCATTAAACCTAAATTCTCTACTCAAACCAATAAACACTCTTAATACACAAAACATTTTGTTTTTTAACCATATATCGTCTGTGAAGAACCAAAATGGCCCATATCGATTGGTAGCTAAAATCGATATTCACTATCTACATTGAAACTATTTCTATTGAAACATGTCTTGAAAGCATAAAAATATAATATTTTGCACTTTTCAAAAATATGTAAATGGAACATTTTACACTTTTAAAAAATATGTAAATAGAACATTTTACACTTTTCAAAAATATGTAAATAGAACATTTCACACTTTATTACAAAAATATGTAAAAAAACATTTTACACTTTTCAAAAATATGTGAACGGAATATTTTACACTTTTCAAAAATATGTAAATGGAACATTTTACACTTTTAAAAAGTATGTAAATAGAACATTTTACACTTTTCAAAAATATGTAAATAGAACATTTTACACTTTTCAAAAATATGTAAATGAAATATTTTACACTTTTCAAAAATATGTAAATAGAACATTTTGCACTTTACGAAAATATGTAAAAAAAAACATTTTACACTTTTTAAAAATATGTGAACGGAATATTTTACACTTTTCAAAAATATGTAAATGGAACATTCTACGTTTTTCAAAAATATGTAAATAGAACATTTTACACTTTTCAAAAATATGTAAATAGAACATTTTACACTTTTCAAAAATATGTAAATGAAATATTTTACACTTTTCAAAAATATGTAAATAAAATATTTTACACTTTTCAAAAATATGTAAATAGAACATTTTACACTTTTAAAAAACATGTAAATAGAACATTTTACATAATTTTTAATCACATGTAAATAGAACATTTTACACAATTTTCAAAAACATGCAAATGGAACATTTTACGTTTTTCAAAAACTCTTATGTAACAATTTTGACATGTTTCTCATTTTGTTTTTATGACATTAGCTCAGTTTAATTTTAGCTTAAATTGGAAATGGAGCATTTTGGTTCCTCACATACGATATCTACATTTATAATACGTAATATACTCATAGCGTTATCCTTCACTGATCTTTTTCTTTAAGAACAACACAACAATATTATAATGTAGTAAGAATGCTTAGAAAATTGAATGCAAATCCTGTGTTAGGCCAAGTGTCAAAACTTATAGGATTACATTTTGTTGTTTCGTTTTTGCTTTGAACAAAATTATAATACTAATAATGTACCAAGAAACCTAGAAGACTTAGGACTTTGAAACCCCGCAGCACACGAGTTCAATATCTTGGACAAATATAAAAGCCGCGTACTTAAGTACATTTGTGGATATGTGTGTGTATTTATGATGTTCTTGTACAAATGTACATGGCCGGAAGTGGGGACTGGGGATGACTTCATGTTTTGTTTTCTGTTGAAACTAATCCAATTTTGTATTGTTTCCTAACTTTTTATTTTTAAAAATGTATCATACATGGTTAAGTGTAGCAAATAAAGAGTGAGTTTGGCTGTTACATACGTATTACGGCTTATGGCTCAAACACATTTTTCAAATCCAGAAATAAATCCTATAGATTTTGCCTGGAGCCATTTACATATATGGGGGAAAAAAGCAATGGGAGCATAATAGTTAATAGCTGTATGGAGATCAGCAGAGCAGGATTATTATACAACCAATAAATTTGAGGGATTGTCCATAAATGATGTCACTCTTTTAATACCCACCATAACCTCAGGACCAGATAATGCGGTCAGAGTATATAGGCAGCCCTTGCTGCTTAAATTTAAAAAAAATGTAAATGGTACATTTCTCAGTTTTCAAAAATGTGTAAAAAAGAATATTTTGACTTTTCAAAAAACATGCAAATGCATTTTTTTTGTACATCTCAAAAATATGGAAATGTTACATTTTGCACTTTTCTCAAAACATGAAAATAAAATATTTTTCACTTTTCTCAAAACATGAAAATAAAACATTTTATACTTTTCTCAAAAAATGTCAATTAAAACAAGTTGCACTTTTCTGAATCAAGTAAACAAAAAACATTTTAAACTTTTCTAAAAACATGTAAATACTGCATTTTCCTTTACTACAAAACACCATCATATCAATAAAATCAAAGTGGTGGGTTTTGTATGAAAACAAATCCCTGCCTCAAAGTAAAAGCAATCCTTTCGTCCGGCCCTGACCAATTTGCAGCTCCCTATTTCGTGTGACTAAAATTTATGCCATTATGCCTTATTTAAAATACCAGAGACAAATTTTAATTTTTCTTATGATACAGGACAAATCACCAGCTGATTACTATGGACGACCCCCAAACAAAAACGTATGCTTCATAACATGCTGCATTGGTACACATAGTATTTTTATGGCTCGCCAATGTTAAAAGCATTCAGGACCAGGACCCCCAAATACTTCCATGGACAAACGCTCGATCGAGCTTTTCCGCGCTTCTCCGAGCTTAACCCAAGTAAATTGGAGCTTTCCTTTCTAATGTGGAGCCGGGACAACAGTGCCTCATTGAGCTTCGACACCTTCTGGACGGGGATGACTACCGAAATCTAATTATGTTCAAGTTCAACGTAATATCAATATCTCAATAGTTTTTACATTTATTTTAAAATGTTTTTAAATATCTCTAAGTAGTGTTGCTTTGGCTAGAACTGAAAAAGTGTAAAAACGGATGAGTAATAAATAAAAGATAGCAGTACGCGTAACCTCATTGCTTGAAAAATTAGTATCAGTGCTGAGTTTATAATGAATGGCGGAGAAGTGATTTTTTGTTAGTATTATGTTAGGTTTTAATTGAGTATATAATAACTAGCAGAATTTAATTTTGTTTAATAACAGTTTTTGAACGGTTTAGAACAAAACAGGTTTCTAAACAAATCGCGACAAAAGTGGTGTATGGGGTAATTTTCACCCCCTCATTACAGATGCGCATGAAATAATTACATTTTAGATCAGCAACATTGATAAAATAAACAAAAGAATTTCAAAATTTCCAGAAATTACTTTTTAGATAAAAGTCTGAACATCACAAAACTGCAAGTTTCATTGAAATCAGACAAAAACTGTGGAAGCTACAGCGTGTCAAACTCTAAAAAATTCGGTTTTATTGAACTTTGGCGGGCTGCTGCTAAAGCACCGCGCAAAATGCACTCAAGTTATCACACTATTCGTCCATTCTGAGGTCCAAGGAAACGTTTCTGGCTATGCTTTTCCAGATCCCGAGGAAAAATAGTAAGTGGTTTGCTTGTGAGTGGTTGATTGGGGAATGGGACTTTTTTACTGTGGAAGAGGGGACGGAAATATATTTATGAAAGGGTACAGAAACCGAGACGATCTAACGCAGTAGCCTTCTATTTCCTTACCCACAGTGACTGGTTGAGTCCCGTTGTATAAACTTAGGTTAAATCGACCCAATGAACATATTAATTAATTATTATTAAATTTGCTTTTATTAGGTATTATAAGTATAGGTGTTCGTGTCCTATACCGAAGGTATGTAAGTATGCGAATAAAAACACAACTTGCCAAATGGTATAAATAAGTGAACAACAGACTCGTGAATTTGATAGGGAAAAGTATCGAATTGAAGAGTAGAATGTTTATTGTAATTTGGAGGCGACTGAATAATTATAAGAGATTCGAAGAGAGAAAATGAAGGGAGAAAATACAGAGAGGATCGGTCGGGCTCGGAGAGCAAGTATGAGATGATGTGCATCTCTCAGGTAGGACAGGATCAGTGAGTGGGAATGATGAGATGTGAGTTATTTATATTAAAATAATCACATGTAAGTAAATAGGAGAAAGACAGTACATGCAAAGAAACATGTTGCTGTAACATTAGGGATAGTGTACGTGCTTTGGGAAAACCAGGATGATGGCAATTATCCCGGGAAAAACCCAAGTGAAAAGTAGGAGAAAGGAATCCGGAGATTACGTCGGGGAAAGTAGGTACTTGAAAACATAAGTACATGAAATTACATTAGATTATGATACGATATTAAATATTACAATCAATGGCAATGTATGGCGTATGGTAGTTGTTGTCGAAGATGTAATTCAGTTCGTAGTATTGGAATATGTAGAGAAATCGTAATGGAGAATAATATGAGCTGGACTCGTACATACTGACAGTATACTAAATCAGTTCAACACTTGAGGAGTTTGCTAGCAAAACGCGTTAAGTCCATTTTTTCAGAAATTGAGATTATTGGTGTTTAAGAACGACTTAGTACATATAATTCACACCGTGCAATATTAGGGGTCAAAGGTCACTGGAACTATTTTAAATAATTCGTTCAAAAACTGTTTTCTGGCAAAACACGTGAAGTCCATCAGTCGTTTTTTGGCAAAACACGTTAAGTCCATTAAACACAATAAAAACAACTGATTCTTATAAAAAAATATCCTTATTTTCCCAAAACTGCTTCTTGTAATAAAACGAAAATTCGCTGCAATATCAAATTCACGTGTACTATTTGTAGGGGATGGTCCATAAATGACGTCCCACACATTTTCACTTTTTAAGGCTAATCCATCGCCATGTCATTACTTTAACATTGCGTTCATCTGTTATCTTTCCCACGGCATGACATATCTTTACTACATGACTAGATTCACATACCCTACCGAAAACGTCATTTACGGACGAGCATTAACAGATCGATATGCAAACTAAATTTCAATTTGTTTCGTACATCTGGAAGCTCTGCTGTTTTAATAATACAGAGTGGCATGGTTTACAAAGTAGTTAAGAAATTGTACGAAAGAACAGTCGCGTTTCTTAAGAAGAAAATAAAGACGTAAGGGGTCGTCCACAAATGACGTCATTGATAGGTTCAATGGGTCTACTTGGCAATCCTATGCTAGGGATAGTCATTTACGCAATATGATTAATCTGGTGACAGGGGGAACATGGTTTTAAAAATGAATACTTTTCTATGACGTCATTTGTGGACAATCCCTTAGCAAACAACTTCTTTAAGGAGTAGTAGATTTGCACTCGAAAATTCAACATTGGAAATTGGAATGCAGGATTGTTTTAATTAATGCTTACTGTTGTATTTACATGTTTTTAAAAAGTGCAAAATGATCTATGTACATGTTTTTAAAATTGCATAATGCTCTATTTACATTTTTGTAAAAAATGCATAATGTTCTATTTACATTTTAATGAAGTGTACAATTTATACTTCAATTTTACAATCAGAAATTAGCATGCAATTCGATATAATTCAAAAGGTTAATTTTTTGCATTGTTTTTTATGGGTTTTTTGGCAAAACACGTTAAGTCCAAGATTTCAAAATTTTGAGTCATTTTTAAAAAATTACGACGCTGCGTCAGATTTGAGTTATTTTGGCTACTAATACACCTGGTAGTATGCAGTTACTGAAAAACAAAATTTCGAAAAAATATTCACGTTTTCACATGATTATCAAAATTTGCGGTTCCTGTAAAGTTGGGCAACATGGACTTAACGCGTTTTGATAACAAAGTCCTCACTTGTCAGTGCAGAATGTAATAATTTGCATAATTATTAATCTAACTTTATTTACACAACTACACAATAATCATAAAACAATGAACTAATATTAAAGCATGCTTAGTTCATATAGCAACATACACGTACACTTAATTCTTGCGACTAAACCTATATAGATAGGTTGCAAAATTTTTTTTGCAATGCCAAACCATTATATAACACCAGAGCGCGACTTTAAAAAGAAGCTCATAAGTCAGTTTTCTTAGTCGAGATAAATAATTCGCAGCATAAACATATTCACAAACAAAAGCCATAATTCCAAAACCACTTCTAATAATAAAGCAGTAAAATGAGGCTGATGCCAAGGAATCGTTCAGAGGTAAAAATTCAGCTTCCGCTCCTTGGTAAGCGTTGACACTCTCTGGCTCGTTGACAAAATATGACTCAACTTTTTTCTTTTCAGATTCAGTAGCAATGTTATTGCGTATATTTTTTCAAAATCTAAAAATCCCAGAGGACACTACTCTACCAAGTTGTTCATCCGCTACGTCATAATTTTGAATGAAAAAAATCCAACTTTCTTGACTCGTCTGAAACCTATCTGTGGCGACATGAGAATGCAATTGACGCGGGATGCGACCTTCATACAAATCGAAGACAAGCGTTGAGATGGTATTTTGCTTTTGCTTTGCTATATCCTGAATTTGTTTTCTAACCTCGTATACAAAAGTTGCCGCTTCGTTTTCTGTAATAATTACAAATGTGCAATTTTGTAGGGGCCTTGCAATGTCAGTTAGCGTTAACGTTTGTGAGATGACGAATTTTAAATTTACTGCAAACAATAAGAATGCAAGAGTGCAGGACACCATGTTAGTAATTTGTTTAAGCTACTGACAGTTTAATATGATAAAATAGATTTAAAATTGTAGGACAGAATAATGTCACAATAGATGAAAACATTTGGTTGAAACTGTTTCTGTGTCCGTACGTTATAGGCCTGGATTCCGCTTTGGTGACACATTTTTTGTTGAATCTGGCAGAAGGACAGACATTTGTTTCTTAATATGAAAAAAAAATTGTATTTTGCTTTTAAAATTTTTAATACTAGATTGAGTTTTACCGTCAGGAAAAACGCGATTGATAGGAGTCTATTTAATGGAAATCATAATCAAAATATATTCCCTGAAAAACAAAGACATGCAAATGTTATCGTAGACACACAGGGTGGCTAACTTTCTTTGCTTTCTTATTTATATACATATATAGTGCGTTATCGTTTACTATCATTTATATGATAGAATAAAAAATATGGCATTAAAAAAAAATTAAATATTTCAGATCTTTGATGCTGTTCAAATCTTTTTAAATTTGAATATTTATTTATAATTATTTAAGAGCTGTGCCATCCCTAGTTACCTCTCTAAGTTCAGGTATACGTTCTAGTGAGTTGTCTTTGAAAAATATTTCATTTGTCCGTTTTCCTTAGTAGAGCAACAATTAATTTAACCTATGTCATTAATATTTTGAAACACACTGTACATAATTATCAAACAACTAAAACAGTTTTTATCCAGATTGTTCCGTGCTTTCCTTACCCCAGATCCAGATATCATTACAAGCAAGTACCTTCGTGTTTTATGTTTTAGTTTAAGGATTTTAGAAGTAATTATCAAGTAGGCACACGATAAAAATAATTTCAATTATATGCGCAGTAATAAAGTATAAATGTTCGGTTTCGCGTCCTCTGTTCGAATGCACTTTGTACGAAAGTCTCTCGTACGAAGGTCGGTGTCCGAAAGTGTGTGCACGGTGTACGAAGTCTCTATGTCGGACGTGTACGGTGTACGAAGTGACGAAGTCTCTATGTCCGACCTGCATTTTGCAGTTATATGGATTTTAACATGCATTTGTTTAATCTATTATATAATATGTATTTGAGCTTCAGACATATAGCTTTCGGTCGAAATAAAAAAAAATAAAAATAAAAAAATAGTTACACATTCTGGCTTTAACATTTTGTTGAAATAAAAATAATCCAAAAATCATATCGTCTGGGAAGAACCAAAATGAACCATTAGGCTATACTTTTTATTGATGAGCTATGTCATAAATTTCATAAAAGCCATATAGGAAACATGCGATAACAACTACATGTTAATTACGAGTTTTTGAAAAGTGTAAAATGTCCTATTTACATATTTTTAAAAAGCGTAAAATGTTCTATTTACAAGTTTTTGAAAAGTGTGAAATGTTCTATTTACATGTTTTTGAAAAGTGTAAAATTTTCTATTTACATGTTTTTGAAAAGTGCTAAATGTACTATTGACATAATTTTGAAAAGTACAAAACGTTCAAGATTTCAAGACATATTTCAATATTTTGTGGATAGTAGATATTGTTTTTAGCTACAAATGAATCTGGGTAGTTTTTGTTCTTCACGGACGATATTTTACTATAAAACGGCCAAAGACCAATGTAACTTTACAACAGATGACCTTTGATACATTGGCCAAAATTCAATGCCCCCTTGAAAGACCAGGGTTCGGGGGTGGTTTTAACTGCCGGCTAAAACTAAGCGGTGTAAAACCGGTTAAAACCGGTCTCCCAAAATTTGAGTTTTTGGGGCAAAACGGCTTTTACCGGCTAAAACTGATTTGAGCCTTAAAATTGAATTAAAAGTGGCTAAAAAATATATATTTGCTTTTCTTTTAAGACTTAAACAATATATTATGTTTAAGTGCTGCTGTTTTGCAGTCTTTTTTAGCAAAAAATAGGCTGAGATTAAATTATTTTTGTCAAGGATTTCAGCATTTGTTTTTTTAAATTCTAACAAAAAACCAATAAAAGTAATATTTTCTTATAAAATATGTAACGTGCACAGCTTATTTGCTGTGATACAACACCATAAATTCACTGCATTTTTTGTTAAAGCACTTAATTATATAGGAGTACTAGGTTTCAGCCGGTTTCAACCGGTTTCAACCGGTTTCAGCCAGTTTTAGCCGGTTAAAGCCGGTTTTAGCCGGTGGGCAGGTTTTTATTCAAAGTAGGCGGTTTTTTCCGAACCCTGTGAAAGTTCGTTGTAACGAAGTCTTACTGTATACCATGAACCCTGTGTATCATGAGCCCTATGAACCATAAGTTATAGAATGGAAATATTAACTCACCAATTTTGAATAGGATTATTTTCTTAATTGAAATTAACGCAACGTTTCGGATTATACCTTCTTCAGGCGTTTACAATATCGAAGAGTAGACACTTATAAATAGACGCACTCGTAAAACACTATACAAAATTGGTGAGTTAATATTTCCATTCTATAACTTGTACTTATCTATCCTCACCTCACGCTCTCACAATCTTACCTATGAACCATAAAGCATTTATGCCATGAAGCATATAAACCAGTTTACTGGTAACAGTTGTCGGGGTAAGAGTTACCTTTTTAAAAAATATTTCTTCTCAATAAGAGACATGGCGTAAATAACAAGAGTCATATGACCGCGCCAATATTCATTCGTATTCTATTTGGCCAATCAAAATTTAGTGAGTCAATCCTCGCACCCTCAATAATCACACTATATACTCGTCAGATAGAACATTCTAAAGTTATGAAAAGCTTTTAAATGAGTTACGTGAAGTACGAAACGGGATTAGAAAACTTTTTAGAATTATTGATAATTTCCTATTTCATGCTTATGCAGGTATAAATTCCCCATTCAACTTAAGTTCCTTATTTCCTTTCCTTTTCCCTATTTTCTTAATTTACTTTCCTTTAGTTTGGCGGCCTTTGGCGAATCAGGCGAATCCTCCCTAAGTCTAGTCAGGAGCCAGAGACACTTGCTATTCCAGCTGAACTTGGCGCGAAGAGATGAAATCAACATTGTGATCATTTTCTGCACAATTTGAAACACTACTACTTTTAAAACACTGGGAATCATATTTTTTGAGTTCGAGCAGCAAGTAAAATTTTACAGTTAGTACACTTGCTAATTTGCAATTTATAGTGAATCATTGTATTTAATTTTTCTGCCTACTCAAATATAAAACTAATTTTTGCAATGTGCATTGCTGTTTTTACATGGGCGTCATTATACTGTTATACAATAAATATATACATTGTACTTATGTAGATCATCGTATTCTATTCGTCGTTCGTAATACCGTTTAATAGAAGGTTTTCGGAAAACAGCTTTCAAAAAGCAGTAAATTTTCTTCGACTTATGACTTACCAGACCGGAGCATGCAACTATGGAAGAACAGCGCTATAGTGAAGCCCTACCTTTAGATGTGAGTTTTTCAGATACAAATTATTCATGACTGTAAATTACACAAGTCCACATACATGGGTTTAACATTGATTGTTTACGAAAACATTTAAAAAACAATAAAACTTATTTTAAACAAAACTAAATTAGGTTTTTAGTTAGTTGAGGGGTGGTGTAACGCCAGTGACAGTGAAGGATTAATTTTAAATTTTATAAAAACATAGTATTATTTCAATTTATTATTATATAATTTAATTAATAATTGATGATATTATTTCTAGACCAATTAACTGATGGAAATGAATTTTTTGCTCCGTTTCGCACATAATAGGTCCTCTTGGAAATATTTGGAAGGGGTAAAATTCTCAGCCCACGTGACGTCCTGAGATGCCGATCTGTGTGTAAAACTTGGCGCGACGCAGCTACATCGTTTCTACTTAATCAAAATTCCTTTGAGGTAGTATTAAGTTTGCGACAATGTGCGGAAAGTGTGGGTGCGAAAAAGTGTTGGAAAGAATTTGTTAACGCACGTCAATGTACACCAAGTTCCTGCGAATATCTGACAAGAATAATTTCCAACTCACCTAAATTCCCATCTACGAGTATACGGTTGATCGATGACACTAATTATTACGCTGGAAATTATGATGATTTTGGGAATTTGTGTAGATGCTGTGGCTCTGACAAGTTACACGAAAAAGATCTACTCAAATTATTTTTGCACCATGGACTGAAAATAAAAAGCTTATCACTCCCTTATCAGTTGCCTGATAAAGCCTTGCAAAATATTCTTTTTGTCCACCTCCCAAATTTGGAGTTTCTGGATTTTGCAAGATTTGAAAGCTATTCCGAACGTGGCTCCTCAAAAAACACAATTCTACGAGACTCAACACTCTCTCCAGATTCTGAAAATTTAAATCTTCGAAAACTGCAAATCAAAACACTAATTCTAACTGACGGGTTCCTTGGCGTCAATGGGAAACTTCTATGGGAGCTTCTCCAGGTTTCACCGAATTTAGTTGAAATTCAAAACGTTCACGTTCATGAACTCGGTATTCTGCTAGGAGAGAAAAAATCTCATCTGATTAATAGTTTTATTTGTGCGCCGAACAGCGGGTGCTTGAAAGAACAGCAGTTGTCCTTACTGCAGGAATTTGCGGTTCTTCTTACAAACCCGCTCTACTGTCCAACTGTAGAACGACCGACTTTAAGAGAATTTACTGTCACCTTATCCGCCATTCATGAATTTCCCAGTTCGTTCCACAACGATTTGATCACTGCAGTCAATTCAATTTTAGAAGGAAGCAAGGATACTTTACAATTTCTGGATCTTCGCGTAATCCCGAAAAATTTTCTTGATTGCAAAATAAAAATCCCGCCAATGCCCAAATTGGTTCGTTTGGCACTGAGCGATGACGTTTGCTGCAACAGATACCCCTGGGATACTGTTTGGAGCAAGAACAGATATCCTGATACTGAATATAACGTTGCACATACTATTAGGGAGGACGTCACATCCACCTACGACTGGACGCTATTTCAGTTTGGCATAAATGAAAATCTCCAAGAAAACAAAAAAATTCGTCAAGATTATTTTCCACGCCTCTGCAAAGTTCAATTAAATGTGAATCGGGTCATTCGGTCCTGGAAGAAGCTTGTCGGTTTCTTTGCACTGGACCGTTTGGAAAACGAAGATGGGAATCGGGCGCAACGAGGAGACAGATTACCCTCCGTGACTGAGTTGGAGATGCCGTGCTTCATGCTAGGCAGTGACAGGCTCTCAAAATTATTTCCAAATATTTGCAATTTAAAAATCACAGGGAAAACTTCCCTGTCATTTCGAAACAGTGTCTGGACGACATTTCCACTTTTGAAGAAATTTGAAATTGGTGAATACCGACGATTTGATAACAAGTCCACTTGCACCGTCGACTCATTCTTTACTGGGATTCCGGAAAATTTGTGCGTCAGATTTCTGAGTGACCCAGTTGCAGGATTTGGTTTTAGCTCTGCGCAGATTAACTTGATCCGGACTGAACCGTATATTGGCAACTGTCGAAGTAAGTATGGTTTTGTTTAAAATGTTGTACGGGTTGAAGCTAAATCTATACAATCAAATTAATGGAATATCGTTTAGAACTTTAATATACATACCTACTGCCCGTTCCGTTCTATTTTTATGAAATTTTGAATATACGCTCCAATAAAATTACAATTAAATGCGAATTTTGTTTGTTTCAATTTTTGATGTTTCAGATTTAACAGAGTTTAAAATTCAATTTAAAAAGCGGCTGGAAGGAAGTTTTGCTTCCAAGCTGTCCGCTTTGTACGGTTTCCAAGAATTGGGCCCTCAAACTAAGATTTTGTTTTCATTCGAGTCTCTTGCTTTGAGTCGGAAAGGAATTTCAGGTACAGGAGAAGCGAAGTTTTTTAGCCCCAATGTTACTTTGTACATAAATGTTTTTGAATTTATCCTGAGAATACAGTATTTAATAAACTCATTATATCCTGTTGAAAATTCTGTATTCTCAACTTTGCTACTATTTACCTACATTCATTTTATCTAATTTGAATTTATGGACTGACTAGTGAGTAAGCGTTATTTTTAGTTTTAACTTTTGTTGTTTCCTTAACTAATCACTAATGATGGTTTTTGAATGATTTTTTTCAGACATGAAGAAATGGTTGGCTCCACTGCATCCCTACATACACATACTGACTTGACCAGATTTTTATGTTGACTGCAGCAGAAAATATTAAGTTTTGATAAGTAATATATTCCTACCTTTTTCAACTCGTAAATTAATACCTGATTCTCAAACTTCAAGCTATAACTGTAACTAACAAACCTAATTATGCACACATTACGCATGTAAAACTTATGTATTTTTTTAAGCTGTTATTTGATTATTTTAAAGTTTTATGCAGGTAATTTGCCAACAAGTTGTAATCTTACTATAGCTTCCATTGTAACTTTTGCAACACTTCCATAAAAAAAGACTGAATTAAAATGCAAGACTGACTTATAGTGTAGAAATTAATGTGTCATTTTCTAAGCATATTTTATGCATCATTTTAAAAAAATTGACCGACTGAAAGTCACAGTGACTGCATAATTACATATCTATGCATTAATCTTGTACGGCGGCTCTATAACAGGTTCAGATGCTAACTCCAACAGGCTTTCTAGTAAATAAAATATTAGAGAGTAGGGAAATCGGTTAGTCACGTGTAACAGCACTGTTCTGGTACAAAAACCCAATAGCAATTCCGTTAAAATCTGGAGTAAACTTGTGGAAGCACTTATGTCTGCCATTTCTAAATGCGTTGTGTCAGTCCAGTGGTTCAGGAGGAAGTTACCTAATAACAATAATAATAATAATATTAATAAGAGTGCATGTCAACGCACATGGCTACGGAATTAGACCGAGTTTGAAACATGACGTCACATCTTACATGTGAAATAAATTGCCGTATAGCGTATTTAACTTTTTAAATGCTGAGCCTATTAGATTAATTAACAGTTAAAACGATTTAAGTACTGATAATGATCATTGAGTGGGTTTGTAAAATTCTAAGAAAAATATCCATAGGTCACTTGTATGGTCTTGTACTAATAGGGATGCACTGGTTAGCCATTAATGATGACTCGTAAACCATCCTTTAGGACACTCCTCCTGTCACATACTAACGAGGGTGTCGGAGTTAGGCATAAAAGTGAAGTAACGTAAAATGATAAAATGTTCTTGAAGACACATCTATGACGGTCCACATAGAGTGGGTAAGTTTTCAACATGATGTCGTACCGTGTTAAAACTTGTGATTTATGTAACAGCTAAGTTACTTTAAATACTGGGAAACAAAATAATAATTACTGAATAAAATACTTGATTATTTTCAGAAATCCATAAGTAGCGCCTACTCGCGTAAGTAATTTTCTAACTAAGACCTTTGTATATTTTATGTATATATCTTATTTATATAACTCTTTTACCCTCCAAACCATGCTCGTACTGGTGTTATTCTTGCCAAGGCAAGGTAACTCTTTAAGTGTGACACAATGAGACTCAAACAGTGAGAGCGTAGTGAGTATCTGACATTGTTTTTTAGATTGCGAGAGTTTTAAAATGACACTATGACACATCTCACATTCTCACCAAACCCATATTATTGTGATATCCTTTAATCCTGATACCTAACAATCTGGTTGTAAAGTTCAAATTTTGAAATTTTGGATACCCGTTTCAAACAAAGAAAACCAGGATTTTTGTATTATAGAAAATAATTTTTTGATAGGATTTTTTGCATAACAAAAAACGGCATAAGCCAAAAATTAAGTTTGACTGTAGGAACCATTTATAGGAATTTAGAAATAGTCACTTTTAGCTGTTTTGAGGGCCTCAATTGTAATAACGGTTTAACCGAGCCAGGTATTACTGCCAAAGTGCCAAGACAGTTTGTATATATAACATATAAAATAGAGTGTCAAACTTTTTCTATTTGTAAAGATAAAAGTCCGCGTCTGGAACATTTCCAAAATAGGTCAAAATTTGTTTAATTAATTAATTAATTAATCAAGCGAATATTATGTAGTTTCTTTAATTTAAATTTGAGATCGATGCTTATGGCGATGGCACTACGGTGTGTAAGTTGTAAGAACTCACTATATACCAACAGGTATAGCCATAATTATGCTTTTAGAGTTTTGTATACCTTATAGCTATACAATGAGATAGTCAAACTTGATCTTTCGTCGACGGTATCTGTTGAATTGTTCAACCCCGGCTTGGTGGCTTGGAGATGTAATGCATCGCCTTGTCACCAAGTCGGGGCCAGCCAGTAGTGCTCTGGATTGTGGGCAGTGGGGGGATGGGGCTTGGTGGGGCGTTGGGGGAGTTGAACGGGGTGGGTGTGAGAGTCTAAAGTGTTTGGGTGCTGGTTGTATTTATCTGTAGTAGTTCCTACCTGAGACAGAGATACAAGTCAGCTTAATAGTAGTTTACTACATGCCTGCACACTGTACATTCAAATGTATAGACTCAAGATTCATCTCGAAGTTCCTCTCTTCCTCGTCCACTACAGGCCGTCGCCACCTGTCCACTCTCGTTAAAGAGTGACTGCTGGCGGGTTGGCTCTGCATGGCGAATTCGAAGTAGTGGCGGGCCTGAGAAACCTTCCACCATTCGTCATACCATGTCAGGCTTCGCCTCCGTTATACGGGAAAAACGACATATGATATTCTGGTGATGATCAGTATAATCCACGCTCTCTAGCAGGACGGCCGTAAGACAGCCTCTATCAGTAGAATAGTTAAGAAAGTGAGTCACTAGATACCGATCATGTGTCCATCATGTGTATCATTTCTAGTGGCTCTTATAGTAAAGTTGTATCAAAAACACAGTCAGTTCATGCCCAATGGGCGAATATCTGGCTGTCTAAATACACACAAATATCTGTTGAATTGTTACGTACTCGACTGATAAAATCTGTTACTTGGTGACTTTTTACAAAGCCTGAAGGATAATCCGTTTTATGCTTCTGATTTTGTTAATTTTTTTTCTTTGTCCGAAGGTATTGCACATATCGTCAGTGAAGAACCAAAATGACCCATTTCCATTTTTAGTTAAAAAAAATATGTACTATCTACAAAAATATTGAAAATTGTCTTGAGAGCATTTTAACAGAATATTTTGCATTTTTTAGAACTGTGTGACTAGAATATTTTAGACTTTTTAAAATGATGTAAATAGAACATTTTACACTTTTCAAAAACATGTAAGCAGAATATTTTGCACTTTTGAAAAACATGTAAATACATCATTTTACACTTTTAAAAAACATGATAATAGAACATTTTACACTTTACAAAAACATGTGAATAGAACATTTTACACTTTTCAAAAATGTGTAAATAAACCATTTTACACTTTTCAAAAACATGTAAGCAGAATATTTTGCACTTTTCAAAAATATGTGAATAGAACATTTTACATTTTTCAAAAATGTGTAAATAAACCATTTTACACTTTTCAAAAACTCGTAATTAACATTATACGCATGTTTCATATTTTGTTTTGATGACATAGCTCATTCTAATTCTAGCTTCAATTGGATATGGGTCATTTTGGTTTGGTTCTTCACTGACGATATATGTATACCTATATGAATTTTGACCAATTTTGCTTATGAAATTCACGTGTAAAATTCAAATTCTATTAATTATTTAAGCTGGTTAGTCAAGGCCTTCGTTAAAGTATATAGGCTCCAAAAAAAACTAGTTTCTACATAGAAGATAGAATCCATCGCACGTGTGTTTCTATTTCATGTTGTGCATCCATTGCTTATACAAAAAGATATAAAAAAGTAGTTATTAATTACTTATTACTTTTTCATTAATTCAGTACAATTGGTAGATAGCAGGCTTCCTAATTACGTTTGTGTACTGTGGATAATCCTTTCTAGCGCTGGTTTCAGTTGTTATTCTCGCCTTTTACTTGAGAGATTAAACTAAAACGAGATTACTGTTTTTTTTCACAGTGTACAGTTTTATCACTTTAAATTATTTACTTTGGAATAACACTAATCTCATTATATTTAAAAGTGTATGAAAATTCTAAAATACTACATAGCTAATTATTGTTTTTGTTTGCACGTTTGGGAGTGTGACTGATAAAATAATTTTATGTTAATTACGCCCAAATTTTATTCCCGATTTATGTACCTTCACAGCACCAATTTTTTCTCATTTAATTTAACACATGGTATCAACTGACAATTACATTAATATTACGTGTAGATGTATCTAGTATAACAGTGTACTGTGTATTTTAATTGCTTTCGAACTTATTGTATAGGCTGTTTAGGGTGTCGGTGATAAAAACAACAGAAAAGATATCGTCTGTAAAGAACCGAAATGACCCATATCTAATTTAAGCTGGAATCAAAATGAGCTTTATTATGTCATTAAAAAAATGAGAAACATGCGTAAAATGCTACTTACGAGTTTTTGAAAAGCGTAAAATGTTGTTTTTACGTGTTTAAAAAACAAACAAATTTTCTAGTTAGATATTTTTGAAAACTGTAAAGTGTTCTATGTACACGTTTAGTTGAAAACTGTAAAATGTTATATGTACATGTTTTTGAAAAGTGTCAAATGTTCTATGTACATGTTTCTGAAAAGTATAAAATGTTAAATGTACCATACGGTTTTGAAAAGTTTAAAATGTGCTATTTGTATGTTCTTAAAAGCGTAAAATGTTCGATTTGCATGTTTCTAAAACGTCCAAAATGTTCTATATACACTTTTTATAAACATGCAATATGTTCTATTTAAATGGTTACAAGACGTATTTAGGTATTTTTGTAGACAGTAGATATGCTTACTACCTATAATTGGATTGGATATGGGTCATTTTGGTTCTTCACTGACGCTATCATTTTTACACTTAAATAAATTAAATTTAAATGAATTAAATTGAACGTCTTAAGAAACCCTGCCTTGTAAAGTGGAACTGTGGCCATGGAAAACAACTTGAGTTTTGTGATGCCGGGAGCGAGTACAAAAGAAACTTTTGTAGTGTTTCTAAAGCTCCTAATTTTGTTGGGTATTTATACGCGACCTGTAAACTGTCTTGCTACACAAGACACACATTTCAAAATACCTGCATTGGAAAAACCGTCTCACTTGGGATTCTTGCATAATGTTCGTTTGGACTCGCTTAGCTCCACGACAAACACCATTACATCCATTTTCCCCCGACATCTGATCAAAACAGGACTAACAAGCAAACCACTTACTATGATTCCTCGGGATCTGGAAAAGCATAGCCAGAAACGTTTCCTTGGACCTTAGAATGAACGAATAGTGTGATAACTCGAGTGCATTTTGTGCGGTGCTTTAGAAGAATTTTGAAATTCGAATTTTTAATTTTTTATCAAAAAATCTTAGTTAAAATATGGGCCTCAAAAGTATTACGTTTTATTAATTTTTCGAAAAAATAAAAAAAAATTCGAATTTCAAAATTTTCAGAAATTACTTTTTAGATAATAGTCTAAACATCACAAAACTGCAAGTTTCATTGAAATCAGACAAAAACTGTAGAAGCTACAGCTTGCCAAACTTTGAAAAATTCGGTTTTTTTGAACTTTGGCGGGCTGCTGCTAAAGCACCGCGCAAAATGCACTCGAGTTATCACACTATTCGTTTATTCTAAGGTCCAAGGAAACGTTTCTGGCTATGCTTTTCCAGATCCCGAGGAATCATAGTAAGTGGTTTGCTTGTAAGCCCAAGAATAATAAAAACCAAATCACGTAAGAATTTAAAAAGAAGTTCTTGTAAAACATTATATATTCGCGAAACTATTTAGAATTTAATCACGCTTAACTCATTTTTAAAATAGGCGGTACAATTTTAAAAATTAGGTGGGTATTCTTAAACAAAGTTCTAGGTATTGACACACTGAACGTACAGACTTTTTAAAATTTTAAGCAGTCTTGTAAGCTGCAGTACACATGAGAGCTATTTAAAAAGGATTTTTATTGAAGTAACATCTTCTGTGAAGAAACAAATTGACCCATTTCAAATTTAAGCTACTATCAAAATGTGCTATATATCATTTTAAAAAAATTCAAAACATGTGTAAATTTTATGAAAAGTTTTTGAAAAGTTCTATTTCCATGTTTTTAAAAAGTTCGAAATGTCCTATTTGTATGGTTTTTAAAAACTTTAGAATGTTCTTCTTGCATGTTTTTGAAAAGTTCAAAATGTCCTATTTGCATATTTTTGAAAAGTGCAAAATGTTCTATTTTTATGTTTTTGAAAAGTTCGAAATGTCCTATTTTTATTTTTTTGAAAACTGCAAAATGTTCTATTTAAATGATTTCAATGCAAATGAGCATTTTTCAATAAAAACGGCGGAATCAGGGTGGCCTTTTATATTTCAAAAGTGAACAAGATATTTTTATTGGGTGCGCGCTATACCTTAATTATTATTAGTATGACACCAGAGTTTTAGTGTAATATGTACTTGCATATTGTATCCCGTAATACCGTGCTAAATGTCAAACGGTTTTTTTTTTAAATAGCGTGATTTTCTACCTACCCGTGCAAATGTTTTGTCTGTTAATTACATTTTTCTCCAGTGCGCAAGCTGACTCCAGTATGTTATAAAGTTTTAACAAATGGTCGAAAAACGTAATAATTTCATCGTAACCGTACACTAGCATATATAAATTTAAAGCTCAAATGGATAAGGATCATTTTGGTTCTTCATAGACCATTTAGTTTAAAACAATTTTTTTAAATTATAAAAGTTTTTAAAATGCCTAACAGATTCAGCAATTCAAAAAACACCAGCAAACCCGACAAATAGCACGATGAAACAAAAGCAAAAGAGGGAAGCGGAACCGCACAGAACTAAAGTTGTTGGTGGAAACAACGCAAATCCGAATGAATTTCCATTTCAAGTTCTTTTTCTAAATCCAGAAATTCACTGCGGAGCATCAATTCTCAATGCAAACTTCATTTTGACAGCTGCACATTGTTTCTATGATGGCGTCGATGAGTACGATCCTGAAGATTACAAATCCTGGACGATCGTTGCAGGGGACCAAAACAGGGAAATTGACGAAGGAACAGAACAAAGACGTCAAGTAGGAGAAGTTTACATCCACGAAAAATATAAACCTTTTTCTGAAGTAAACGATCTTGCTATTGTAAAGCTGGACCGTCCCCTGCAATTGTCGAAAGAAGTGCAGCCAATTTTGTTGCCTGAAAAAAATTACAATGCCAGTGGCGATGCCGTTGTGACGGGTTGGGGCACATTGAGATACAAAGGAAGTAACCCGCTCGTTCTGCAGAAAGTTACGGTACCAATTGTGGACATGGAAACGTGTGTAAAAGCATACGAGGATGAGCAAGTGTTTATTTCTATTTACATATAAGATATGTGCGGGTGACATGGTATGTAAAAGAAGGCGTGGACGCGTGTCAAGGGGATTCAGGTGGACCCCTCAGTGTAAAGCTCAGCAACGGGTCCTCCGTATTGATTGGCGTTGTCTCCAGTGGAATAGAATGCGGGAGAAAAGAATTTCCTGGAATTTACATGAAAGTATCCAAATACGTCGACTGGATTAACGAGACATTAATCAATTTTGGTATGTTTGTTTAACATTATGTATTTGAATATTTTTAGCCTTAACCTAAATAAATTGGGTTTTACGCTTTTCAGATGCTGAGTTTTTAAGCATCTATTGAAATGGTCACGTCCGTCTGTTTGTATGCTCATGTTTTAAAAATAGTTTTATTTAACTGTGTAGATAAGTCATGTTTAAAGACATATACTGGGGAAATGGATGGAGCGGTAACACTTCCATGTAAGAAATACAGTTTTAAAACAAAAGTATATTATGGATATCGTCGGTGATGAATCGAAATGACCAATATCCATATTTAGTTAAAAACAGAATCCACTATCTACATTAATATTTAAATGTATTATTGTCTTGAAAGTGTTAAATTGGAACATTTTGCACGTTTCAAAAACATGAAAATAGAACATTTTGCACGTTTCAAAAGCATGAAAATAGAAAATTTTGTATGTTTTGAATACATAATAGAGAGAAGCGTGTCGTCGAGAGCACATGTCTCATGTCGTCTTTCCCACGAGTTAAGCGTTTCCTGAAAAAACTACTCACAGTACCATCATTAAAATTATATCAATAGATAAACAAAAATTAGCAGTGACTTAAATAAATATAAATTATTTTATTAAGTGCATTGAACAATTAATTATTGATCAAAAACCTCAGTTAAATTAATTGCATAGTAACAATACAGTTTTAGAGGGATTTGGGAAATCCCACCCTCTGGTGCTATGAGTGCTGAAGAAGGAAACCCCTTAAAGAAAGGATATGGATTCGTACTTAAACCCGTGGATGGAAAAACCTTGGAAGATTACGTGTGTGCTATTGGAAGTATCGTCGAAGATAAGAACATAAGCCATGCCGGAAAAATTAACTCAAATTTTGGAATTTAGGTAGCAAATAAGGAAGCTTCAGATAAGCTTAAAATCGCAGGATCTATCGAAATAGGCAACGAAACAGTATCGCTTTGGCCGTACATTAACCCGATTAGAGAACTTTGTATTTAAAGATCGCCGGGGGATACATACAAAACTTCATATTGGGATTGGAAACTATTTTTAAGTTACACTTCAAGTGGCATCTCTGGGCATGGCTTTGTTGTGAAGGTCGAGCTAATTAGCCGCTCATCAGATTTGTACGGCTCAAATAGAAATTACGAGACCAATTTGCATTCTTAATATTCTGGTTCGTGGACCAAAAGTGACACTTCTCGTCGGGAGCATAGATCAATTGTTGTGAACCCTCAGCGACCGTCCACAAAGCTCAACGTACAGTTTAATACAAAGAAAACGAACCAGATATGTTATCGGTATGATACGCTGGTAGTGTATGAAATCATAACAACGGAAAACCCTAAAATACTTGCAAGGTATTACATACATAGGTCAATCCTAGGTCAATGTGTATTTAACTCACGTAGTTGGTAAACCATATATATATTATGTAAGAAAGATTTTTGACTTTTTATAATTTTAATTTTTTTTGCAGAATGTGCCACTCCGCAAGTATTTTTACAGAAACTATGTTGAAGAACCCGGTTTTGGCAGTAATAAGAATATCTTATAATTCAGACGTCACAAGTATAAGAGTCTCCTGGGGTTAATTTTCTCCGTTTTGTGACACTTTTTTTTGTACACAAAGGCAGTCTTGCATTTTTATTCAGTCTTTTGTTTATGGAAATGTTGCAAAAGTTACAATGGAGACTATGTAACAAGAATGCAACTTTTTGGCAAAACACATTATGTATAGAAAACTTTAAAATATTAAAATAACAATTTAAAAAATACGTAAATTTTACAAGTGTAATCTGATTGAGTTTTTAGATATATTTACAGTTAGGTTTGAGTCTCAAGTATATTGATATACGAATTTAAAACCGAAAAAATTAAAAAAGTTCTTGTCTAATCATTAAACGTAACAAAAATTGCTATTTTCTGCAGCAGTCAAAAACTGAACCTTGTCAAGTTAGAATGTGTATGAAGGGATAGATCGAAGCTAACCATTTTTTCATGTCTGCAATGAATCATTCAAAATACCAATTATTAGATGAGTTAAACCGCAAAAACTATAAAAGAAAAATAAAACAAGGGCTAAAGCCCTTGTTTTATGGCAGCCTTAACAGCGAAATTAGGCGTGTTGAATTTGCCGCCAAATTTAAGTTTCAATTTAGATGTTTTAAATTAAGGAAAGCAATTAAGCTGAACAATGTGTTTTTGGTTATTTTATTTATCTTATTTATATTCAATTTCAGTAATACAACCAAAAATTCAAAATTCCAATCTTTGAATTTGCCGCCAAATTTTAGTTGCCAATTGACAGGTTGTAAATTAAAGCGAAGAAGCCGTAAACGGGTAATCTGTGACGATTTACGCACAGGTATTTTGATATTCTCAATAAATCTAAAAATTTAATATTGATATTTTTGAATTTCCCGCAAAAACTTTAAATATTGTGTTAATTGAAGATTTTGACCGGTAACTCAGTAAACTTACACCAACATGATACACCATTCGAACGGTAACGATTATGCAAGTCTAAATAACTTAGTGTGCACGCACGATAGTTATTAGTTTTTAAATGGTTTCAAAATAACATAATTGCAAATTAAAAAATGTAGATAGGTAGGAATAAATTTGAAATGAACTGAAATGTTGTTGATGAGGTAAAATCACAGTGAAAACACTTGATAGTGATGATAAAGATGATTTTGTTAATGATGTTGATGATAGTGATGATGAGCAGGAATGTCTCCGTGTACGTGTATGTTTGACGAGTTTGGTGTGCAGTGGACGGCGTGGAGCGAGTGTAATTTTATTTCATCATTATTTTGAACTGCATCTTTTGGTGACCAATAGTGGTAGTAAGTGCACTTCGAGATATTGACATTGGACAATAAGTAATGGCACTAAGCTCAAACATACAATACAGGTCCCTAAATTATGTAACTCTATGGTTGGGGTAAAATATATGTATGCTGACAAATAATTAGGAGTTGAAAATGTCCGTATAAAAGTACCGAAAAAGTTGCTTTATTATTGCGAAAACAGTAAATAATGCACCAACACAGTTACGTAGATCGAGATGGTGACGTAGATTAAGGTAAACTACGATGATTTTCAGTTTTGTAAACGTGCATTTTTTTTAAATTTCGTGCCAAATCTTGAAATCAAAATTTAAACATGTTACTAAATGGAATCGAACGTAAACGATACACCATTCAAACCGAAATGAATGAGCGAATGTAATTAACTCAGTGTGACAGCTGAGATAATTATAAATATGTAATTGTAATTAAAATAGTTAACTAATTTTGTGTCAAAGTTGACGGATGTGTATGCATGTTATATCATTTGAAAGCGCTTTAAAAATTAAGAATACGGTTTTTTTGTTTTAGGCTTGCGAGTCATAAAAAAATTTTAAGCGGAATTTTCCAAAAAAGTTACGGTTTCTTTGAAAAAACTGGCAAACGATTTTCGATATACTCTTAGTTTTTGCGTTATTTTGAATCTACTCGTCATTACCTTTCTAATGGTACATCACACGTTGAAATTTGTCAATGAATTATGGCACTAAACTGAAAGTAATAAATTAATGTGATGCAATTACCATTTGTAAATTCCAATGTTTGAATTTCCCGCTTACGTTGTAAAAATATTGTTAAATGAAGATTTCGACCGGTAACTCAATGAAAATAAACTAATTGATATATTATTCGAACGGTAACAATTTGGTAAATGTAAATAACTTAAAGTGCACGCACGATTGTTATTAGTTTTTAAATGGTTTCGAAATGACATAATTGCAAATTAAAAAATTATTACGGATTGTGTCAAGTGATAAATCATTGGAAAGCTCTTCAAAAATTAGCCGGGACCTTTTTTTCGTTTTTTGATTGTGACCCATACAACACATTTTTGGCGGCATTTAAAAATTAAAAGGCCGTTATTTTGAAAACATTTTGTTATAATGGAGGCCCGTTCCTAAATTTAAATTCTACTGGCGATTAGCTTTCCAATGATATATGGCTCGATGAAATCGGTCCAGTATTGCAGAATTTTCAAAAATCCGGTAAATTATGTAGATAGGTAGGAATGACGTTCACTCGTACATGTATATTAGGACTGTATCGTCTGTAAAGAACCAGAAATTCATAAACACAAAATAAGAAACACGCGTTTTTTCATTCAGAGTTTTTAAAAAGCGTAAAATGTTCTATTAAAATGTTTTTAAAAAGCGTAAAATGTTCTATTTACATGTTTTTAAAAAGTGTAAATCGTTCTAATTACATGTTTTTGAAAAGTGCAAAATGTTCTATTTACATATTTTTGAAAAGTGTAAAATGTTCTATTTATATGTTTCTAAAAAGTGTAGAATTTTCTATTTACATATTTTTGAAAAGTGTAAAATGTTCTATTTACATGTTTTTGAAAAGTGCAAAATGTTCTATTTACATATTTTTGGAAAGTGAGAAATGTTCTATTTACATGTTTTTAAAAAGCGTAAAATGTTTTATTTACATGTTTTAAAAAGTGTAAAATGTTCTATTTACATGTTTTTAAAAAGTGTAAAATTTTCTATTTACATGTTTTTGAAAAGCGTAACATGTTCTATTTACATGTTTTTAAAAAGTGCAAAAAATTCTATTGACATATTTTTGAAAATTGTAAAATGTTCTTTTTAGGTACATGTTTTTGAAAAGTGTAAAATTTTCTATTGACATATTTTTGAGAATTGTAAAATGTTCTTTTTAGGTACATGTTTTTGAAAAGTGTAAAATTTTCTATTTACATGTTTTTGAAAAGAGTAAAATGTTCTATCTACATGTTTTTAAAAAGTGTAAAATGTTCTATTTACATGTTTTTAAAAAGTGTAAAATTTTGTATTTACATGTTTTTGAAAAGCGTAACATGTTCTATTTACATGTTTTTAAAAAGTGTAAAATTTTCTATTTACAAGTTTTTAGAAAAGCGGAAAATGTTCTATTTACATGTTTTTAAAAAGTGTAAAATTTTCTATCTACATGTTTTTCAAAAGCGTAAAATGTTCTATTTACATGTTTTTAAAAAGTGTAAAATTTTCTATTTACATGTTTTTAAAAATCGTAAAATGTTATATTTACATGTTTTTTAAAAGTGTAAAATGATCTTTTTAGTTACATGTTTTTAAAAAGCGTAAAATGTTCTATTAACATGTTTTTAAAAAGTGTAAATCGTTCTAATTACATGTTTTTGAAAAGTGCAAAATGTTCTATTTACATATTTTTGAAAAGTGTAAAATGTTCTATTTATATGTTTCTAAAACGTGTAGAATTTTCTATTTACATATTTTTGAAAAGTGTAAAATGTTCTATTTACATGTTTTTTAAAAGTGCAAAATGTTCTATTTAAATATTTTTGGAAAGTGAGAAATGTTCTATTTACATGTTTTTGAAAAGCGTAAAATGATCTATTTACATGTTTTTAAAAAGTGCAAAAAATTCTATTGACATATTTTTGAAAAGTGTAAAATGTTCTTTTTAAGTACATGTTTTTAAAAAGTGTAAAATTTTCTATTTACATGTTTTCGAAAAGAGTAAAATGTTCTATCTACATGTTTTTAAAAAGTGTAAAATGTTCTATTTACATGTTTTTAAAAAGTGTAAAATTTTCTATTTAAATGTTTTTAAAAAGCGTAACATGTTCTATTTACATGTTTTTAAAAAGTGTAAAATTTTCTATTTACATGTTTTAAAAAGTGTAAAATGTTCTATTTACATGTTTTTAAAAAGTGTAAAATTTTCTATTTACATGTTTTTGAAAAGCGTAACATGTTCTATTTACATGTTTTTAAAAAGTGCAAAAAATTCTATTGACATATTTTTAAAAATTGTAAAATGTTCTTTTTAGGTACATGTTTTTGAAAAGTGTAAAATTTTCTATTTACATGTTTTTAAAAAGTGTAATATTTTCTATCTACATGTTTTTCCAAAGCGTAAAATGTTCTATTTACATGTTTTTAAAAAGTGTAAAATTTTCTATTTACATGTTTTTGAAAAGCGTAAAATGTTATATTTACATGTTTTTAAAAAGTGTAAAATTTTCTATTTACATGTTTTTGAAAAGAGTAAAATGTTCTATTTACATGTTTTTAAAAAGTGTAAAATGTTCTATTTACATGTTTTTTAAAATGTTTAAAATGTTCTTTTTAGGTACATGTTTTTGAAAAGCGTAAAATGTTCTATTTAAATGTTTTTAAAAAGTGCAAAAAATTCTATTGACATATTTTTGAAAAGCGTAAAATGTTCTTTTTAGGTACATGTTTTTAAAAAGTGTAAAATGTTCTATTTACATGTTTTTAAAAAGTGTAAAATTTTCTATTTACATGTTTTTGAAAAGCGTAACATGTTCTATTTACATGTTTTTCAAAAGTGTAAAATTTTCTATTTACAAGTTTTTAAAAAGCGGAAAATGTTCTATTTACATGTTTTTAAAAAGTGTAAAATTTTCTATCTACATGTTTTTCAAAAGCGTAAAATGTTCTATTTACATGTATTTAAAAAGTGTAAAATTTTCTATTTACATGTTTTTAAAAATCGTAAAATGTTATATTTACATGTTTTTAAAAAGTGTAAAATGATCTTTTTCGTTACATGTTTTTAAAAAGCGTAAAATGTTCTATTAACATGTTTTTAAAAAGTGTAAATCGTTCTAATTACATGTTTTTGAAAAGTGCAAAATGTTCTATTTACATATTTTTGAAAAGTGTAAAATGTTCTATTTATATGTTTCTAAAAAGTGTAGAATTTTCTATTTACATATTTTTAAAAAGTGTAAAATGTTCTATTTACGTGTTTTTGAAAAGTGCAAAATGTTTTATTTACATATTTTTGGAAAGTGTAAAATGTTCTATTTATATGTTTCTAAAAAGTGTAGAATTTTATATTTACATATTTTTAAAAAGTGTAAAATGTTCTATTTACATGTTTTTGAAAAGTGCAAAATGTTCTATTTACATATTTTTGGAAAGTGAGAAATGTTCTATTTACATGTTTTTGAAAAGCGTAAAATGTTTTATTTACATGTTTTAAAAAGTGTAAAATGTTCTTTTTAGGTACATGTTTTTAAAAAGCGTAACATGTTCTATTTACATGTTTTTTAAAAAGTTGAAAATGTTCTTTTTAGGTACATGTTTTTGAAAAGCGTAAAATGATCTATTTACATGTTTTTAAAAAGTGCAAAAAATTCTATTGACATATTTTTGAAAAGTGTAAAATGTTCTTTTTAGGTACATGTTTTTGAAAAGTGTAAAATTTTCTATTTACATGTTTTCGAAAAGAGTAAAATGTTCTATCTACATGTTTTTAAAAAGTGTGAAATGCTCTATTTACATGTTTTTAAAAAGTGTAAAATTTTCTATTTACATGTTTTTAAAAAGCGTAACATGTTCTATTTACATGTTTTTAAAAAGTGTAAAATTTTCTATTTACAAGTTTTTAAAAAGCGTAAAATGTTCTATTTACATGTTTTTAAAAAGTGTAAAATTTTCTATCTACATGTTTTTCAAAAGCGTAAAATGTTCTATTTACATGTTTTTAAAAAGTGTAAAATTTTCTACTTACATGTTTTTGAAAATCGTAAAATGTTATATTAACATGTTTTTAAAAAGTGTATAATGATCTTTTTAGTTACATGTTTTTAAAAAGCGTAAAATGTTCTATTTACATGTTTTTGAAAAGTGCAAAATGTTCTATTTACATATTTTTGAAAACTGTAAAATGTTCTATTTATATGTTTCTAAAAAGTGTAAAGTTTTCTATTTACATATTTTTGAAAAGTGTAAAATGTTCTATTTACATGTTTTTGAAAAGTGCAAAATGTTCTATTTACATATTTTTGAAAAGTGTAAAATGTTCTATTTACATGTTTTTGAAAAGCGTAAAATGTTTTATTTACATGTTTTAAAAAGTGTAAAATGTTCTATTTACATGTTTTTGAAAAGCGTAAAATGTTTTATTTACATGTTTTAAAAAGTGTAAAATGTTCTTTTTAGGTACATGTTTTTAAAAAGCGTAAAATGTTCTATTTACATGTTTTTTAAAAAGTTTAAAATGTTCTTTTGAGGTACATGTTTTTGAAAAGCGTAAAATGTTCTATTTACATGTTTTTTAAAAGTGCAAAAAATTCTATTGACATATTTTTGAAAAGTGTAAAATGTTCTTTTTAGGTACATGTTTTTGAAAAGTGTAAAATTTTCTAGTTACATGTTTTTGAAAAGAGTAAAATGTTCTATCTACATGTTTTTAAAAAGTGTAAAATGTTCTATTTACATGTTTTTAAAAAGTGTAAAATTTTCTATTTACATGTTTTTGAAAAGCGTAACATGTTCTATTTACATGTTTTTAAAAAGTGTAAAATTTTCTATTTACAAGTTTTTGAAAAGCGTTAAATGTTCTATTTACATGTTTTTAAAAAGTGTAAAATTTTCTATCTACATGTTTTTCAAAAGCGTAAAATGTTCTATTTACATGTTTTAAAAAAGTGTAAAATTTTCTATTTACATGTTTTTGAAAAGCGTAAAATGTTATATTTACATGTTTTTAAAAAGTGTAAAATGTTCTATTTACATGTTTTTTAAAATGTTTAAAATGTTCTTTTTAGGTACATGTTTTTGAAAAGCGTAAAATGTTCTATTTACATGTTTTTAAAAAGTGCAAAAAATTCTATTGACATATTTTTGAAAAGTGTAAAATGTTCTTTTTAGGTACATGTTTTTGAAAAGCGTAAAATGTTCTATTTACATGTTTTTAAAAAGTGCAAAAAGTTCTATTGACATATTTTTGAAAAGTGTAAAATTTTCTATTTACATGTTTTTGAAAAGAGTAAAATTTTCTATTTACATGTTTTTAAAAAGTGTAAAATTTTCTATTTACATGTTTTTGAAAAGCGTAAAATGTTCTATTTACATATTTTTGAAAAGTGTAAAATTTTCTATTTACATGTTTTTAAAAAGAGTAAAATGTTTTATTTACATGTTTTGAAAAAGTGCAAAATGTTCTATTTACATGTTTTTGAAAAGCGTAAAATGTTCTTTTTAGGTACATGTTTTTGAAAAGCGTAAAATGTTCTTTTTACATGTTTTTAAAAAGTGTAAAATGTTCTATTTACATGTTTTTAAGTTTAAAATGTTCTATTTACATGTTTTTGAAAAGCGTAAAATGTTCTATTTACATATTTTTGAAAAGTGTAAAATTTTCTATTTACATGTTTTTAAAAAGAGTAAAATGTTTTATTTACATGTTTTGAAAAAGTGTAAAATGTTCTATTTACATGTTTTTGAAAAGCGTAAAATGTTCTTTTTAGGTACATGTTTTTGAAAAGCGTAAAATGTTCTTTTTACATGTTTTTAAAAAGTGTAAAATGTTCTATTTACATGTTTTTAAGTTTAAAATGTTCTATTTACATGTTTTTAAGTTTAAAATGTTCTATTTACATGTTTTTGAAAAGCGTAAAATGTTCTATTTACATATTTTTGAAAAGTGTAAAATTTTCTATTTACATGTTTTTGAAAAGCGTAAAATGTTTTATTTACATGTTTTAAAAAGTGTAAAATGTTCTATTTACATGTTTTTGAAAAGCGTAAAATGTTTTATTTACATGTTTTAAAAAGTGTAAAATGTTCTTTTTAGGTACATGTTTTTAAAAAGCGTAAAATGTTCTATTTACATGTTTTTTAAAAAGTTTAAAATGTTCTTTTGAGGTACATGTTTTTGAAAAGCGTAAAATGTTCTATTTACATGTTTTTTAAAAGTGCAAAAAATTCTATTGACATATTTTTGAAAAGTGTAAAATGTTCTTTTTAGGTACATGTTTTTGAAAAGTGTAAAATTTTCTAGTTACATGTTTTTGAAAAGAGTAAAATGTTCTATCTACATGTTTTTAAAAAGTGTAAAATGTTCTATTTACATGTTTTTAAAAAGTGTAAAATTTTCTATTTACATGTTTTTGAAAAGCGTAACATGTTCTATTTACATGTTTTTAAAAAGTGTAAAATTTTCTATTTACAAGTTTTTGAAAAGCGTAAAATGTTCTATTTACATGTTTTTAAAAAGTGTAAAATTTTCTATCTACATGTTTTTCAAAAGCGTAAAATGTTCTATTTACATGTTTTAAAAAAGTGTAAAATTTTCTATTTACATGTTTTTGAAAAGCGTAAAATGTTATATTTACATGTTTTTAAAAAGTGTAAAATGTTCTATTTACATGTTTTTTAAAATGTTTAAAATGTTCTTTTTAGGTACATGTTTTTGAAAAGCGTAAAATGTTCTATTTACATGTTTTTAAAAAGTGCAAAAAATTCTATTGACATATTTTTGAAAAGTGTAAAATGTTCTTTTTAGGTACATGTTTTTGAAAAGCGTAAAATGTTCTATTTACATGTTTTTAAAAAGTGCAAAAAGTTCTATTGACATATTTTTGAAAAGTGTAAAATTTTCTATTTACATGTTTTTGAAAAGAGTAAAATTTTCTATTTACATGTTTTTAAAAAGTGTAAAATTTTCTATTTACATGTTTTTGAAAAGCGTAAAATGTTCTATTTACATATTTTTGAAAAGTGTAAAATTTTCTATTTACATGTTTTAGAAAAGTGTAAAATTATCTATTTACATTTTTTTAAAAAGAGTAAAATGTTTTATTTACATGTTTTTGAAAAGCGTAAAATGTTCTTTTTAGGTACATGTTTTTGAAAAGCGTAAAATGTTCTTTTTACATGTTTTTAAAAAGTGTAAAATGTTCTATTTACATGTTTTTAAGTTTAAAATGTTCTATTTACATGTTTTTGAAAAGCGTAAAATGTTCTATTTACATATTTTTGAAAAGTGTAAAATTTTCTATTTACATGTTTTTAAAAAGAGTAAAATGTTTTATTTACATGTTTTGAAAAAGTGCAAAATGTTCTATTTACATGTTTTTGAAAAGCGTAAAATGTTCTTTTTAGGTACATGTTTTTGAAAAGCGTAAAATGTTCTTTTTACATGTTTTTAAAAAGTGTAAAATGTTCTATTTACATGTTTTTAAGTTTAAAATGTTCTATTTACATGTTTTTGAAAAGCGTAAAATGTTCTATTTACATATTTTTGAAAAGTGTAAAATTTTCTATTTACATGTTTTTAAAAAGAGTAAAATGTTTTATTTACATGTTTTGAAAAAGTGTAAAATGTTCTATTTACATGTTTTTGAAAAGCGTAAAATGTTCTTTTTACATATTTTTGAAAAGTGTAAAATTTTCTATTTACATGTTTTGAAAAAGTGTAAAATGTTCTATTTACATGTTTTTGAAAAGCGTAAAATGTTCTTTTTAGGTACATGTTTTTGAAAAGCGTAAAATGTTCTTTTTACATGTTTTTAAAAAGTGTAAAATGTTCTATTTACATGTTTTTAAGTTTAAAATGTTCTATTTACATGTTTTTGAAAAGCGTAAAATGTTCTATTTACATATTTTTGAAAAGTGTAAAATTTTCTATTTACATGTTTTTAAAAAGAGTAAAATGTTTTATTTACATGTTTTGAAAAAGTGTAAAATGTTCTATTTACATGTTTTTGAAAAGCGTAAAATGTTCTTTTTACATATTTTTGAAAAGTGTAAAATTTTCTATTTACATGTTTTAGAAAAGTGTAAAATTATCTATTTACATTTTTTTAAAAAGAGTAAAATGTTTTATTTACATGTTTTTGAAAAGCGTAAAATGTTCTTTTTAGGTACATGTTTTTCAAAAGCGTAAAATGTTCTTTTTAAATGTTCCTAAGACAAGTGTCAATATTTTTGCAGGAAGTAGATATTTTTTTGGCTAAAACTGGATAGGGGTCATTTTGGTTCTTCACAGGACGATATAACGTTTGCCTTTTGCACTACCTAAAATTGCTTTCTGAGACAAAGCAAGAGACTTAAATGAAAATTTTTGTTCGGGGTCCCAATTCCTGGAAACCATACCATGCGGACAGCTGCGAAGCAAAAGTACCTTTCGCCTTTCAGTGGCTTTTTAAATTCTATTTTGAATTTTGTCAAATCTGAAATTAAAAATTGGAGCAAAAAATTGTATCTTTGTATACACGCAATTTAATACTAAAAATAAAACTTATATCGAATAAACAGCAAATATGAATACCGTAAAAGTGTCTTACTTTGACAGCTGCCAATATACGGCTCCGTCCGGATGAAGTTGATCTGCGCAGAGCTAAGCTAAAACTAAATCCTACAGCTGGGTCATTCAGAAATCTGACGCACAAATTCTCCGGAATCCCAGTAAAGAAGGAGTCGACGTTGGAAGTGGACGTCTTATCGAATTCTCGGTACTCACCCATTTCAAATTTCTTTAAAAGAGGAAATGTTGTCCAGACATTGTTTCGAAATGACAGGGGAGTTTTCCCTGTGATTTTCAAATTGCAAATATTTGGAAATAATCTTGAGAGCTTGTCACTGCCTAGAAGGAAACATGGCATTTCCAACTCAGTCACGGAGGGTAATCGGTCTCCAGGTGGCGCCCCATTCCCATTTTCGTCTTCCGAGCGGTCCAGTTCAAAGAAACCAACAAGCTTCTTCCAGGATCGAATGTCACGATTTACATACAATTGAAGTTTGCACAGGCGCGGAAAATAATCCTGGGGGTCGGAAATTCTGTTGATTTCTTGGAGATTTTCATTTATTCCAAAAAAAAAACTGAAATACAGTCCAGTTGTAGGTGGATGTCTCGTCATCCTTTATAGTACGTAAACGGTTATATTCAGTATTTGGGAATCTGAGGAGGAACTTGTGGATTGACGTGCGTTAACAAATACTTTCACACAGTTAATCGCACCCACTCTGTTGCAATCCTGCAATAAAACTATCTCAAAGGAATTTTGATTTATTTAAGGAGAAATGATGTCGCTGCATCGCGCCAGGTTTTACACACTGATCGAAATCTGAGGACGTCACGTGGGCAGAGAATTTCATCCCTCCTGAAAATTTTCCAGAGGACCTATAATATGTGCGATACGGAGTAAAAAATTAAATTATTAACATCAGGTAGGTACTTCATTATTGGTCTTAAAATAATATCGCCCCTTTTATTTAATCACTGTAATCATCTTTCTTTTATCAGTAGGTCTCCAAATAATCATAAACATCATTAGATTCTGTTTAAAACAGTTTTTTAAAAATATTTTGGTATACTATAAACTGACCATGCCAAATCCATGCAGACTTTAAAATCATATTTACAAGTATTATTTAATAAACTTACTTTTAAAGGTGAAGCTTCATTATGGAACTCTTCTTCCATGATTACAATGTCCAGTCTTGGAAAAAATAGAAGAAAATTAACTGCTTGTTTAGGGCTGACCCTCAAAAACTTCTAAGCGATAAATGTTAATTCGAGTATTGCCTCTGTAAAGAACCAAAATAAACCATATTTATTTTAAGCTAAAGGCAATATGTGCTAATCGTAATTTATATCTAAAAAATACTGAAATATGTCTTGTTGCAATTATTACATTTAGTAAATCGAGCATTTTACACTTTGAAATATCATTTAAGTCGAACATTTTGCACTTGGAAAAATCAAGTTAATTAATTATACGCTAATTATATTTTTTTTAGGCGACAAAATATTTGCAAAGTACTTTAAGAAGTAATAGAATTGCGATTGGGAATTGAATTAATAAAGTCAATTGAGAAGAAAATTGAAAATGGTCAAAAAGTTAATTTCATGTCCTCGCGCCAACGTCAGCTGGGGTAGCAAGTGTGTCTTTGGACTAGACTCACGTCAGGGAGAATTAGGCAAAATTAAATGGAAATGGAAATATGGAAAAATACTAATATGAAATCTGGATGGTCCCTAAATAATTTTACCCAAATTCTTACTATTTTTGGACCTATCCACCCCCAGTCAGAACTTCGAGTATGGCAGAATTTCTATTTTTGAATTTAGCACTCAAAATTTGCATATGGGATGACGTAACGAAGTAGTGTTGCATAATATCGCACTATCTCAGTTCCGACTTACGATTTTACAAGTCAGTAAGAAAAATCTTGGGGATTTTACCTTGAGGCCATTTCTCTAAATAACAGGAGGTGTGTATACAACAAGTAAAAAACCTGATACAAACAAAATGTATCAATGTGTATCAAAATTACACGTCACCTACCTGAAAGACTTAACACCACAAACTGATCTCCACTTTATTCTTTATTATATATTCCTATTATTATATTCCTGTCAGTTTTCTACCGCCAATCATAAAAATATAATCTTATTATATAAAAAATAACAATCACTATTTATAATATTAATTCTGATTTATTCAATAATGATGTAAAAGCTCTCTATTCGGTAGATGAATATCCGCAAATTACCTGCCACGGGTTTTGACATTAAACTACGGCTACTGTTTATAATTTAGCGACCTAGCAGCCGTTGAGTAGACGCTTAATCTTGTCTACACCTAGTACAATCAAAGTAAACTGTTATATCTTCAGATTTTAAAATCTTCAATAATTGTATCGTTTTATAAAAGGAGACTCACTTTTCAAAATTGCCTAATACACCAGTAATGTAGGTTGAAGTATTTGCCTTGTTCATTCTACTTAAATAGGCTTCTTAAATATCATAATCACTAGTCATGATGATTAGGCATGACATCTAAAGTTTCAATCGCATCAAATCGATTTTGGTTACCTTTTTAAACTTATAAAAGTAACCATTTCAATTTTAAATTTTATGTCTGTAAACGGCGTTTACTGCCCACTTTTGTAGCTATGATCCTGGCGTGAAATCATACGCCGCTTTCGACTTTTTATTCCAATAAATGCCCAAAGCGGTGAAGTTCAGCAAAAAATTGACCCTACTTGTTTCAGAAATAAAAATTGAACTTATTTTTAGTGATTAATTTGTAGATGTGGAGCTCAAATTTAAATGCCTATTTCACCATTATCTAATTGTGCACTCGTCACTAAAAGATCCTGCGGTCATGTATACCTGGTGAAATATATCACAGGTACACAATAAAAATTTATTCACTACATAAATCTTCAGGAATATGTATTGTGATGATTTCACCAACCTTTTATGCTCAAAACTAATTGTTCCACTTTCTTGTACAACACAATAAAGAATACAATTTAATAATTTTAAGTTTTTAAAATAACCAACAGCACGCACACCTCGAGTCTAACTATAATTTTAAATTCAGTAGAGCAAATTTAAGTAATGTCAACTATTTCTAAACTACAAAAATTCCCGCTTTGTACAGAAAAAAGATACAGAAAAAGGAGTAAAGGAGATGATAAATTGCTGTACACTGCATATAGCATAGTAATAACCACCTTTTTGTGAATAGCAAAATTGTGACTGCTAAAGCAATATTACATGTCTATCCATTACTAAAGCTAACCATGTGACCAGGGCAGCAAAACAGAGCACAACCCAATGAAGTTTCCCCAAGTACCGTACAGTTACAGTGAGTGTGTGAGAGAGAGACAGAGAGTAACCAAGAGAGAGAGAGAGTAACAGAGACTAAGAAAGAGAGACAGAGAGGGAGAGAGAAGAGACTGAATAACGAAAATAAATGCAATAGGGGCCGAACATAAATTACGTGAAAATAAATAAATGTTAAATGGGCTACTGTTCTTGCCACCTTTACAAGTGTTGCACATGCGACCGTTAGTAAGTTTTTATATCGCTCCCCCACCGCTTCTATAAAGTTATTTATGTCCCTGACAGGGTACCAAACTTGCAGCAGTAATATTGCTGGCTGCATTTTTCACTCTACACAACCCGATACAAACTACGGAGTAGTCAAGTTTGAGTGATTGCATTTGTCAAATTACAAAAACATACGAGTGTGAGCTTAATTCGTTTTTTACTACAACCGCTATAAGAATTTGTTGAAATTCGTTCTTAACACATATTAATTTCAGGAATATTAAATTCACCTCTGTTATTTAAGGCAGCTACAGTCTTTTCTATTAATCTTTTTGTGGGCTTGAAACTGCCAATAGTCAACCTAAATTCAACTTTCAACGTTAGATGCCGAAGCATCTGCAAATACTGTGGTTTGTAAAGGCGTAGTTTTCAAGTGTACGAACAGTGATAATTCAAAAGTAAAGCAAGAAATAAAACCTTGTGTTATTATATGGAGATGAAATCCCTACACCTACAAGTGACTGAATCTAACCCTATACATAATGATACATGACAGACTTTGCAAATAAAAACCTCATGTAATTCAGTACTAACCTATATTCTGTGCTACGTATTGTATCAGGCTAGATCTCTAAAAATTAATATGGAGTTCACGAATCTTCTTTACTGCTTGTGAAATCAAAGTATATTAGTTTGTGACTCATTCTACTAAAGTTTAAATACAGTCGTCTCATTGTGCATTACCTAAAATCAAGCTCCAAGGTTTTAGTTTAGTAATCAAATTCAACATTGCAATTGCATATATACTATGGATACTGACTGGGACGTTAACGCAATACTTGGCCACATTAAACGCAATGGAGTTGTCTACTACCTAGTAAAATGGGGGTACGTTTGATTTCAAGTTTTGTATGTACCAAGTAATATAATTGCTGTCATTAACAGAAAAGCTTACAAAACATATTTATTTAAATAGGGCATCCGAAGAACCCGAGCACATGTTAAACCATTGTCCCGAAAAGATTAAGCAATACTGGGACAATTTATTACGCGATTCTACTGTATCCTCAAGTACGTGTACAACTGAAGCAATTGAAATTACTACGCATCCTAATTTATCAACATTACAAGACACACCAAAGACAGCAGATAGTAAACTAGTGAGCGTGCAAACACAAACAGGTAAATATATCCATATTATAAATCACTTATTATTTCTTACTCTAAAATTATATTACTAGTTTTTAGTTTTTTAGATTTTTGTTTAAAAACGTATGTTCTAAATTTTAGACTCCAATCCTAACAAGAAAAAAGTTCTAAATTCACCAAATAAACCAAAAAAGATGAGAACAAAGCAGTTGCAAAGGCATCAAACCCCTTTTTGTGAGCCCTGCAATAAAAGTTTTTTTAACGTGGGAAGCTTGAAACGACATCAAAAAGAAATCCATCAAAGTAATAATCAATTCAAATGTACTATTTGCCAGACAGGATTTGGTCGCAAAAACGCTCTAGATACTCATTTGTTTCGTTGTAAATTTAAGTTGCAAAACCTTCTTTTTTGGAAATGGTAACGTGTAGTAATTTACAGTAAAATAATTAAATATTTACTAAAATAACAAATTAAAATACATTTTATTAATTTTAGAAAAATTTGAGGAAACGTTATAGCTATACAAGTGTAAGTAAAGTAATGTTGCTTCATGTATCTCGTAGTTACTTCCCTAGTTAAAAGCCTAATAGCTTAATTCTTTCAAATTGTATGCTGTGAAATTAAATACTCTTCCATTGGTGTATTACATTTTTGTCGATTGTTAGAAAGTAGTATAATGACTAAAGTACATGTACCCGTATAAGATAAAATCAATAAATAAAGTACATGTTAAACTAGCTGGTATTGCGCACATCCTAAATGTGTAAAAATAAATGCACATTACGATAAAAATCATGTAAAATTGCAGAAGCTATTGGATTCGAACTACGTTTGCGTAGTAAAGTATGTGGAGTAAGGTTTTTATTTTTCGGGGTTCACTATTCTTAGCCTCTGCCTACATAGGTAAGTTGTGCTATAATGCTGAAAGAGTTACTGTACAAGTAACAAAGTAGCATCACACTGGTGCAGTAGAGGTGGAATTTCTAGTAGGTTTCTTCTACGCAGACTTGTTTGTCGATATTAGAGCTTTTGCACATCCTTTATTACTCTTAACGTCTCAAGTGAAATTTTGGGTGCGGTCATACTCCTAGTTTTACATTTTACATTGATATCAGTAACAACGTTATTTTAATCATAAACGTGAAACTAATTTGTTGATTCATATTAATAACCCTATCAAAGGGTTGTATTGGGTCTACGGCATGTGGAAAAATATTATTGCTATTATAAGGTTGGTATTTTACTTGATAGTATTACTTAATTAATGCAAAGATATATAATTTATGTCAGTTGCATTATAATCCTTCATTAATTATTCTAGCATTGTATGTGTATCTGTGTATCACATCGAAAGCGCTGGGGAAGATGTTCCTATAAATCACAGAACTGGAAAGCCATACAACACAATTAAGTCCCCATTCAAGCATTGCGCCGCCCTTTTTAATGAGTTCGATCTTGTTTCGGATTCCGGATTACAATTTATTGAGCTTGGAAAATACTGTGACAGCCCTACTCATGTCAGCTCATTCAGCATGACAAAATTCAGAATTGTGGTACTTGATGAAAAAGTAAACATAGTAGCATCTTGCAAGCTGAAAGGACAAATGAATAACAGGCCTGTGCCAGGGACTCGCCACCTCAAAAGCCAGTCGTTTTTTGTCATTGGAGATGAAGGAGTAAAAAATGTTGACATGACATTTAGCGAATGCCACATTCATCATTCATACAAAGGAAAGTTTCCACATAATCCAGAGTTCCCATACGCAATTGTGCTTCTATGGGCTCCTCATGAAAATACTTTGAATTTGTTTGACCTTATACCGGATCAAATGAATGGAGAAACTATATACAGAAAACGAGAGATGTATGATTTACAATGGAAGTCGTTATTTAATCATATTCAAGATATGTATATATTGGGTAGCTTAACATCGTACCTCAACTGCAAAAATTTTATTAAAATATACCAAGACATAACTCCTAATCCACAGTACATTATTCGTGATTGGAGTGTACCGGGTGAATTTGGAAAATCTTTAAGCAGATGCGGGCAGTCATTGCTTCCTTTAAATCCTGAAAGTATTAAAATAAGCGTCCCAACTCCAGGTAATTGAAAAATTGTATTTTTATACATTACGCTACAGCTAAGTCAGATACTGTTGTATTAATTACTATCCCTTTGTAACGTATAGGAACACGAAATTTGTGCAGGGGCGCAACAACTTTAACACTGGAGAGTATACTTCCTTTAATGAAAAATCCTGCAGTTGTAGACTGGTTGCATGGCAATATATGTTACAGTGGTACGCAACCTGTGAACAACGAAGCAGCTCCATTGAGATCAGAAGATATAGAAAATATTTATGGCTTTGGAATACAGAATGAAGTCGAGGTAGAAATTGAAACTGAAAATGACTTTGAGGACGTATATATCGAACAAGAGGTTCAAGATACTACTTGTGACAGCGACAGGGTGGAAGACAATCTGTACAACTCGCAAGACATTAATGACTATAAATTTGAAGTTCATGGGCTACACCAGCATCAGAAATATGTAAATGAAGATTGTAATCTTTATCAACGTGAACTAAATAACATTCCCAGCCACGACGTTGACACCTCTGTATTAATCAACAATAGTAGCGTTTGCTGGTGGCTTGATTACAAACCTGCACATGGTTCTATAATGGCGAGTGCAACATGCCGAATATGCAAAATATTACACACTGCAGGAGTGTTAGTAGACCGACCAAAGTCAAATGAGAACTCAAAATTTATTACCGAAGGAGATTGGCAATCAGATGCGCACCGAAAAAGACGACACAATTTAAACCTAATTCATGATCATTTGGACTCACAATTCCATGAAATTTCCAAACAGTATTTTATTAATTTTGATAGTGGTAAAAGAGGCAAAGACCTTTTTCAAGCTATGATGCAAAAAGGTCAACCCTATTATCAATTCTTTGAAGCAACCGTCAACTTGGCTTTACTAGTCCACACGTCGGTAAGAATGGGGCTACCCTTTAACCGCTTTGGAGATTTGATGACAACACAAAGATATATGACAAACAATGTCGGGTACGTACACCATACCAAACAAGGAATGGTTAAGATGCTTGGAGTAATAAGCGACTGTCTCAGAATGGAGCTTATTCATCATCTGTTAACAAACTCACCAAAAATTTGTTTAATATTGGATGGAAGCACTAGCGTTTCAGGTCATTCAAATTTAGCTGTGCTGTTCCAAACCTGGGACTCTAATGAGAGTCCCAGGCCTGTCACTTATTTCTACACTTTGGTTCACCTACGGTATGGTGAACGCGGAGCTGGGTACTTTCAAGTTCTGCTAGAACAGCTAGAACGAGACAAGTTAACCGAATTTGTGAAGACGAATACTATAGCAATGACTGCAGACGGCGCAAGTTCAATGAAGTACACATTCTTTGAAGAAATGAAAAATTTTGTAACGAACAAAAACCAGTTTACTTATACACATTGTTATGCCCATAGACTAAATCTTGTTATCAAGTCAACAATGAATAAGTTTATCTATTTTAAATATATTGACGGTCAGGTAAATCGATTGCACTCTTATTTTGGGCGTAAAGCTTCTAAAAAAAGACTGCTCTTACGAGAAAATATGGTTAAATATAATGTTAAAGAGTTTGCTCTATCCCGCATCTTCGATGAGAGGTGGGTGGCAACCCGAAATCGCGCGTATACACGAGTCCAGAAACATTGGAGTCTTGTAATTGATGTTCTTGAGCAAATAATAGACGGAAAAAAAGAATTTGAACCAATAGACAAGAAACATGCTTTAGAGTTGAAGGACGATTTAACTGATCCTACTTTTCTTTTGCATCTTGGTTTTCTAATCGACGTAACAGACGAACATAAGCCAATTTCGTTGGATTTTCAGCGTCGAAATGCATCTCTTATTGGCAAGTATTTTCTAATTAAGAAACTAAAAAGTAGTATGGATACATTAAGAGCCAACGGAGGAACAAAGCTACAAGAAATCGTGAATCAAATTTATGCTGCAGACGAGCAAAATGAAATGCCTGAGACAATTATAGAAAAATTGGAACTTATTGAAACTCAGTTATCAGATTATAAAGAAACTGGACTTGAGCCACAAAAACAAAACGAAAATAGAACACTGTATAAAATGTGGAACGATTATTACGATGACATGGCATTGCAAATTGATAATTACTTTCCTTCAGCGGATTTTAATAACAATTTCGACATTTTCTATGCTCCAAACTTTCCTCAAGACCTTGAAAACAACCAAAATGCAGCATATGGACTAGTGGAACTAACGGCGTTGAACTCAAAGTTCTCATGGCATACTTATCCAACAGTTTTGCACACTTCGTTTCTCAAACTTATTTATAGCATTGTTTCGGACAATATGTTTTCTGACAAGAAGAATCTTCACCCTGAGCATTTTTGGTACTATTATTTGCAAAAAAATGTTGAATGGACTTCTGAACTAAGGAATATACTAAGGCATTTAATGACCATCACTCCTAGCTCTGCTGATGCAGAGCGTACATTTAGTATGGTTACGGCTACTCAAACAACAGGTAGATACAACTTGGCCACTTCCCAAATAGATAAGATTATTCGTATTAAAATAAATGATGAAGACAACATTTCAAGGGTTAACGCTTTTACGTATGCTAAACAATTTATATCCAAGTTTTGTAAAGCGGATGAAATGGGAAGAGTAAAACCTAAAGACAAGTCAGAAAAAAAGTTTGACTTAGCCGGGAATCAATTCAAGACTATTTTTGAAAAGCCGTATGAGGATGATAACATAACGTGAAATAGTAGTCAATAAAATGGGTAATATTATTGCCAATACATAGTTTATGAAACATGGTGTACCTTTGGGATCACATAATTTCCTCTAAGGAATGTAGTAGTAAATGTAATTACATTGTAGAAACAAATAAACTAGTTCATGCAAGCAAAATTTGTTTTATTACATGCATTTTTTGTAAATTTTAAGCATTGGTAATATCATCAACGCAAAATGCGTTTCATGCATGTAAATTAAAATGTCATTTATTTATAATTTTTGCATTTAAGTCATCGAAAAGAAATATCGTAAAATATGTGGAAGTGGAACTGTGGGAATTTAGCATTGGGAACGGAACAACACTAGCGAGAAGTTCCTAATGATTAGACGGTGGAGCACTATATATACTTATGTACATAATAAAGTTCAAGCGTTGAATCTTGTCCTGGCTGAGGTTTTGACTGTCCACCCCCATGTCATCACTTTAAAATTACGTAATTAAACGGGTATCTTTAGCATGGCATGTTATCTATAATTATATGTGCTAAACCCACCCACCTTACCCACGACATCATTTACGGACGATCCCCTACACGGAAAACTAAAAAAAAATCAACAGAGACAGAAAGACTGACGCTGAGTCTTTAGGTTCTGTGAACTATAGGACTGAAATTGAATGAAGTGGCCCTTTCCTGCAAAGGAAAAAAGGCTGTATAATTATTTGTTGTTTTGTGTTGAAGGCATCTTTTCCTCTCCCATAAAAACCTTATACAAAAAGGGACAAATGGAAGTATTGCTGTTGCTATATACCTCTTTATTCACGTACACAGTATAGGCTATAAAAGTATATTTCTATAAAATAATTTAAGGGATGATTCTGCTTTTATCTGTACTCCTATGAAGCCACACAGGTATTTAACAATAATTAAATAATTTCTGTGAAGAATCAAAATGATCCATTTCCAATTGGAGCTGGAATTAAGGTCAGTTATGACAAAAAGACCCTAACTAAAATAGAATGTAATGCATAAAATACTGATTACGTTTCTTTTGTTTAAAAATGCAAAAATATTTTTTTGCATGTGTTAACAAAGTGCAAAATATTGTATTTACATTTTTTTTAAGTGGAAAACTTTTTATCAACACATTTCTAAAAAGTGTAAAATGTTTTCATCACATGATTTGTGAAAGTGCAAAATATTTTATTTACAATTTTTTTAAATTGCAGAATGTTCTATTTACATTTTCTTAAATTGCAAAATGTTCTATTTGCATATATTTTCAAGTGCAAAATGTCCTATTTACATTTTCCTAAAGTGCAAAATGTTCTATTAACATGTTTTTAAAAAGCGTAAAATGTTTTATCTACATCATTTTTAAAAACGCTAAATATTATATCAACACATTTCAAAAAAAAGGCAAAATATTTTATTCATGTGTTTTTGTATACTGAATATTGTATGTATATTTTTTGAAAAATACTAACTATTCCTTTTAATACGCGTTTTTGAAACGTCCAAAAATTTCTAGTTAAACGCTTTTAATCAAAAACATTATATTTTTTTTTGTAAATAGACCAGTTTGGTTTCAGCTAGACATGGAAATGGGTCATTTTGATTCTTCATAGACGATAATATGTATGTAAGGTGAGTTGACAGTTTAGTTTAGTAAAATGCTGAGTAATAAATTCCTAAATGTGCTTTGTGTTAACGCTGTAGAGTCCCGCTTTTTTTCCCTTCTTGACTGTTGACTTTGACATATACGTATAGGTAGGTACCTACCTAATATTGCATTCTGACTGAGGTTGAACAGGAATTTTGGAGCTGGAAACTGGAACTGGAACTGGAACTGGAACTGCGGAGACTGCGAGGGATGCGATGAGCGATGAAGGTCACTCAATTCAACTCATTTTCCTTCCTTTTGTAGATTTGGTTAAGGGGCTCTTGGTCCTTGAGCCATATTTGTAAGTGAACTTTTTGAAGGTCCTGTGTCCTTTTTGTTTCCAGCAATTTAACACATAAAACATAACGGAAGGTCTAGGAAAAAAAAATTACAAACTCTCTCTTTTCTTTTCACTATATTCAGTCGTTTCCTGGACTCCGACACAGACTAGCAGCTGCAGAATTCCCCAAGACGAAGACGACGACGATCACTCAGTGTGTAACATTTATTTTAGAATATTTCATGATGGACTTGGAGCCTGTGTCCAGTTCAGCTCAAGTTGATTCAGCAGCAGACGGAACTAATAAGAAAATAAAAAGGAGTCACTCTCCACCACAAGACGACGGTCCTGCTTCTGTTCATCAACCCACGACACCTCTCATCCCACCCGCACCATTGACGAACCAGCTTGGTGAAGATGTAAGTTCTAACATTAGACTATTATTGTATAGCAATTTAATATCGCATGTAAAGATCCAAAATGACCTGTATCCAATTTAAGCTAGAATAAAAATATGAGCTATGTCATAAAAACAAAATGAGAAAAATGCGTAGAATGTTAATTAAGAGTTTTTAAAAGCGTAAAATGTTCTAATTCTATGTTTTTGAAAAGGTGAAAAATGTTCTAGTTCCATGTTCTTAAAAAGGTGCAAAATGTTTTATATCCATGTTTTTGGAAAAGTGCAAAATTTTCTAATATAATGTTTTCGAAAAGGTGCAAAATGTTCCAATTCCATGTTTTTGAAAAGGTGCAAAATGTTCTAATTTAATGTTTTCGAAAATGTTCAAAATGTTCTAATTTCATGTTTTTGAATAGGTGCAAAATGTTCTAATTCCATGTTTTAGAAAAGGTGCAAAATGTTCTAATTCAATGTTTTCAAAAAGGTGCAATATGTTCTAATTTAATGTGTGTAAAAAGTGCTCAATGTTCTTTTTTAATGCTTTCAAGACGTATTTGAATATTTGTGTAGATAGTTAATATTGTTTTTAGTTACAAATAGATATACGTCATTTTAGTTCTTCACAGACGATATCTGACATTTGTAAGAAAATCAAAACTATTTTTTTTTTCAGGAGCTGTCGTTAATTTTTAGAAATTCTTGCATCACCACCGGAGACTTGATAAACTTGAGGCTTGTAGGAAAAAGTTGGCGCGATGCGGCATCCTCAACTCTCCTCCGAAGAAATGTGCTTTGTATTGCCCACTCAAAAAAGAAGTGGTCTTTATGCCAACAACAAAAACAACAACAACAACAACGGCAGGAACGTGGAGACAAGACTAAAGGGGTCCTAAGGGGGACCCTGTCTAAACTGACTCGTTTAATGTCAAAGTCGTCCAAATTTCCAGTGTCCACATTTCAACTACTCTTTGACTCATACTTTCCCAGGGATGACTACTTTGCCCCCTCGACTGAACTCAAGTTCTTTCAACTTCATGGGGCAAAGGTCAAAGAACTCTGTCTTCTAGGCTCAATTTCACTGGAGCCTCTCCTTGAATTCCTCTCTACCTACGCGCCAAATATCGAACTTCTGGATTTAAATCAAGTCCATTTTTTGCACCTACCACCAATATCACAAAAGGGTATTTTCATTAAATAACGACTACTGCACACTGAATTTCCAAGCCAAATTATGGAACTTTTAATGAAATATCTTTGGATTTTGAAATGTTTGACAGAGCTTCAACTCATTTTTTAAACTACTTTTTAATCATTGTTAAGACTGCTAGCAAATTTTTTTTAAATTCATACAACTTGTTTCCCGCCACCATGTTTTCTTGAATTAATAAATTAGCATTGCGTAAACGGGGAGATATCGATTTTTCATATAAATAGTTCCAAGCCAGTTTTTATTGAAATTTCAAATACCGACATTTACAATGCGTAGTAAAAACAACGCTTTTTCGCGTGACTAAAATATGGAAATTTGCGTTAAAAGTGTAGTGAGAAATCTTTCGCAAATTCTAATAAGAAATCAAATACAAGTGATTATTGTAGTGAGATCTGCCTGCATTTCATTTATTGCAACAACATTTCAAAATTTCAAACTTCTTTTCAAAAGCAAAGATCCAAAGTCACTCGAGTGCATTTTGCGTTGTTTGGTCAAAGTGACCCGCCAAAGTTCAAAAAAAATCAAATTTTGTTACTTTACCACCCTATAACTTCTACGGTTCTTATTCGATTTTGATAAAGTTTGATTTTTTGTGATCTCCAGTCTGCTTTCTAAAAAGCCATTGGAAAATAATAAAAAGTTCGAAAGCTTTAATTTTTCTTGAAAAAAAAAATCAAAAAAATGTATAATTTTTAGGCTCAATTTTTTAACCCTATTTTTAAGAGAAATAAAAGCTAATTAAAATTTCTATTATTTGTATTTTCAACAAAAATATGCTGATTTTTCCAACGTGCTTATTTTTTTTATTCGAATTTACTTTTGAAAATGTTGAAAAAATTGAAAAAAGGTTATTTCTCTAATCTTCGAAAAAATTATTTAAAAAAAAATTCAAAATTTTAAAATTTTACAAAATGCTAAAATTAATTTATTGCTAATCACTTTGAAACGTAATCGCGGAATATTATATTTTAATGAAATACGACGGACAATAATTGTAGCAGCTAGAGCGTGGTGAATTTCAAAAATGCCTCATGAAATTAAAAACTTAAATTTTTGAATATTTTTTAATTTATTAAAAACCCCTACATCTGACTAATATTATATTATGAAAATATCTATTTGTGAAATTCCAATAACAGAAGAGGGGAGCGACAAGTTTTTAAATCTTATTCCGGTAAAAACGCTCGAAATCGGCAAATGCGGTGATCAATTCAATGCTCAAGCGCTCCATCTGCTTCTCTCGTCATGCTCCAAATTAAATAGCATCAAAAATGTGAACCGGAGGACGTTGCCGTACATCCTGCATGAAAAAAAAGGTCAGCTGATTCGATATTTTGAGTACACGCGCCCTTCTCACGTCTCCACTCAAGCTGAGATTGAGGCGTACGTTTCCCTGATGAAACAATTTTCTGACGTGAGCCCTAAATTATTTTCCTTAAAATTGGACCTGGATGATTATGATTACAATGTGGGATTTTACATTCCTATCGCCGCAATACTAGAGTCTTCCAAAGACACACTGCAAAAGCTCCAATTATTTATCTTGCCAATTTTTGATCACGATGCAAATAAATTGAAGATTTTCCCAATGAAAAATTTAAAATACATCTGTTTGGATGGGCCTGAGAAAAATCTGGATGAGGGTGAGACCGTTTCTATTTGGAAAGATGGAATGTCCGCTCCGGAAATGTTTCCAAGTTTGAACATAATTGTTTTGATTGATTTCAACCAAGAAAATATTTTGGAGTTTTTTCAATTTGAATTAGAGACGGATGAAGATGGCGATGAGACTACGGCTACGGTCAAGAACCCTCTACCAAAAGTTGAGACTTTGCTAATGCAAGGCTTATGCCTCCCTCGGAATTCCGAATCTAGTTTGATGTCACAGTTTTTTCCGAATCTTTGTAGACTAGAGATTGAATGCAAAAATTTTCAAAATTTTAGCAATTTTTTGTGGCCATTATTCCCGTCTGTAGAATTCCTTGTACTGTATAATATTTCATGGGGTGGGGTGAATGATGAGATTGAGATGAGCATATTGACTGACTTGGTCTTTACGGGTTTTGCTCCTGAACTGTGTGCCAAATTGCGACATAGTGACCTTCCTGAATTCAAGAACGAGGCTGAAGGGTTGAATTTCCTACGAATTACACCGTCCGTCTGTGACATGCTACGTAAGGCTTTTCTTTGTTAATACATTTTTTTTTGGTAATAATCTGATAAAACTTTTAAATCATATGGCTACGTTCATGAGCGTAATCATAATTATTATGACAGTTGTAATTGTGTAAATAGGTATGCACAAATTAAACTGATTGTAATTACTAATTATGTTATAGATTTAAAGGAATTAACATTTATGTTTGTGGAGCTGTGGGCCAAATTTGCGTCTCATGTGACTGGGTCGTATGCATTTTCCCAAATGCCCAATACACAATTTACTATTCATTACGACCCAGACAAGTTTAGCAGGAATCGAGGTGACTGAACTCAATCATCATTTTACATTCTAATTATCTAATTTATTTATATGCGTTACAAACATATAAATGAATTGTATTTTAAATTTATTTATGCAGCTTTTGCTTGTAAATTGTGGTACATATTTGGTACGAATCAGTTATGGCAGTCGTCCCCTCAGTTCTCTCGTACCCTCGTCACTCGTACCCGCACATACAAATTTGTATGTGCATTTAATATGTAAGCTTCATTTATTTTTGTTAGGGTACGAATGTGGCCAGGGTACGAGTACATAGGGTACGACTGCTAGGGTAGGAGTACATAGGGTACGACTGCTAGGGTAGGAGTGAAGAGGGTACGAGATCCCAGGGGACAACTGCCAACCGTACCTTGCTACCTAACGTATTTGTTGAGAATATTTCAAAGAATTGCTTTTACAATAAGAGATTTTGTAGTTTTGCATGTAGTTGTATTCTGGCTTGCTAACAACTAATTTTAAGTCTAAATTGTATTCTGTTTTACAGGTCAGTATATTTCTGTGGATATCGATCACGAGGAATTATGTTTTGGGTCTATTAAACCCTATGTTAAAATTGTTCACATCGAGCAACCGGATAACTAAAAGGTGAAATCCGTACTACTTATGTTTTACATATGAAATAGGTATTTGTGAACTGAAATGACTGCAAAATAAATTTTGAATAAATATAAAAAAATGTTTACGCCTCCAAACATTAGTAACGTTCCTACTTGTTTCATTCATAACATAGTCTCATGCATGTGCAATCAATTAAAATGCCATGGAATTTAAAAAAAAACAACACTGTGTACTGAAGTTGCGTAATCACGTTTATTAAGTATTAGGGAGTTTGCACAGTTAAGAAATTAAATTTTTTTTTTGATTTTTTCATTACTACACACATGTACACACAGAAAGTGTTTTTTATGGGCTTTCGATGCACCATTGTATTTTACTAGAATTCCTAAATAGGTATATTCATCAACAACTGAATTTCCTGTCGACCGCGGTTAACAGTTTTTACAGTGAATGTTGGAGTAACAGTGAAATCTATTAAAAATTAACTTTTCTTTGAAGAAAAATAAATTCTTCACAAATATCTTTCTGCATTGCTCCCTTCCTTGATTTTTTAGTTTCACGCGGGAAACTTTCAGATTTAAATTCGTACATGTTTTCGCTGCAGTTTAGTCTGTTTAGTTTACTGCTTCTTTCAGTAGTGACCAATGTTTAGTTTTATTTTATATGATTGACTGACTGCTGACAGCTGACAGTTGGCAGTTAAAGTTAAAACTGCTAATTAATTACTTATAATTATATTAGATATAAATATATTATTACAATTAATACTAATGCTACTATCATCAGTCAACAAGCTATATACATTTACGCTAGTTGTGGGTATTTAGTTGCAAACTGCATGCTCACAACGTGATATTTTATGTTACTGTTAACTGTTGACTGTTAAAATACACACATTTTCAGTTATCTGTTATATTATTATTACAGTACAACAATACAGTGGTTCAGTGTGTGATTGTATGCCTGTTGACTGTGGTAAATTTTCGGTTGGATAAGTCAAGCCTAGCGTGGACGGGGAAGAAAAGTCGTAAGTTTGAAGTTAGTGAATACGATTAATTACTGAATTCAAAATTATATTGTCATTTAACTGACAAGCCGAATCGAATTTTCGCCAATTTAATCACGCTGTTGCATTTTACAGTTACAACAACGCCAAAGTTTTGTAGATTTTTTAACATCCTACATCCTATTTTGTAATGTTATTGAAAAAAATATAATTCATTACACAGTGTAGGTAGGTACCTATATTTATTCTTTCTGACATTCAACATTCAGTTTCAGATTTAGTTTATAATTAATTAATGTTTTCTGTAATTTAAATAATCATAATATGGTTCTTTGGTAAAACTGGAACCATAACTGTTTTATTTTTACGACCTCTGACCTCCTACTCCCACACACACAATTAATTTGTTATCCCACTAAGAAATGGAAATACCTAGTAGAATTTAAATTGATCTGTAATCATGTAGTAAATTATATTATCATGCGATTTTGTCTTATATATAGGGTTTAGTTTGGGAGCTGGTTTCAAGTTACAAAATGAATTCCGATTCAAATCGTGTTTCAAACCATCAAATAAGAACTCAAAATAATACCGAGGATGAAAATTCTGCAGTTGACACAAATGCCGTCACAAGTTCAACTTCGGATGAATCTTGAGTTGTCATTTTTGAGAGTGTGGTTGATTTTGTCATGAACCCATTTATAGAAGATGTAAGTTATGTATTATTTAAATTACAGCTCTCATCATTCAAATGTATGTCAATTCGTCAATAATTTATGAATTGATTTGTACACCCGTCGCGCATATCCTACCTGTGATACTTGACAACGTGGAGATTCTTACTGCAAAAGATCTGCTCAATTTTCGCTTGGTGAATCGATACTGGAGAGATGCAGCCACGTTCGTCCTTCTAAAACACAACCTGTGTGAAATAGCTCTGGACTTTGGTGATGTGATCATTGATGAGGATGGACACGCCGATGTATGTACAACAATGGGCAGACTATACACCGATACCTACGTTGGCCATTGGCCACATCCCAAATTTTTTTCGACAAATATTTTAATGCTTACCAACCCAGAAGCTTCCTTTCGGATCTCAATCAACTAATCTCCACTTCTCCAAAATTCCCATCCACCAGCATTTCCTTCCGCTTAAAGTGTCCCTTGGTTCTTGGAAATCTCTGCTCACCATCTGATGATGTTGACCCCGATGCGGATGAAGATCAGCAGCATCAAATAGATTTACTCCACTTCTTTTCAATCTATGGAAAGAAAATAAAGAAACTTTCGTTGAGCAGCGGATTGACTGGAATTTTCCCAAAAGCAGTTCAACATATGCTTTATGTCCACATGCCTCATTTAACTCGCATAGATCTTAGAGATTTTGTTGGCTTTGCTGTAGAAAGGGAAGTCCGTCGAAATGGAAATTGGCAAGTTTGTCTTCTCCCTCCGTCAACACTTGGAATAAGAGAGATTTTGATAGGTCACAAGCTGAAACTCCTTACAGACGACAAATCAAGTTTTGTAAAACAACTCATACGGACTTCACCAAACCTAAACTCTATTAGAGAAGTCACTGTGTCAGGACTTAGAGTTTTGGACGAAATGGAAAAATTGCATCTTATTTAAGATTTTTACTTCCATACTGATCATGAGTGGCACAGCTCAAGTGCCCAACAATTCTTTGGACTTGTGAGAGATACGATTTTGAATTACAACGTTTCAAGTTTCCCAGGGCTCAAATTAAGCAGATTAAAATTCGACTTCAAAAATCAGAGAGGACCCATATTGAAGGGTCTAATCAAGCCTCTTAATTTATTTTTAAGTGCAAGCAAGGATTCGTTAAAACAGGATGGGATTAAAGGGCATAGTAGAAATAAGACGGATGGGGTTTTAGGTTGAATTTGTTGTTGGTTGATTGTTGGGTCGTTCCTTGGGTGTTTGACACGTCCCTAGCTGTCTGTTATACAGAGACGTGCATGCATGAATTAAAATTGAAATTGAGTTTTCAAATGTCTATATATGTTAATTTTGTTATGTATAATGTATTTAGAATGTGAGATCCATAGATGTAGATAATAAAGCGTAATACAATATACTAATGTTGTTTTTTTTTCGTTGATTTTTGTCACAGAGTGCGTTAAAATATCTCGAACTGGCTCTAGCACCATCACCATCGCACGCCCTTTTTTAGATGCTGAGCAAGCATCTATTGTGATAGTCATGTCCGTCCGTCTGTCTGTCTGTCTGTCTGTTGGCCGTACACTACAGGTCACAGCTTTCAAGCTATGACCTTCAATTTTTTTTAAAACGATCACAAATGCGCGCGCGCAGGTCTGTATTGTTTTTTTAATTTGATCGGACTGTCCATTTCTTCACAATTAACAGTTAACTGGACCCATGTCAAAACTCAGAAAAGTGAGCTTTCCAAAAAACCGAATCATGCGTGTAAACAAATAGAGAATTCATGTACATACCCCTTAATTTTAAAGCTCTGCGCGGCGAATACAAGTATATCTTATAGTACAGACCAAGCCCCAGCCAACCTCAGCTACAGTATTCAATGGCAATGACATGTAGTCTGATTGTCTGATGCAGGGGTGACGCGCAAATTACGTCACATGAAAATTTCTTTTAGACACCCCAACCCAGCTGCTATCGCATTCACATTAAGTAAGCAGGCTAGGGGTGACGCGCAAATGACGTCACGTGAAAATTTCTTCTACATGTCACGGACTGACCTACATGTGTTATAGATGTTCAGAGATCATCCATGATAACGTCCTTCAAATACCATAGTTTCTAATATCCCAAGTCTCAACTTTAAATTTGTTTCCATCCTATTTTAACTACATGTCACGTACTAACCTATATGCGTAACAGATATTCAGGGATTGTCCATAATGACGTTATTTGTGAATGGTGCAATTTATAAAAAAATTTCAGCTATATTAAACTACATGCTACGAACTTTGGTATGTCTTATTGATTGTAAGGGAGCTTCCACAAATCTTGTATTATCTTTTAGCGTAACATAAATTGTCTTGCGCCTTTGTTGAAGCTCAGCATCTACTTCGGGCCAGCCAACGGTCGACAAATCCGGCGCGAAGCGCCGGATTTTTACCTTTTTATCCCACGACTTTCCCGTTTAAAATATCTTAAGTTGGTGGACAATATAGGGACAGTCACCCGGATTCGTTTTATAGAACGTCTAATTTGGCGAGAAGTACTACGAAACGGACAAGTCCCCAAAAGACAGACAATTGATAACTTTAACACACTTGCTTTAAAAAACCAAAGGAATTGTAATATTTCTGTGGACTATTTTCTACGTCTGTGCCGAGTGGTTTTGCATCAGATTTTGCTCATGGATTTGAGGACGTCACACACAGAACTAAAATCATATTTTCTTTCGAATCCCTTAAGTTGAAGGAAAAGGAAATTCAAGGTACGTTCCTATGCAGTACAGTACAAATTATGAATATATTATATTGTTTAAGCACGATTTGATACAGAGCCAACAAAGTATTCAAATTGATTGAATGTTAACAATTTAAATATTTCAGAAACATGTCAGTATGTGGATAATGTTGCTGCCCACGTTGAAATTCGGACGAAGTAAATGATAATTAGAAGCAGCATTTTATATATACATGACTTTATTGAAACTTCAAGTTTTTACGAAGTATTATTGGCAAGGCACTCATCCTAATAATGAACCACAATCTTGATTATGCGTATTGTATAGAAATCGTACAAAGATAACTCTATAATTTAATTAGGGACCTTAATTATTACGTCATTAAATTTTAATTTTGTTTTTTGTTTACATAATTATTATTACGGAAAGTATTCTTCCGTTTCGAGTTATTATGAAATGCAATATTAATGTGTTGACAATTTTAAGGCTGCTGCAATTTTTTAGCTAATGCCAATTACATACAATATATGATTTATTGATCAAAGTCGACATGACCTATTGGTCTACACAACTTTTTTGATCTTACATACATGATAAGTGGATAGCATTAACGTAATAATATTAGTAGTTTTTAAAGAGTAAATGCCAATTACATACAATAATATTATTATTGCCTGATCTTTAAAGCGTTGAAATACGATATTTTGCAATTTTCAAAAACATGTAGATAGAACATTTTGCACTTTTTAAAAACACGTAAATAAAATATTTTACAATTTTCAAAAACACTTAAATAGAATATTTTGCACTTTTCAAAAAACAATTAAATGAATATTTAAAATATCTTACTTATGTAACGTTTGATCAAAATGCGATCCTACTATCATTCATAGTTATCTAAAACATATTCTTTAATACTTTTAATATGACTGTATAGTTATTAAGTTATTTATAACTCATCAGCATAGAATCCACAGTCATATAAGACCTGGCGGTAATTTGAGATGGAGCATTTATTTGATGCCCGGCAACTGTACGTCCAGGTAATAAGGTAAATGGAGTATTTAAAATTTTTAAATACATGCAAATCATTTTTAAATAATGTCACCGGTAGAGTCAGTTGCTAGTTGGTATGTAGTTGAATAATAATGACAATTCATATTAAAGATCTATCTACTGTCTTATAATTATTTCATATTAAATTTTCAAAGCCTCGGATGATTACTACTATGCAATAATAATAGTAATCCTCCACGTCACTTCATTCGAATTAAGGGCTATGACCCGTCCATTTAGATAAATAGTAAGGTAGATAGAACATATAATCATGCTCCCATTTTACATGGCTAATGCAGTGATGACATTGGAATGTTCACCGCTGCATTTTCCGTGTGTTCGGTAAACCACACTAACGGATGCATAACTGCCGATTAAACGAAGGTTGGGATCAATGCATAATTAAATTATTCACTGATCTAACAGAAAACGTATATTAACTTCAACTTAGGGACAACTCGGGAATACTAGCAAGGGAATGACGCGACACGACCAACCCAGATTTTAAAGAGACCCATTCCAAAAAATCAGGCTGATGCTATTTCTCAATAGCACATATCCATAGTAACTGGTTTGCATTTTGCGTGTTTTGGTCATAGTGACTTGCCAAAATCTAAAAAAAAATTCAAGTTTTAAAATTTTGCTGCTTTATAACTTTTACAGTTCTCGTCTGATTTTAGTCATAACACTCACATGCCTCTCCTTTAACTCTGCCTAAACAGCTGTCTTTAACATGGCTAATTTGTCATCATTTACTTCACGAGAACCACTGACTCATCTACCGATGTCATCATTAATGGACGGTCCCTTACACAAAGTAATCTCCAGCAACGTATACTATTATATTCTTTGCCTTTAGAATTAATATGCCGATACAAAATAAATGGGGCAAGGAGGACTTTTTTTTTGAAATTTTATTTGAACCTGCCCTTTTTCATTCAAAAGTAAGTGTTGCCAACAGGAACTTATGAAATCTTTTCATATTTATTAAAAGATTCAAATGATTTCAAATCAACAACTTTTGAATTAAATTGTTAAAAGTGGTGAATTTTAATTAAAATATGAAATGTTATGGAGTGTAGTAGTACGAGTCAGAGAAAAATCATGATTGAACGACAGAAATATCAGATTGCTTTAATAATTGGAGTGTGACAGACGTCATGATTTTTCCTCTAATTTGCGATTCTCATGATACTGTGAAAATATTGATATGAAGTGAAAATTTATGAAATAAAAGCCTGTTTATAATTATATGTAAATATAACGTCTGTGTAATATTTAATTGAACCGAAAACTACATCAGTGACGACAATAATAATTCATAGTTGTTAACATTGGGGGCTCAACCTTTTTGTGAACTACTGGACAACATTGTACTTTTCTTATGGCTGATTCCGAGGATTTTCTTGGCCACCGGCGCAGCGTGAGGGTTAACGCCGGACGTCCTCCTAGTCGTTTGGGCTTTCCTAGGTCTCGGGATTCGAGCTCGGAAGCCAACGATGATTTGAGCGACGCTTCCTCTGTTACGCATGCTCGCACCTTCGGTCAACCGTCTTCCTTGTCACCCATTACTTCTGCAACGTTAAGGACAATTCACGCTTCTAGACTCAGTTTTCGCGACAACAATTCTGCTTCAATGAGTCGTCGTCAGCTTGAAGGGAAACGGGAGTTGGAAGCCGAAATGACACGCCTGGATGAAGAGCATCTTGCTGAACTGGAGCGCATTCGTGTCAGATCCGAAATTCGTATGGCTCAAGCTCGTTTAGAACATGCTCGTCTTCGTGCTCAACGGCGGTTCGACAGCCTCCGTTCTGCTACCAGTAACACCCGCCTGTCATCTTCGCATTCTCATACTCCTACTGCCGCCGCTGGTGGTGCCGGGGGGAGACTTGCTACCGCGGAACTCGTTCCAAGATTTATACCTGCACCACCACCGGAAGTACTAAATAATTTTCTTTGCACATTTCATGCACCTGGGGAGTTACAACCGCTTATTGATGATTTACGAAATTATGAAAACTCTGGCCACAAGTTGCCCCCAGTGCATCTGGATCGTCCTGTCATGTCGTCAACACCTGTCTCGACTCCGCCGCCGCCGCCGCCGCCGGGGCTTGCAGCTAGTGACATTGCTAATGGCATCGTTCAAGGACTTGCCAGTATATTTCCGCGCCTGACCGCTCCTTCTACCTTTGCTGCTCCGTCAGATGGTGTTGCACACGAATTTTTAAAGCGTCAGACTGTGGCCAAAGACCTTCCTATTTTTATTGGTGCTCCTGAGGAATGGCTGGCTTTCATCACACAATTCCATGAAACAAACAAAATATGCAAGTTTCAAAATTTTGAAAATTTATCTCGCCTTCAAAAATGTTTGAAGGGTCGAGCGAGGGAAGCAGTGCTACCTATTTTGAACTTAGCGGATAATGTTCCAGAAATAATCAAGTCACTAGAAGAGAGTTTTGGGCAACCTCAGCATATTATTATGCACCTGATCAACAAAGCTAAAAATGCAACAGCGCCGCGCTCTGGCCGCCCGGACACTGTTGTCTCTTATTCCAATGTGGTCAAAAATATGATTATGACAATGAAAGCTCTGAAGTGCTACAATCATTTGGCCAATCCTGAGTTACTTCGCGAGTTATCCATGAAACTGCCGGACAACATGCAAGTACAGTGGTGTCGTGCTTCCATACCCTTTGCTGGCAACGCCGATCTGACCCATTTTTCCACTTGGCTTTCTGAACAATCAAAAATTGCTAGTCTGCACTCTCTCCTCAAGCCTTCGGCTAAGGGACTGTTTTTTACGCTGGGGAGAAGAAGCCAAAACTAAATGGAGTGAAAAAGGCTTGCATTTTATGTAATGAGGATAGTCATGGGATTCAACGATGTTCTAAATTTTTGGATTTGGACAGTGCGGTTCGGTGGAATCTGGTTTTGGAAAAAAAGTTATGTTTTAGATGTTTGGCGCCTGGTCATCGTATGCCTGATTGCCGTTCAAAAAGTACATGCGCCGTCGCAGGTTGTACTAAGCCAAACCATCACACGTTACTTCATCGCGCTAAACCTGAGGGGGCACAAAATGGAGTCGTCGTTCATGTTTCTGAACCAATTGCATCCGAAGTATTGCTGCGCATGATTCCTGTTACACTGTTTGGCCCAAAGGGGGAGGTTCGTGTTTTTGCGTTGTTAGATGAAGGATCTACAATGACACTCATGGAGGCTAAATTGTCTGAACAGCTTGGACTAACTGGACCGATTCAGTCGTTATGTATGCAGTGGACACACGACGTGGTTCGCCATGATTGTTTATCTCGAAGGGTGGCAGTTGGCATTTCTGGAATTTCTAGTGGCTCAACAAAATTTCACATGAACAATGTCCGTACTGTGTCAGAGATGAGACTTCCTGCCCAATCTGTTGACATAACTGAAATAACCGCTCTATGGCCTTATTTAAAAAATGTTCCGTTCAAATCGTATTCTAATATGAGGCCACAAATTATCATTGGTCATGATAATTTCCTATTGACAACCCCACGCAAGGTCATTCACAGTACTTGGGGAACTCCTATTGCTACAAGAACATGGCTGGGATGGACAATTCATGGTTCACAACCTGCTCTGGGAAATATTAAACCTGCTTTTACTTTGCACATTTGTGATCACCCAGAGATGGATTTGATATCCCTGCATAATATGGTAAAGGAATCGTTTTCGATTGAAAACATAGGAGTACGAATCACTAATCCTACTTCGGCTTCTAAACAAGACGTGCGTGCGCAGAAAATTCTAGATGCCACTACCGTTCGAGTTGGCGATAGATGGCAGACAGGCTTACTGTGGAGAAGTGATGATTTTATCACGCCTGATAGCAAACCAGTTGCTTTAAAAAGATTAGCTTGTTTGGAAAACCGTATGGACCAAGCCTTAATTTTTGCCGGTGGTTATTGTGCCAAAATGGAAGATTTGTTGGAGAAAGGCTATGTACGAAAACTGACGTCTCATGAAGTTGCCGTTCGTCAACCACATGAATGGTATTTGCCGCATTTTGGAGTCGTAAATCCAAACAAGCCCGGGAAATTGCGTTTGGTATTTGATCTGGCTGCGAAATCTCGTGGAGTTAGTCTCAATGACCATTTACTAACTGGCCCTGATCTTTTGCTATCTATTTTTGCTGTATTATGGAGATTTCGCAAATACAAGTTTGCCTTTGCATCTGATATCAAAGAGATGTTTTTGCGATTCCTGATTCCCAAAAATGAAATTCATGCTCAACGTTTTTTTTGGAGAGGCATGGACCGTCAAACTGAACCAGATGTGTACGTTGTTGTTGTGGTATGCTTTGGTGCTACAAGCTCTCCTTGTAATGCGAATTATGTAAAGCTGAAGAATGCTGCAGAATTTGAGAAAAAATTTCCTGAGGCAAATAGAATGGTGAAGTTTCAAAGTTACATGGACGATTACATGGGTGGGGGTGATACTGAGGCCGAAACTACACACGAGGAGCCTTGCCGCTTTGATTCCGTCGAGCACCGGTTCCGTCAAAAAATAAAAAAAATAAAATATTAAAACTAAAATAAATAAAATGTAATTTAAACTTGTTGCTAGCCAAAAATAAAGAAGTTGCTCTTAAAAAATAAAATGATGAAAATTAATGATAAAACTAGCAATAAGTTTTAAAGCAACCCATGGGTTGCGATTAATGCTATTAATTACTATTATATTATATGCTTCACTTTTTTTCAGTTACTAACAGTAAATAAAATGTTGCATTGATTGTAGACAAATCGACTCGATAGTTGCTTATAAGCTAAGTTATTACCACAGGCTTAGTCGGGATAAGTACCTTTGACCAGTATGTACCTACCTACTTATGTTCATGCCATTTCATTATTAATTTTATTATTTAATCAATTCCTTCTGGGAATATTCCCGGCAATATTCAATGCATCCATACGTTTCAATACATTTAGGGGCCGGACACAAATAACGCCACCCATCATCATCAAGTTTTGGGACCCACCCACCACTATAGGTGACGCTTTTAGCATTGCGCTTTTAACATTTTTTGGGACCCACCCACTATAAGGGCGTCATTTATGCCCTTTATTTATTGTCTCGACTTTCCCCAGTTTATGGCGAGAAACAATTGCGTCCTATTTTACACAGTATTAGTATAAGTAGCAAGAACCAAAACCAAAAAACACCTCGCAAAAACAACGTACAATGTAAGTAATATGAAATGTCATAGCAACTATTCCATGCATGGTCTTTTATATTTTCTCGAAAACATCAAACGCAATCCGAATTGACCGCGCAAAACTGATTGGACGAAAAGTCATTCTTGATTTTGTGGGCCAGGAACTCCAGAGTCTGGCAGACGGCGTCGTCAAAAACCAAAAATCCTCAAATTTCTCTATGCTACTGCTGATAGGTACATAGGTACATATATTTTCAAAGACAAAAATAAATGCATGTACCTAATCGCAATTTCTGATTTTCTGATGGTGTCATGCTTCTTTTTCCCACTCGCTCTCATATGTAAAATTCAGTTGACTGGGGAAGTGTGGACGGTGTGGAGCCGAGTAGTGAGTGCTTCGTGTGTAATTTGTCAAAATGGGGCTGAATCGAGTTATAAATAAATTGTGTGAAGTTTTGAAGGCCAAGATGCAAGTATTTACTTTTTTTAATTATCATCAATCACGACTACGACTGAACGATTTTTACATTACATATAAACGCCGAGAAAAGGCAACTAAAGGGAAAAGGGGAAAATTGTAAATGCGAGTGAAATCGGAAGTTAGTTGTGAAGAAAATTACGTAAGTAATTAAGTAAGTTCGTTTCTTCGTAGACAAAACGATATACAATGCATTCGGTATCTCATCTTCCCTGGCAGCCTTCTTCATGCACTTCAGCCTTTTGTATTTATATTTGTTTTTTTATTCTTTTAGTTGTTGCTGCAGTAACAAAGCATAAATGAGTTTGAAATAACAAGAAGCAGTTTTAGCATTGGTTAAGCACGTGGATATTAATATATTAAGATATACAAAATTATTGGTGGCCAGTCTTGTTTCTAGTTTTCGTAACTTTTTTCCTATTTTGTTTCTGGTTATAAAGTCTTGCATTGTTAAAGTCGGAGCGGGCCCGGGTTCATGCCGATGCTCATATCATAATCATACTGACGTTGAGCTCAAAGTGTACCTCATGGATCCAGGCCTAGGTACAATGTCAATTAACACTTAAACACGATAAAAATCGCAGGTTGTAATAATTGCACATTTATTTTCTATTTCTTCCAATGTAGAGTCAAGAATTCGAAAGTTGAGGCAGAAGGGTGGAACAATAGCAAACGGTGGAGGGAAGGGAAAGGGACTAAAGAATTCTGTTATAAAAAGCTGAAAGAAGGAAACCGGCGAGGCGGCGAAACCGCAGCTGCCATTTCATTATTAATTCATTGTTTACCTACTACAAGTCCAACCAAGTCGACTTGGGAAGTTGAAACTTTTCAGCTCGGAGCGAAACTTCCCTTTCCCCCGTACCCGTACTATGCACACCTCTTCAACGAGAGCCCCACACACGAATTCTCTCCCTTCCCCTTTGATCATCCACATTCAATTTCAAAGGAACCATGTGAATTCTCAAGACCCTTCCATGCAAGTCCAGGTATAAAGGGACAGGCTATAGTATATTATAAACTGAGTGAAGGAAAAATAAAAATAAATTTGAATCATGCTCTGTCAACCTTCACCTTCCTAATTAAAATCACGCTCTATATACCCTTGAATTCTTCACTTCTCCCTCCCCCCCTCCCCCCGCTCAATGTTACAACGTGCCACTACCCGTGGAGCGGAGGTGAGCACACACACGGTTTGAAGGCTAATTAAAATGTATGAGGATACATCCTGGATGGAAAGTGAAGTGAGCAAGTTATGTGCGACCGAGTTTAAAAATAGAATGACTTGTCTTTGGAAATTAAATTACCATGGAACTCCTTTCGGGCAGCATGGACAATCGTTACAATGTTGGCCACATGGCCGAGCACGGTGGCAAAAAGAAGAAGGCCGAATAGTAGCTGAAAAATCTGATAAAGGAACTCTCCTTTGGTTCGGGGTCGAGGAAGGTCACCTACAGTGGTTAATGTCAATGTTGACCAGTAGAAGCTCTGGAAGTAGTCCATGACCACATCCGCTGGATCACTCCGCTCGTCGTACACCCAGTTCCGACTCCCAAACCCAACATTCTTCCCAACTACTACCTTGAATCGTTTCGAGTTTTCAAGAGATGGAGTCTGATTCTAATTGGGTTACGAATGAAAATATGTTTCATAGGAAGAATTTTTGTCTATCATGGTAACACACAACTAAAAAAACTAGAGTGACGGACTTAATTTATATATAATAATAATAATTTATTCATTGTGTCGATTTGGCGTCAGCCCATACAACATTGTTAAGTTTTTACAAAGTAGGTACCTATTTTAATTTATGTATGGTCACTTACAAACTCCAAAGTTTTTGTAGGAGCTTAAGGAATAAGAACTGATTATCTAGCAAATAACCCACCACGGGCAGAATGGAATAAAATAGAAAATAGCAGAAGTTGAATCTCAGGCTGAGATGAAAACAAATTGGGAAAAAGATGCACTCAAAAATTGAAGTTGTCCTCCTGGGGAAGCTCACTCCGCGACTTGGTTCTGCTTTATGAGAGTAAATTCATAAGCAATTGAAATGGGTAAAACTTCATTCTCGAGAAAACCATTCAAAATAAGTTTAGCAGTAGTTACCATGTGTCTTAGCTAGAAAATTAGCTCAACACTTTTTCGAAATTTTGACAAATTTCATTTTGACTGCGGTTGCAAAACTTTAATTTTTCAAAATTTCAAAAATGATGAGCTAATTTTTTAAATTTTTTTTTGAATTTTCGTGTCATGTATAATATTGTATTTAGCATTGATTAAAGCAAACCGCATCAAAATCGGTTCGAATTTGTCGGAAAAAGTAAATAGTTTGGATCTCTTGAAAATATCCGACTTCCTGTTATAACCACACCCAGGTCTATTTCAATTTTTGTTTTATAAATTGTAGCTAAGACACATGGTAACTACTGCTAAACTTATTTTGAATGGTTTTGTCGAGAATGAAGTTTTACCCATTCCAATTGCTTATGAATTCACTCATGTGGAATTGTGGAATTGATGAGCTCAGCTTCCCACTTCTTCCAACCACCCTTCGTGACTTCTCCTCCGCGTCTAAAACTAACAAGGGAATGACGTGAGTAGTAATATCGAGCTACTTATGTCTCAGAATCTAGCCCTTAGCCACAATTAGTGGCGTTTTTTGCATAAAACAAAAAAATAATAATTGCTGGAACTGAGCCAGAGCACTTCCAGCCGCATCTTTTACCTCATCTCAGTTGAGCCGCAGGCAATACTGCAATACTTTCGTTTGCATCTACTCTCCGGCTCTGAGACAGAGCAAATCATAAATATTATAGCCTGGTCTAGTACATTATTATAATGCATAAATGCGGAAAGGTGTAAAGCAAGTACAACATAGACGCTGTATCTGGAGCTTTGTCTTTACACTGAGTACGGTAATATTGAATCTTTGCTTTCGGTCACTGTCCAGTGCAGACACGAGCGTTATTTGAGATTCATAATAAATACGTTCTAATCATGAATCAGAACGATTTTTTACTCCGCATCAGAGATGATCTCATCGATTCGAAACGACTTCTGGAACAAACAGAGGACAGATATCAATCTCATTCTGTCTTTATCTGTCGTGTGTCACGTACTGTGTAAAACTGGACAAGAAATATTGAAATTTTTGGTTACTACGAAGCAGACTGAACTGAGGAAAATGGATTCGTGTAAGTGTTAATTATTTTTTAAAACTAAATTAACATAATTATTTATTGCCTATAATTTGTAAATTGTGTATCTATATATTTTAAGTGTAAGGAAATACGAAGTGCATTGCGGAGTGCTGGTCAAAAAAATAGTGTAAGAAAACTTTGAGTTTAGCTTGGGATTATTAGTTTGCTGGTGGTGGTGGTAAAAAAGATGTAGATAAATTAGTAATAGCGGTTGTGGTAGTTGCTAGTATAGGTAAATATCGTATAGCGTAAAGTGGAAACTTATAATTTGTAAATAATTACAGTATGTGGGGGAACAATTGATTGCCTGAGCTGCCTCAAGGATTCACGCTATTTCGTTCAGCTTCGAAATCTGACGACGTGTTGCATTTACAATCTTGGGAATTTCGATCTTCAGTATTTCACGGCTTTACACCCTGGAGATGAGTCTATGTGCCCTGTCGAGCCATCAAATGTGTTAGCAGGTAAGTGTTATTAATGTATTGCATAGTTGTGTACAAGTATAGGCTAAGTGTGGGGCGGAAGATGAAATGCTCACAAAAACTATATACAAGTGTAAATACATAATATGCACTCATTACGTAGGAGCTCTCGGCTCTGTAGCTGGTGTTGGGATTTTGGTTGGAGTTGGATTTGGTATCGGGTGCTGGATCCGTAGCAGAAGGTTGGGACGACGACTTGACTTGGCCGAGCGAAGAGCTTCGTGCAGAGATGCTCAAGTTTCTTTGCGTAGGGGAGGAGAGCAAACGAGACTTCTTGACAGTATGACTGATCGAGATACGGGATACAATGGCTCTGGTTCTGGTTCCGGCACCGGTCCTGGCTCTGGTTTGAATGCTGTTACTGGCTCTGGCATGAGCACTGGTTCTGGTTCTGGTTCTGGTTTGCGTGTTAGTGGAAGTCAGCTCTCTACTGTAATTTCGGCTCCACAGCAGCAGCAACAACAACAAAAACAACAACAACAACAACAGTTGGCTCTTATTCCTACCAGATCCCGACGCAGCTATGCAACGACAGACTATGGGATGACGGAGGCTGAGAGGCTTGAGGAGCAGGAGCAATTGCTTAAGCTAAGTCGTTGGCTGACGGCTGGGGCTTCAGTGTCGAAGACTACCACGAAGGAAACTGGAGGGACGAAGGTCATTGAAAAGTATGAAATGACTGCCCTCTAATTTCTTGGGATGTTGACCGTAGATCTTGAGAAGTGCTCATTTTTTATTTTGTAGAATTAGAATTTGAACTAGTTTTTTCATTAATAATTCCTCGGTCTACGGTTCTGGAATTTAAAAAATTCAGTTAATGAGCATATTATTATGTTATGTACTATTTATATTTATTTCATGGAATTAAACATTATTAAAAAATATTAAAATTATGGCCCAATAATTCTTAAATACTATGATTACAATTTCTTACATTTATTTTAGTTGTCAAATTGAAGGCATGTTATGTAGACGGTAGTGTGACAATTATTTTTATCTTCGTAATTTATTCTTCCAACAACTTCCATCAGCGCCTGAAATTGTATTTAAATACAGTATTAAGCATGCATAATATTAATTTTTAAATGCTTCGTATCATATTATGTACCGTGGTACTTCCATACATAGGTTTTCGGTAAATGGTTTGGCTCTACGGTAATGAGCAATGAGTAAGTAATTAATTAATTTATTTTCATAACCATGTAGCACAGATACACTCATTTTTGCGAAACTACATCGTTATACATACATGCAGTAATATTAGCAATACCTGCTTTAAAATAGCTAATACGATAGCTTGATTTAGTTCTCGTGAAAGATTCGAATTTCCCAAGTTCAAATCTTCGATATAGCGCCGATTTAAGTAGAACAGTCTCTTTCCCAAATTTCAAAAAAATATTCTCGAAGAACATCGGCTGTGAAAAAAAGTCAGTTATTTTTGCCAATTTTGTAGTATGTCAATATAATTCTCAATTCGTTCAAATCAGCAGACCAATCATCCAGCTGAATAGCGGCGCTAACTTTTTATGAAAATCTAGTTACAAAACTATCATCGTTCATGTGTAGATGTAACTTTTCAATCATAGTTGGAATACTAAAACATTTAAATCTGAATAATGTCCACTGACTGTTGACTGAGTTGGAAAGTTGGAACCGAAACTGGTGCCTTCTCTTAAGCCTGGTGGCTGGAGAACTGAAAACGAATATATCTTGATAGAATGTCAAAATGTTTACGTATATTTATGCAGAACAATAAAGTTCAATACAGTCAGTGAGTGTCATCCGGACCTGGGTATTTGTTTTTGATGTAACCGTTGAGATGATTGTGAAATGATGGGAGAAATTTGGAAATTCGGAATTGAGCACTAAAGACTATAGCGCAATCCTGACTCAATTAAAATTCTCGACGATTCCAAATGACTAAAAAAATATAAAATACAGAATATGGAATCCGAGTATCTGTAAACTCGACCGACACCAACTGTCTTTTTCTATCACCTTCCATCAACTGAATGTCCTTAAATTATGCAATTTGTTTTCGTACAATGATCTGTATTTCTTGTAACTTTTAATTTCCGACACTGAGTATTATTTTTTTGCACATACAGTATTAAAAGAGAAGTATAATGAGAGCTGCTTCTTCACTTATACGCCGAGCTAAGCTACTGATTTCCAGTAAAAGTTCTCTCTTCAAAAACAATACACTTAACATTTTTGCATTCCATGGCATGCTTTCAAAACTTATGTTTTTTCAATTTTTCAGTATCTCGAAAAGCCTGACTACAGATTTTACACACAGCCGAAAATTGGATTTTGATGTCTGCGCTCATTTTGCTTCTAATTTAGAGTTAAATTAAAAAATGCATTTTACACTGACTGTCATGATAGAAAGTTACTCAGCTGATCTGTTTTTTGTAATATGGGCAGCCGGTTGTGCGAAAGAAATGACGAGATTGGTATTTGGCGCTTTACTTCTAACTTTCAACTTTAGCTGTCATCAGTGTGCGAAGATACAATATACGAGTGAAGTCCGCCAAATGCCACTCATTACCACTTATGTCCTAATCTTGAACTGCTACTTGTCTATCACTCAATAACTGCTAATTTAGGCTTAAACTAACCAGTGTCACTCTAAATGAACTGTACAATATTTTAAAATAAGATTTGTACAAATAGCAGTTTAAAATTTTTTTAATTTTCCAAAATAAATTTCAAGCGTCTGTAACTGTTCTAAATTCAAAAATTTGCAAAATTTTCATGCTTGTGCGTAATTGTACTGTTATTAGGTTTACTTCAGTAATAAAAATCCGGGACTTAAAGCTGTTGGCAAAATTTTAAACCTAACTGCTAATTGCAATATTTACTATATAGTCTTTTGTACCTGAATTTGCGCTAAATTTTAAAATAATAGTCTTGCACAGGTAAGTTGAAGTAGAGTACAATGTGTCGCGCCTAAATGTTTTAAAAATTAGTTGAAAATACATATTAGGCAATTGGCGGTACATTAATGCCATATGAACAGTAATGAGCAACACTTGGCGGACTTTCCTCGCAAAAAACTGAAAATGCTGGCATTAGGTTAAAGCACGGGAATGAACGTAAATTTTATTTCCTTGACACTTACTAGTAAGTTCTACAGCTCGTAGTGATATATTGTGTCGAGAGGAACTAGTATAATTCATTTTTACTTTGGGGTAACCCAAAGGATTGGCATTTTGCACCTTTTTAAGAACTTGGAACTAGAACATTCTGCACCTTTACAAAAACATGAAATTAAAACATTTTGCACTTTCTAGAACATGAAAATAGGACATTTTACATTCTTTAATACATGAAAATGGACCATTTTACATTTTTGAAAACATGAAAATAGAACATTTAGCGTTTTTTGAAAAACATTGAATTAACATTTTATCCCATGCTACTCTATTTGTTTTATGACATAGCTCATTTCAATCACAGCTTAAATTTAATATGTATCAGTTTGGTTCTTCACAGACGATATATAATTAAGTACTGTATAATATATTGGGTACTGTCTAGACTAGTCTCTATCCCTCTGTCGTAGTGGCAGTGTCAGACCTTCACTGAAAATGATGTGTGACTTCAAAGTTGCATCAAATACATAAAGGGGATCGATCTCACTGAGCTCAACAATATACGTGTGATATATCATCGCTCATCGCAATACAATTAAACTTTGGTTAAACTACATACAAATGGGAGTAGCAAGAATGAAATTGTGTGTGTGTGTGTGTGTGTGTGTGTAAAGAAACGAAAACCAAAAATCAAGTTGATTAATGGCACTGAACGAAGGGATTATTTTCGTTTTTAGATTTTTCTCGCCCCGTCCACTCGTTCACACACGCACACAGATACTTTCCAGTCTTTTTGATCCTATGCAGTTGAGTAAATCACTGCTCACTTTTACTGATTGACTTTCGACAACATGAAGCTAGACACAGTACAGGTAATGATAATGGTGATAATGATGATGATGAGTTTTTCCAGAGCCACATTTTTACCTATCAGTATTTCCAGCCCCCCGTAATATTTTTGGTCTCAGTGCATCTCAAAATGCACTGATTAGTTTCTGATGAGCTCAACTGACAAAAAAATCAAACCAAGGCACACACATATTATTTCTAGCTTTCTCACTTCATTCATCTCTTATCTTCCGTGCTGGTCTGACTTGCCTTTACTGTCTCGTATATTTTATTTGAGCATTGAGTAATAAATAGTAAAGTAATTTTTTTAACAGTGAGCTGTATTTATTATAGTAAAAATAATTTGTTTATCAGTGAAAATGAATTTCACTCTAAAATCCATGCCCCTGTGTCCCCTTTGTAGCTCGAGCATTTACGCTCTCTCCCCAGTACAGTTTTCTCATAATTTAAAATTAAAGACCGCATGGGAAACAACTGAGCGTGCCGATCAAGTGTATTTCTTAGATACTGCCCGAAAGCAAGAGTATGACCATTTCTGCTTTCCACAAGCTTATATAGGGAAGATAAAAAAATTGAGCACTAATGAGCCTCGATCAGCCAACGTTCCAGTTTTGCATCGTGAATGCAATGCAGACCACTGGATTCATGTCCCCTGTCTCTTGGACCATGTCGAACGAGTTCTGTTCGATCACGGAAACCAATTTAAAATCTTTGACCCAAAGATTGCATGCCCTGTTTTATTATGTCCCGGTTACTTCTACATGCATGAACATGTAGAGTTTGTTAAAAGAGACGATTGCAATTCATCTGCAAAATCGGTTCAATCAGTCGAAGTTTCAGAGATTGGACGCATGCAAAATGCCAATAATGCGGCGGCCGCTAGAATATTGATATTAAAAAAAGAAAACTTGGAGTTGAAAGCACAGGTTGATATTTTGGCTAAATTTATCAAAGCAAATTTAGCACAAAATGCAATTCAACCTGTAGCTTCGACTTCTGCTGCTGCAGCTCTGCCTTCACAGCTCACAGCAGAAATGATAAATAATCGTAAGTCACTCATGAGTAGTATAGTTTGATTAAGATTAAGCTTATCCTGGTTTTGCCAAAACAAAAATGAAGCTAAACAATAAAAACATTACTGTATTGTAATTACATAGCAAAGAGATATTCTACCTACTTAAATATTGCTTTACATATTTTTATTGCACTCTGTGCACAAAATAAAAATATCTAAAGCAATATTTTAGTGGTTAGGATATTTTATTGATTATTAAAATCAAATGAAAATCAATGCTTCTTATTATAACAAAAATGCACAGTTTAAATTTGAATTAGCACAAACCGATTTAGCTAAATCTAAAATGCGAAATGAAAACAAATGACATATAGTCAATACTAAAGTATTGTTTTTACATATTATGATAGTACTTACGAGCAATACCCCCTAACGGTAATTCGCCGAATTTCATGAATTATTTTTTTTTGGAAAGTACATCCCTAAAGTACTTATGAATCACCAAAACTTGGTGCGCCAACAAAATTTTAAACATTCAAAAAAAATAAAAACTAAATTTGAAAGTTGCTTGAAAATAAAAATGGCGATTTTCTTATGGCGTTTTCAATGCTAAATTTAAATGCCAACAGGGTCCCCCCTGTGCATTTTTTGGAAGTTTTATCGTTTTCTGATATCACCACTAATGAATTTATTTTGAAACTAATATATGCGTTCCTAAAACTGCTAACTGTAATATATATATGAAGTGTCCCGTAAATTCATTACAACAGATTTGTCATACGTTACGTTAAATAACAGCGAGGGTGGGAGGGGGTTGGGAGGGGGCGTAAGGAAACATGTTTGTACGGGAATGTCCAATTTCACAGGCAGGTATTCTGTTATCGTTATTTTGCCTTCCTTTTTTCAAGACTTACTTCCTGATATCCTTCAAATTCCCCAATCCAAACAGTTGGCTTGTGTAGTGTCCGGACATCTGTAATTTTGCTTGTTGGATGTCCGGACATCTATCATTTTGCTTGTTTGATGTCTCGACATCTACTTATTTGCATTTTTGATATCTCGAATTCTACATTTATTTCTACTTATTCTAATAACTTTGAACAATTTTGGGGTGTTTGAATAATTTTGTCAAGTGGTAGCTTATTTTGAAGCCCATGAGAAAAGAAAAATCTGATATTTTTTTAATTTACTTGTGGCCCATTTCAAACTTTTTATAACGAATAAACAGGGGAAACTGATTTTCTAAAACAATTCAAAAACTTAAATTATCACTTTCAACTCGCACATAATATGAATCGGGTAATAATTACTGTTCCAATGATATACCTTTTGTATGAAAACTCTATGATTATCCAAGGTGATATTCAATTTTTAAATTTTAAAAACGTTTTCGATTCAAGAAATTTAAACTGCTTTATTGTATACGTCAGATGTTAAAGAGTTAGACACAAATGGTGATACCCACGTTAAGGGTGGGTCAGCTGGAAATAAGTAACACCGTATTTTACACATTTTAGTTGTTTTTGATATATTTAAGAAGGTGATGCAGGAGGTGGGTGAGTCTCAAAATAATGCAGCGGTAGATTTTAACTTGTTCATAATATGTAATACAAATATACCAAAACCGTGTGCTTGGCATACACACGGACATCACATTCGTTTCCTTAGTATACAACAAGACATCACACTTGTTGCTTTAGTATGCGCAGGGGCCAGGAACATCACAACCATTTTCTGGCGACTACCAGAACCACTGCAAGTGTTTTGCTACCACGAACGTTTTTCATGAGCAGGATGTTTAAAGGACATCACAAGAAAATCCTTGGCATTCATAAAGGCATTGTGACGGTTTTGTTTACAAAGATAATAATAATATTAAAGAATGCTTTTTAGTACTATACTATGTTTTTGGCATACAAAAAACGCAAAAGTTGTTTGTACGTCAAAGCACACACACAGACATCATAATCGGTTTCTAGGCACGCATGAGGAAATTACAGTAATTGTTTTGCTACGTTTGTTTTTTCAAACCGTTTACATAATTTGTGCTGTGGATAACAAGAATGATTTATTTATGTTAGAAGTTTTAGTTTACATATTTGCAATATATTTAATTAAACATACAAAACTTTCTTGTTACTACGTTTAGAAAAATGAGAATTATATATTGGTTACTGGGTTTTTTCTATAAATTTTCGAGCTGGTTAATAATTGTTGTAAGTTTAGATGCAAAAACATTACCAATTATTGTTGTCTTCAGTTGTTTCGTGATAGATTCTGAAATACGAAGGAATAACAATGAAACAACACTAGCAAAATTTATTACGACATTTTTGTGCAATTTTTCAGAATTTAAAAGTAAATGTAATTGTGCATGCCTGACTAAAAGTATCCTTACAATTTCGTATTTAAAATAGATTCACTAATTTCATCACTTACAAGTACCGCCTGTTCTTAACACACTTTCACAATGTTTTAATTGAATATTAGTTAATAATGTAAATAACTAAAGTAAACCAGCACGAGCAAAAAATCTTGTAAAATATACACGATATTGTTGATTGCAACAATTGCAAGACAACATAAGTCGCAAAAAAATGTTCACATTATGAAATAAAGATTTGAGATAAGTATACATATATTGCAATTTCCGTGTACACAAAAAATAACACTATGTTTGCTACTGCATGATATATATTGTGATTCAAAGGATTTTTAAAAAACAATCTGAAACAATATTTTTAAATTGTTTAGTTAATTAAATATTTAAAGTTGTGTAAAAGTTTTTTACAACAGCAATCAACTTTGTTTTGAAATTCAAAAAATGAGGCGCTACAAAACGCCTAATAAGCACATACTTTAAAATTGTTAATTACAAAAGCTTAAACAATTATGTATTACACGTTGCATTACATTGAGTAACTTTTGAAAAATAAAACCTATTTAAATGAAATTTTCAAACCTCTGTAGAATGAAAATAAAAATTTTTAATTACACACGTTATGAATTTAGTTTTAATCCCCAACACAATTGGGTCCTGGTTTATGATAATCATGAAAGAAATGTTGAAAACACAGACAAGTTCGGCAGCGACTGCATTTTACGAAAATTGCAAGTGAACAATTTATATTTTCACAAGTTTGTATGTTTTGGGATTGAAATGAAAAACAAACTTCTTTAACGTTCAGAAACGGCTCGTTTTCGTCGAATATTCCTGCTTTAAACCATGCATACCTTATCATTGGCTCAAATATTAAAGCTGAGAGCTGATAGTGCAGTAGTGATTGCATCTTTATAATATTGTTTCTTGAATGAATTGGATCTTCATCAGAATCTTCGTGCTCAAGTTGGACTTGACTTGTTATGCGTTTCAAAAAATACTTGAACTGCCTGTTGTAAACAGTATCCAATGGTTGACAAACAGGTGTACATCGCTCAAGGATCATATGGATTTCACACGACGGAACACCATTCTCGCCAAATCGAGAATGATAAAGTACAGGATCAACTTGTGCGGTCCAATGGTCAAAACAAAAAAGAAAATTTGCGTTTGAATTTTTAACATGAGGAACTAGTGCATTATCCAAAAAGTACTCTATCAGTGATGTGGTAAGCTTTCCAGAATTCGAGCAAGTAACAAGCACATTGTCCGCTACAAAAACAGTTTGTTTGACACGTGGTCCAAATTTACCGCTCTGTTCCTGAAAACAACAATATTGTTATTATTTTTCTGTTACGCACATAATTTACAAAAAATTATGCTTTTACATAAATTTATTATTTGCTGTTAGCATTGTTAAAGTTTCAACAAATAAAAACAAACTTGGATATTTTTCGATATATATAAGTATCAACCAAGAAACGTCTAGTTGTTAAAATTAAATTTCATTGTTGGATATTTAAACATTATTAAAAAAATAATAAGTGTACATATTTCATTACAAAATAAATAATTTAATATAAATTTAGTATGATTTATTTTAAAAAATTGACTTACCTGTAGGCAGACATACGCTGGACCGCATACTCTACCACTTAGGGATATGGTATGCTGCACTGTGTACGTGTGCGTTACCCGATTAGTTGGTGAACGGGCAAAGCCATATGTAACCGGTTCTCCTATAAATATTTAATTTATTAGTCTATTACATCATTTTCTATATAGTAGTAAACATAAAATGTTTTTGTAACTTTCATCAATTAAACAAAATAAAATTTATAAAGGCAAAGTATTTCGTAATCTAGATAGGACTTAAGTTTGTCTACATTTTAAATAGGTTTTATGTTTTTTATGCAACGCCTGCGCTCCGTTTTGTTTTTCTTTCGTTTTTTAATTCAAAAAATATTAAACACATATTACCCTTGTGAGTAAGTGTTCGGGCTGAAACTACTTCGTAATTACAACCAGTTTGGTCCCAATTGATTACATGATCTGGATTGTAAAATTGAAGAGACTCTTTGATTTCCCTGCGAAATATTTGAGCTCTTGATAGTAAAGCTTCTGCATTGACAATTTCCCTCTGGGTCACAAGCCTGGTTATTTTTCGCGACGTTATTTTGTGCCTTTGTTTGAACGAATCCACCCAGTGTTGGGAAGCTACAAATTTAAAATTTAGGACAGTGGGAAACAGAGAAGCTCTTTCTAAAGCCCAGCGGGTTAGATCGTAGTAGTGTATTGACCTCAATTCTTTACGTGACTCTTGAAACTTTTTCCATACAAAATCATCAATAAGTTTGTACTTTTCAAAACGGGTCCCACCACATTGAATGTGATTCTCCCATTTAGCCTTGTAGTTTAATTGTTTGAGCTTCGATCCCCCATGCCGCTGAATCCAGCTAAAAGGTTTGACACCCCAATAGGGTTCAAGTTTTTCAAGAATTCGAATTTTTTCTTCAACTGGAATGAAGTATTTTCCTGATTGAAGGCACTGCCCCATTTCATCTGTCCATTTGGTATTATTGTCGCACGGGAAACCTAAAAATGAAAATTAAACTATACATTGTAATATGGCAGACGTCTGAATAATTACAACATCTAATAATCCAAAAAAATAGGTTCAAACAAAACATTTTTATAGTACACAAGTATACCATCGCATTCCTCGTCTACAATTTCATCGTCTACAAAATTGCATTCAGTATAAATTTTAGCAAACTGGTTAAACAGTTCCTTGCAGCACAATATTTCTAACTCATTTGCTGGTTCGATCAATGAGATATAGTCTTGGTTTGACTCGGTCAATAGTTTAAGGAGCTCAAGTCCAACAGTAATTGGGTTCACGTACAAGTCATTTCCACTTTCATCAATTAGTTGTGGTAAACAAAATTTTCCTCTGCAATAGTAAATAACATAATTTAAACAAAAGGTTATCAGGCAAATTAGGTAATATTTTGTCTACACTATAATGTAGTACTTTTATTAAGGACTTTAATGTGCCACATTGCATAATTTTAATTATAAAAAAATAATCAATTTAACTAATTGTTGCATCCATAATGCTGTGGAAAGCTATTTAAAAAGGCATAATAATTCTAAAAATCATGCTTTATTATTAGTTGACGTGAAGAAAAATAGAATACAAAACCATGGTATTTTTAGCATGTTTAACTTTAAACACAAAATACACATAAAAAATAGGAATTTGTTGTTATAAAAAATTAAATTTTAAACCGTTTTGGTTGTTGCCGGGAAGTTGATGGGATATTCGAAACCATGTACTTTTTAACAATGTTTAGTATGATTGTTTCCATTGTAAATATATTGTAATATACATATGTTTAAAGCAATGTAGTATTTATTATGTGAGAAATTGTTTGGTATTTTGTTTAGATGTGCACAACAATCAACAATGTTACAACTACTAAAATGGAAATTGTAAATAAATAAACTATTTAAAAGCTCGCACACTTAAAATATTAACTCCAATGATTTCTATGCTATATTAAGATATGCAAAAATCAATTACTGCTGTAAACTGTTAGAAAATGCTGGCATTTGAAGTGCTTCTTCATATTTTAATTAGAAAGTATATGCATAAATGTTAAGCAGTGACGCCGTAGAATAACATCATAATAAGTGCACACCTAAACATTTCATATTGATTACGAGCGACTTATTATAATCCTTTCAATCTGCTGCTTCATACGCTTTATATTTCGTAAGTATGTAAATAAATATTTTAACAGCTACAATGTGGAAATACATTGAATGACGCCCGTGAGGCATCTGTGGTTCATGGAACCTGCAATGATAACCTAGGAACGAAATAGACAAAAAAACTGTTTCTTCCAACTAATATTCACCTTTACTGTATTACAAATAGCGTAAATAATTTACAAATTGTTGCATTATTTTATTTCATATATTCGAATTTGTATAAACCGAAGTATTTGCTATTTTGCTATCTACAAGACCGACTTGTAATTCATTAAATTCACACAAACGACAAAGTGTCCATTAAGGGCTCATAAGAATATAAAATGTCATCGTGCATGCCAATAACCAAATAAGATATCCTTGTTTGCGATATAAAATTTTTATGTATGCTGCAAAAATATGTTAATGTCATCAAATACGTCAAAAATAAAACTATAGTATAAAAAACTGAACAAACAAAATTGTTTTAATTTCCCTGAAAATTTCAAATGAATAGTTTTCTTGTCATTATGCACGCCATAGAAACAAATGTGATCTTCTTGCCAGTAAAATCAACATCCATGTCATCGTGAATGTTACAGTTAGTATTGTTGAGTTCTTGTATGAAGCAAAACAATTACTGTAATTTCCTCATGCGTGCCTAGAAACCGATTATGATGTCTGTGTGTGTGCTTTGACGTACAAACAACTTTTGCGTTTTTTGTATGCCAAAAACATAGTATAGTACTAAAAAGCATTCTTTAATAATATTATTATCTTTGTAAACAAAACCGTCACAATGCCTTTATGAATGCCAAGGATTTTCTTGTGATGTCCTTTAAACATCCTGCTCATGAAAAACGTTCGTGGTAGCAAAACACTTGCAGTGGTTCTGGTAGTCGCCAGAAAATGGTTGTGATGTTCCTGGCCCCTGCGCATACTAAAGCAACAAGTGTGATGTCTTGTTGTATACTAAGGAAACGAATGTGATGTCCGTGTGTATGCCAAGCACACGGTTTTGGTATATTTGTATTACATATTATGAACAAGTTAAAATCTACCGCTGCATTATTTTGAGACTCACCCACCTCCTGCATCACCTTCTTAAATATATCAAAAACAACTAAAATGTGTAAAATACGGTGTTACTTATTTCCAGCTGACCCACCCTTAACGTGGGTATCACCATTTGTGTCTAACTCTTTAACATCTGACGTATACAATAAAGCAGTTTAAATTTCTTGAATCGAAAACGTTTTTAAAATTTAAAAATTGAATATCACCTTGGATAATCATAGAGTTTTCATACAAAAGGTATATCATTGGAACAGTAATTATTACCCGATTCATATTATGTGCGAGTTGAAAGTGATAATTTAAGTTTTTGAATTGTTTTAGAAAATCAGTTTCCCCTGTTTATTCGTTATAAAAAGTTTGAAATGGGCCACAAGTAAATTAAAAAAATATCAGATTTTTCTTTTCTCATGGGCTTCAAAATAAGCTACCACTTGACAAAATTATTCAAACACCCCAAAATTGTTCAAAGTTATTAGAATAAGTAGAAATAAATGTAGAATTCGAGATATCAAAAATGCAAATAAGTAGATGTCGAGACATCAAACAAGCAAAATGATAGATGTCCGGACATCCAACAAGCAAAATTACAGATGTCCGGACACTACACAAGCCAACTGTTTGGATTGGGGAATTTGAAGGATATCAGGAAGTAAGTCTTGAAAAAAGGAAGGCAAAATAACGATAACAGAATACCTGCCTGTGAAATTGGACATTCCCGTACAAACATGTTTCCTTACGCCCCCTCCCAACCCCCTCCCACCCTCGCTGTTATTTAACGTAACGTATGACAAATCTGTTGTAATGAATTTACGGGACACTTCATATATATATTACAGTTAGCAGTTTTAGGAACGCATATATTAGTTTCAAAATAAATTCATTAGTGGTGATATCAGAAAACGATAAAACTTCCAAAAAATGCACAGGGGGGACCCTGTTGGCATTTAAATTTAGCATTGAAAACGCCATAAGAAAATCGCCATTTTTATTTTCAAGCAACTTTCAAATTTAGTTTTTATTTTTTTTGAATGTTTAAAATTTTGTTGGCGCACCAAGTTTTGGTGATTCATAAGTACTTTAGGGATGTACTTTCCAAAAAAAAATAATTCATGAAATTCGGCGAATTACCGTTAGGGGGTATTGCTCGTTAGTAGACAATAAGACTATACAAAATATCAAAAAGGAATATTTTAATAGCAACTATATATTATTTTAAGAAATGTGAGTCCTAACAAAATCGATTAGACTTTTAAAAAAATGCAATTATTCAAACTACAATTGTATACATGTAAGTAACCTACGAAACTTTGTTCACACGCAGTATCCGCGGCTTTGGAGCATAATCTAAGTTATGCTCGTGGGGTTTGCCACTTACCTATTTGTGCCGCTTCAACATCGTGTAATTACAAATATTTTAACCTAATTCATTTAAAGCTCTATCTTCAATTTGTCAAAATCTTGATTATGATTGCTTGTCATAATAGCATCTGTGGTTTCTAAGCCAACATCGGCTGCAAAGCGTAAACCACGCAAGCCCAAAGTATGTAGCGAGGACGAGCCTAAGAAGGTTGGTCGCCCCAAGCGTAAAGTTAACAGCGCTGAGCAAAATAGGGAAGAAGAACGTGGGAAAGCTAAATCAGCCAGGAGAGCAAGCAAACCCACACGCAATCCTCTCATTAGAGGTAATATATTCTATATTTTCTAGCGCACAGATGTGGAAAGTATTAAAGTGTACTTTGAACGTAATTATCACGTCGTATCTAGCATAATTCATACGGTATTTGATTTTAAATTTGAAGGCACTTCTGATAATGATGATGATGGTGGTGGGAGTGGAGAAGTAATTTACGTTCCACCACCTCGCGTCATTACCCGAGAGAATGCAGCTGCTACAATTACAAAGCTTGCGTTGAGCAAGACTTTGGAAGTACAGCTAAATGCACATGGTAAGTAATTTGAGTTTTAAAATGCATAAATGATTAATGAAAATGAATTCGAGACACTAATCGAAAACTACTTACTACGATAATTTAAAATTTAGCTGTGAGCAACTACCTTGAGAGCGAGGTAGTCGCCATCCCAACCATTAAAGAACCACCTCAAGTTTTTGAGATTATTGTGGTGCCGGATGATGATGATAATGATGATGATGATGATGATGCCGAGATGGTTGTAGACTATGATGCTCTGAAACCGCCGACTACTCAAGCCATGACGGACTTGACAATTAAAGTTGCTAGTCCAGCAACTGTGCCTTCTGCTGCTGATGCCGAGATGGTTGCGGGCAGCGCTGATGTTCCTACACCGTCGGCTCCGACAGCCGTGACGGACATGAGACCTATAGTTGCTAGCCCAGCAACTGTGCCTTCTGCTGCTGCTGCTGCTACAGCAACTGATGATGTTACAAGCCTGTCTGCCGGAAATATTGATTTCGCTAACGATCTCATAATTACAAGGCATCTCTCACCGCTTGATTTGAGCTGCAAGAAATCGGAGCGCACTAATGACGTTTATGTAGATTGTCTTCCTCAAATGGTCAAATGCCCAGGTATTAATAATGATTGTATGCCTCTTTTACCAGTACAGACCGCAGTCGCTGACGACGGTTTAATTCCAGCTGTGCCAGCAGGTATTATGCCGGAGAAAGAAATGCTGCCTTCTGCTGATTTGAATGAAGTAAGTATGATTTAGTGCTGAGAATTTGTAAAGTATGAAAAAATATTAATATTAGTTTACAGCAAAAAATGCAATATGTATTTTATAATATTTTAGAAAATGCCGGAAACGGAAACAGAAAACTAAAATCAAGTACATTTTCAAGATTTATTGATACAAAATTCAAATTATGCCATTTCAAAGACTAATTTATTTTATGAATTTATATTTTTTCATTTTAATTCATTTAAATGATATATATTATTTTAAAATTGATATTTCAAAGACTGATCAAACCAATATTCATTATTTTTATGATTTTAAATTTTTTGTTTTAAATTATTTCTGCTAAAATTGTACAAATGTATTTAAAAGTATTATTTATCAAAAAACCTTCTTATCTGCGCCTACCTAGACGAGTTACAGCTTAAGATGTGTTTATTAGGACGGCTAAGAATAAAACAATGTACTTATCTACATCTACTTAGATGAGCTATAGCTTAAGTATTATTGTGTAGGACATGATAAGTGAATAAAATAAATAAAACAAATAAATAAAAATGTTTTGATTTTTTACTGACAAAAATACAACAAATGTTGAGTATCTACATAACCACTGTGGATGCGGGTGGATAATTATTATATTTGCATGCAAACTTTCAAATAAATTGCTATGGGTTTTAATAGTGTAGCAGTTTGTTTGAAAATCTTTGCATTCAAATAAAATAATTATTAGGTGGGCTTGTCAGTAAAAAATTAAAAATTCTAAATTCTACTTGTAATTATGCAGCAACAAATAAACTTAGTGTACAGAGCTTTTAAATGTTGAGCCATAATTAAATATTTGCAATGCCACTAACGCTGATGCTTAGTGAAAAAATCAGATTCCTCGCGAACATAATCAATAAATGCCAACAGACTGTCCATGGCCTTTTCATCAAAAATGACGAAAGGTCCTGACCAATTTGGATTTTCGTTTTGAGCTTTCGCAGTAATATGATTTTGTATAACAAGTTCATACCCAGTTGTCAGCGGATTGAAAATCAAATGTAGCTTGGCTTCCCCCAGTGTCATATGTGGGCTGGTCCAAAAGTCGAATTTCTTCAAATCCTCCATTGTGGCAATGGCAGACCCAGGTTTCTTGTCGTCAAAGAAAGGGATCAAAGAACTTTTCTCTCGCCCATCTAAATGGTGTGTATTTATCTGGCTCAATATGTCCTCAATGAAGTTCTCGACTTCTTCAGCTTTTGAGAGCGTGAAACTCACAGTTTGAAATCCACTTTTTGGATTCTGCCGGCCAAAGTAAAGAGCAATTGTACGCAGACTTTCGCTGTGAAATTTCCGTCCATATATTTGCTTTGTATAAATTGTATTCCCGGCTTCGCCAATCTAATAAAAAATTAATCATAATTTTATTAATATGTTTAAACTATATTGCGCTAGAATAGGTCCTAACTCAAACAAACATTTTTAATATTAACACAACAACTATTGCAAAGGTTATATTAACTAAGCACAAACTAAAAGTAATTAAAACTAATTTACCTTCTTTGATTCTGAAGTATTCTCAAAGAAACTCCAATCCTTTGGAAGTTCAATTTTCTGCAGAGGTTTGTTGTCCCGCGGATTATAACTTTCCAGCCTAGGTCTCTTTCGTTTTACGCTTGCGTCTGTTGATAATAAAATAAAAATATGAACAAATTAAATATTGTCAGCAATTAAATTTCACTTAGCTATACTTTCGCAATTAACTGGAGCACACAATAGTTCAACGCAGGTACTCTACCTGCTCTGAAATTGCTGCCGTCCTGGCTCGAGCTGCTTTTGTTTGAATTCATGTTGATACTTTGAGAAGCAAAGCTAGAGAAATGCAAACTGAGAAGGTATATTTTGAATGAGCCTTGGTTGCTCTGTGTCACAGATTTATATCTAGAAGTTTAAGACCGACGGAGTAGTGGATGCGGATCTGGGAGGATGCTTGAGCTTACGCTATCTGGATTGGAGAAAATTCGAGATGAAAGGGTGGAGCTTGTAGCAAGCACTCAACACATAATGCCTCTGTAATGTAACCTTGCGTGCTTACTCTGTATGGATAAAAATGCGACACACGATAGTTAAGCTGTGGAATCATACACGTACTCCAAACTTGTAATAGAATATTATCTATCTCTGGTAATGCATTATATAGCTGCACTTGTGTTATTAAACTACGCCTGACATAGTGAGCAATTAATACTACCAACGTTTTTTTGCGCACGTCTGAAACTTTTTAATTATTAAAATTCAAAAAACAAGTCGCGCAGCACTTTATGGTGAAGTCATGAATAAATTTGAACATTGAAAGTTTTGCTTCTTTACAAATAGAACACAGCTCCACTCGGTTCTCTCTTGCTAGAATTCGAGTATTTTCAACGCGGTCTTGTACCGGAATTCGCAGCCAATTATAACTGTAAGACGTAGATTTGTCGAATATTTCCATCCAGAGCTCAGTTCTCTTTGACCTATGTTGAAATCTTGGATAAAATTCTTTATCAATGTCAACTATAAGTTTTTGCAAGTCTTGTTGTAATTTTAGTCGATAATTTAATTTAATTTCAATAGGTTTGCATGCTGCACATGTTTCAATCTTATAAGTTTGTCCTGGATCGTCAAACTTCCAAAATCGTTTCAAGCAGTAGTTGCATATTACTAAAATTCGCACATGTTTCCCAACTTTGAGCTTGTTCGTTTCGAAAGGCTTATTGTTTTCTGGTAGTTTTTCATAGGCGCACAGCCGACGCTGATTTGGATCTAGCGGCATATCTAAAAAGGATCTCGTCTTTGCTGATTGTTCATACTGTTTATCCAAGTTCCCTTACTTGCTGAAGGACTCCAATTTGGCATGTCACTAATAAATAAGTCCAAATGTTGCGCAAAAGAAACCAAAAAATGTATGCACTCTGTACTTTGTATTCGATTTTGGTACATGCAAAAGCAGCGGCAATTGTTTAGTAGTGGTAATTGAAACGTATAGATTGATTTCTGATCAGTGACGTAGTTTACTTCTGATGAGCACGATGTTATGTTATGGAAAGAAGACAGAGAATGAACAAAATTCTGAACCGATTGGCATTTAACAATACTGGCTAATATATAAACAGCGCACAATGATTGAATATAGTCACTTCGACACCGTCTAGTAGAGTTAGTTTTATTTGGTTTTAAAAATGGGTATTTAAACGTAGTACAGCAGTTTTTATGCTTAGTAATACGACTACCTAATTCTTCCAATAATTGCACAATATGGTAATTAACAGTGTAAAAGTATAATTCTGGAATTTTTATTGTTTCACTGTTTGAGTCGCCATCAATACTTATTCCGTTTATTATAACAAAGCATGTTCGTCCGTGCAAGTAAAAATGGTTAAAATTACAATAACTGCAACAGCACTTTTTTGCTTTTTCGTTTTTAATTAAATTGCATACCCATACTCTTGCCATTGGGATAAAACAGGTTTTTGATATGGAATGACTTTACATATTTACTATCCAGTTTAAAACAACTATTTTTCCGGTAAAACTTTGCATCCTCAATTAAATCAGTTACGTTTAAATCTTTATTCACCTTAGCCTGCAATATTTGTTCATGTAAGTTATCCAAATATTTTTCGTTTTCCTCTGGATGTAGTCGTTCGCACTCGCGAGAACAATATGCGTCTTGCGAAGGAAATTTCTGTCCCAATAATGCACGATATACTACTTCTGGGCTCAATACACAGAAGCACACTGTATTTGTACAATAATATCGCACACACTTAACCTGATTCCAACTGTTTTGACGTATAAGTTTAGTTTTGCGGAACACACAATGCTCAGACATGTTATTCGCTCTCCATGCAAGAGAACTACTAACACTTGAAACCGTGGAAAGACTCACACTACTCTTCCAGCTCTCCTTCTTACTGGAACTGGAGCAACACTCTGTTCCATGCGTACTTCAGAATTTCAAACCGTTGTGGATTTTAACCAATAGGCTTGAGAGTTTCAGTCATGGGTAGTACCGTTCCCCAGACATTAGTACACTCTACTCGTTCAAAGTCACTTTTGAAGAAAGTAAAGGTAACTTCGAGCCTGAGCAACGCGTTAACATTAACAAGAGAAAAAAAGAAAAGACGCGAGGGACAAAGTTCAGTATTAAAATATATTACTATCTGCTGCGAGCGCAACAAAAAACTAGTTTCATCCCACAAATTGAAGCTCACTCCAGGAATACGATTCCATTGGCCCTACCTCCGTAATGAGACATACGACTTTGATTTTCACATTGAGCCTTACTACTTCAATTCTGGTGCATGGTTAGGGGATCTATTTCGTAAAGTTGGGCGTTCAATGAAAGCCCATGAGAAATGCAAGTGTTTCTCGTACCCTTTGTCTCGTCCTTTTATTGTAAATTCAGAAGTTGAGTGCAGGCAGGATTACGTCCGAGCTCTTGTTGCTACCTGGTTACTGGCTGCAGGTCTTCGTTGTCAAAGTGTTTCTACATTCATCGAGTCTGAGACATGGCTTGATCATTTACTTGCTGACCGAAAGTGCGATAAAATAGACTCAAATATTCAGTACTCATTTTCTTTGCCTTTACAAGAACTGTCGAAACCTTGTTATTGCAAATACTCTAGATTTTTTGACAATACAGATTGTGCTAGATTTTTAGAAAATTTTGCGATTCACATCGATAGCCTATCTTTGGAAATGCCAAACTGGCATCCCAGCTCATGTACTCTACCGTGCAACCATTATTGTCATCAGACATTTTCGTGCTATTATTAATACAAGAATGGCAGACGCAATAGAGCTAAGTGCAAATCAAAAACGAACAATTCACATGGTTGAATCTCAGTTGAGAAAAACCGATGAAGAACTGCTGAGTTCACCGCTACAATTAATTATAATTGGCCCTGGCGGATCAGGGAAAAGTGAGTGTTTAAAAAGAATAAAACAATTGCTTGAAAATAAAGAACAGCAAGATTCGAATTTTAAACATATTGTTGCTGCGTTTACGGGAATGGCGGCACATTTAATAAAAGCCCAGACTATACACTCAGCATTTCGTATTCCTGCATATATTAATTTGGATGAGTTAAAAAAATCTGACATTGAGAAACAAATAACTCCATCATTTCAAGAACAATATTCAAAGGTGAAATTTATTGTATTTGACGAATTTTCCCTGATTGGGCTACGTTTACTAAACTATATTGACAAATTATTAAGACTAGTTAATACAAAATACGTAAACTCAAGTTTTGGAGGAAGATCAATTATTTTTTTCGGTGACATACTTCAAGTATTGCCGTGCGCAGATTATCCGCTATTTTATAATTTAAACGACTTGCAACAAAAAAATTCTAAGCTTGTTCGCGTTGCCAAATTTTATCGAAGAATTACAAATGTGATTGTTCTCGATACAGTGTATAGGCAATTTGGAGATTCCACAGACCAGCTTGATTTTCGTGATTTTTTATCTCGCCTGCGCTACCGTAATTGCACAGTGCGTGACTACCGTTATATTCAAACGCGACTGAAACACAAACTTCCTAAAGAAGAACAAGATGCAAGAGAACGTATGCTTTCGGTATTTCCCACAAATAACTTGGTCATCAACCACAACAGGTTTACTTCTGGTTTCTTGTGTATTGTGCACTTAGCAATATTTGAAATATTTTTGTATAATTATGATTAATATGTATGAATATTTTTTGATTTCTGTTATAAGAACCCTGCTACATCGAACGTTCTTGGAAAATGAAATTGTATCGCTTAAAAATGGACTGGTTGTACTCGAGCTTGCTATTGGCTGTCCAATTATCCTTCGCAAAAATATAAATGTTGCCGACGGACTGTGCAATGGAAGTTTGGGTAATGTTGTTGGTTTTGTTTACAAAACAGGTGAACGCCTTAAAAATGTTGTTGACAAAATTACTGTAAAATTTTCAGAAAGCTCGATTATTAATCTAGAGAGGTGTAACGAAAAAGAGTATAGCGTTATAACAAAAACATTTTTGAATGTAAATAAATTTCCTATCCAGCTTGCGTATGCAATAACATGCCACAAGGCGCAGGGGACAAATTTAAATCAAATAAATATTTATTTAGGCAAACGCGAAATGTGCAAAGGACTGGATTATGTAAGTTTTTCACGAGTAACTAGATTCACAGATATTATGATATTGGATGATTGTATAATTGAAAATAGAATTGTGTATTCAAATGATCGTCGCGAATCGTTTCCTCAGCAAATTGAGGAACAGCGGCTTATTAATTTACATGCTGAAAATGATTTGTTGTAATTAAAAATAATTTAATATTATTAAATGTACAATTTGTAATTTACATCAAATTTTGTTTTTATTTCAACCACTTGCAATCATATACATATTACCTTATTATAAAGAATAATGCCCAAACGGTACTGAATAGTTTAAGTTATTTGCATCTGGATAGACTCTAGAAACATCTAAAGAATGGAATCCGATTTTATTAACTTTTAACAAATAAAGTCTATGATTTATTGATCGAATCATATCCACATCTATAGTGACAAGTTCATTTGATTCAATAACTTTTCGATAAGTTTCGTGAGATTGATTTCTTAAACTAGAAAACGGTATTCCTTTGCATTTTAACTGTTCAGAAGTATCGTAAAATTTTAAACTGTACTGTTTACTTTTTAATAAAATAGCTTCCTGTATATTATCAGATTCAATTTTCCAAAGACCGCTAACTCCTTTTTGATAGTTAATTAATTCAGGATATCTTAAAAATATTTCATGGTCTGATTTTAGCTTTGAAAAGTCAAACAAAATTTTAAACTTTGCAAAATTGTCAATCAAGTTATTTAAAGGATTCCCTAAAAGGCAGTATGCACTGTCAGTGTCAGAATAAAGATTTGATACTCTATTGTCGAAAGCTGGTTTGAGTTCATCATGATATTTTTTGTAAAATATATATTTAGCCTCCTCAAGTATTGACATACCTACCATTGGAGAATTATTCATTACAACCTTTTTAGGTTTCATTGAAAACATACTTAAATCAGAATGAATTGGCTTAAAGTCAATACATAGCGAAGATGCAATTAATTGTTTTGCTTCAGCTTTGGAATTGCAAAACTTTATATCTTTTCTATTCAGATGTGACTGTAAAAATTTTCCAAATACTGAGTTATTCATTATTTTTAAAAAATCATTTTCTGAAGGAATGTCAGTTTGTTGTCGCATTTCAACATTACTCTCGATAAAAGGCCTGATGTAATCTTCCTCGTAGAAACTGATTCCTTCATGTATATTTTCTAAAATCATTCCTTTAAGTAAATAGTATCGTAAAATGCGATAGTGCACAACGTAGTGCTTTTTTGGGTGACAAGTTAAAAGAAGTTTTTCTTGCGTAATAAATGATTTTGAAATTTCAGGAAGGTTGTGAAGTATTTGCTGCTGCTTTGTTGATAATTCATTAAGTTTAACGCAGAGCTTTTCTGGGGCTAAAGGCATGTCCATAAATTCATCGTGAATTGAAGCGGGATATATAAGGTCAACATCTAATATATAACCAATATTATTTTTCCCTATATCGTCGCTCGCCCAATTTATGGATTCTAATACTTTCTTGTCAACCCAACTATAATTGGATTTTGGGAACTTAGATTTCATTGCGTGGGCGTACAAGCTGTTAATGTCGAACCCAATTATGTGAGTTCGCTCTTTATTAGGATCATAGTCCTTTCCATTTTTTTCGTTATTTGATTTAACAATTTTTTGAGTTGCAAAGCACATTCCTCCGCGTATACCATTTTTAATCATATCAATCATCTTAATGTCTTTAACATATTCAATTTCAACGTTTGTCTTATGCAAAAACGCATTCCAGGCATAGCCGCTAACACTACAGCAATACGTAGGGTCTAAATTAAACCGTCTTAAACCGTTATTTCTAAAGTTCTCCCATACTATACCTAGTAAAACTGTATCAAGAATGTTGTATAGACGATTATAAGATTTAAAATTTGTTATTTCAAATTTAGAGCATATTGTATTTACAAGTTGCCAATCGGAATCTGATATTTCTGTATTTTTTAATTCATTTTTAAAGTACTTTCGTCCAGGCATTGGTATATTATCATCTAAAACTGATGGAGAGTTTACAAATGCGTAGGGAAATGGGATCTTACTTAGCAGTAGAGCTAGATTGTCGTCCGTGCAGTCTATATGTTTAGGCACCAAAGTATAAAATGATTGTTTTAAAATTGAAAAAAAGCTGCTGTTTTCTTTTTGTAGACTTGAAGCTAAAGAATCTAAACTGGCACGTAAAAATTGAAATGAATCAATAAAACGCAATTTAACTCTTGGAAACGGTAGTTTGCGTGCAAAACTAAAATTTGATCTGCTTGCATCTCTATATTCCTCTGTATAAAATGGGATGTATAAATCCTTAGCTTTTATTTCTATTTGTATCAGTTTTTCTGTCGTTTTTGCAATAACGTGCACATCTTTAGTACTAAACATTTTAGAATCAAACCCCTGGATTAAGAGATGATTATCGAACCCAGAACTATTATGCGCCACGCAAACCAGTTCATTCTTGTACTTTATTTTTAAATTACAAATCGAACAAATACTCGATACATATGTTCCCAATATGTGATTATGATGAAAGCATTTTATCACTCTTGGCGCTGTTTCAGTATCGTCGTTGAAAAATTCGTCTTCACTGTCACTGGAGTTTATGTTAACGTCGTCTTCGTTAATGTGAGAATTATTAGAATTAACATTCGTGAACTTACGACCACACATTTCGCATTCCAATGCTTCTAAATGTTTTTTTAATTGTTCTGGGCTTGGTACAGTAAAGTTATTTGTATTTCGTATCTCACATAAAATTCTCTGTGCCCATTTAAACAGATTACGATAAAAATGGTGAATTACATCTGGTCCGTCATAAAATTGAATAGTAACTACTTTTATCCCATTACTTCCGTGCTTTAAAATCATAAACGCGTAACTTACGGCGCAGAACTCGGATTTATAGCTTGTCTTACTGCCAAATTTAGATTCCGGGGGTGGCGAATTAAACGTTTCGATATCAAAATAACAGATAAAGGGTATTGGTAATGTCATTTCTTTACTTGTAAACATTAAACTTTTATGCTTTGGAAACTCAAACGTTTGATTTTCACTTAAATTAGCACACGTGCTACTATGATTGTCTAGTTGTAATTTTGAATTAAAATAGCGGAAACATTGCTGGCAGAAAAAAACTTTGTTGGGCTTTACACAACCTAAAAATTTATTAAGTTCTTTGATTAATACAAAATAAAATTGTTTTTTGCCCTTAATAATTTCGTGAATTAAAAACAAATTCACAACAGTGTCAAAACTGGTATTGCTTGGACGAAGCAATACAATATCTTTGCCTCTATGAGTAAAGACGTTAATACGCAATTTGTTTTTTAATTCAAATTTGGGAATATCGGAATAAATGTTGACACCGTTTGAACCGAGGTCAGATATGTCAAACTTAGAAAAATGTTTCTGCCACGTAGTAGGATTATCAAAGCGTTTCAACTTTTGACCGCGTTTCTTTCGTTTTTGATTTTCCATCATCTCTTCGTCAAAATACACTGATGCAGCTACACAATACAACAGGCAATTATCGTCTTTATTTTGAATGTTTAAAAACGATTTCTTGTTGAACGGCATTTTCAAATAACCACCACGAGCACGAGCATTAGGGAATAATTGTAACTCTCCAATTTTAATAATAAAAGAGTCCAGATATTTAATTACCCATCCAGACGAGTTTTCCGTGAACGTATTCTTTTTTTCGACTATTTCAGAAGCTGCAGAAAGCAAAATATTTTCAATTCCGTCTGAATCGAATAAATCTTTGTTTTCAGATTTGAAATAATACAAATCACTACTTACTAAACTATCGACCGAATTAGATTCACTATTTAATGTTGGCTCAGATGTTTCAGTGCTACTACTACTGCCTTCTGTAGTATGTGCGCTAGAGTTTTCAGCGACAGGATTTGTAATTAAACGTTCCATGTAGACACCTATAATAACTTGAACACGAAGACTGCCTTGAATTTCATAAATTTGACTTAAAAGAAGTTTTGATGCTCGGTCTAATTGCTGAAATGCTGTCTCAATATCACGTAATTCGCTTTTTGCTGGCTGATAAATATATTGTTTTATCGTACCCAAATGGCTTCTAGAAAATTCTTTGAATGTCGAATAATCAATTACACTTCCGTATCCTACATGGCTTCTTCTTTGACCTAATTGTTGACACACGTGTCTTGCTCTAACGTTGCAATAACGAACACAGTCTTGGCACAGATGATATTCTTCAACGTGGGCATCATACATAACATATGTACGCGCCTGGAATGGGCATCCTCTCATAGTACAGTGCAAATACTAAAACAAATCAATAAATAAATAAATAAATAAATTGTAAAATTAGTAAATCAAAATATGTGCACACGTATTTTTTATCTACTAAATTATATAATCATATATTTACGACTTATAATTATTTAAATTTATCGTACCGAATTCCACGCGCCAGTATGTCTTGAAGAAGGATATTCAGTCGTCTCTTCGTATGTATCGTCAGCTTCCATTGTAATAATGTGATGTTTAGAATGCACAAGTTAGAGTTTATAGAGTTTCTTTCTACTCGCTTCTAGGTTTAAACCAGAACTGAAACAGTTGACTTCCCGCTTTGTACAGTTTAATGCAGAGCAGCACAAACAGAATTACGAAAGAGGTGTATGCAACTGGGGGAGACAAACAGAATACTAAGTTTATTACTTGCGCCTTCAAATGAAAAATAATATGATTTTTTACCTGCCACATCCCCGACTGTTTTAGAAGTAGATTTGTGACCAGCACGAGTTGCGTTTGTATTCTGCGCAGTCCAATATTTATTCTGCTGAAGCAAGAACTGAGATAGTAGCTCTAATGTGTGGGAAAAAGAAACCTTTTCTCCTGAGATAAAAACAGATTGTTGCTCTTGAAGGTTTTCTTTTCGAGCTTTAGTTTTTTTCACTAGATGCTCTATAATTTTATCAAGCCGTACATTCAGGTCTTGAAATTCTGATGTTTTCGTTACATGATGTTGATCTGGTAATATACCAACCGGAGGCAGGTCTTGAAGCTTTACAAGTTTTTGTACATCGTATCCACCACTGTCAGATTGACAAACGATGCTCGCAGCAAGAAAACTCATTACATAAAATATAATGATAGCCATGGTGCACAAAAAAGTCTTGATGATAGTTGCGTGAGTCAGTACTTGATACTAGTATGTATCTAGTTTGTTTAATACGTTCTATATCTCCGTGTTTCTTTTAATTTTTTAGAGGTTCTTTTACGTACTAATTTTCTCTTTGGCTTCGCACGAAATGATTTTTTATACCTTTTTTTAGGTACTAATTTAGTATCGTTAAAGTTTTCGAGTGTGTGCCAGTGAGATAAATTATCGCTGGATTCGAGTTTCTCTGACTTGTTTAAAGCTGGCGATTCTGTCCTGGCAGTTGTTACTGCATGCTCTTGATTATTGTCCGATGTTTCTTTTTCTATCGTTGATGCTTGAACATTACCTCCAGTCTGGTGCTCTTGGCCAGATTTTATCTGTTCAATCGCAGTTTGTAAAGTTATCAAATCACTACTGGATTAACACTAGGTGTATTTATAGTATTTGTGATTGGATGCTTGGCTTTGTTTTCTAGTTTATATATAGCAAAGAGTTTCTCATACAACTCCGGAGTTATGACTCTCATCGTCGTCGCCATATTGAATTAGCATAATTAATATTTCTGCAGCGGCAATATTTAAAAAGACCGTAGCTAAGCACTTTTTAATAAACACATAGTTTTTTATTAAAGCCTTGTGAACGTTTTGTCTTTTTGCGTTAACTATAGCTTTTATTTTAGTTTCGGTATTATTATTAGTGTTGACTTCAAAGACGTCGAGATTGCATAACACTTCACAGACTGCTAATAACTGAGACTCGCTAGCTGATTTTATTGAACTGCAGAATTTGCTTTTTGATTGAAACACTAAACTGAATAAAAATTCACTTTCTAAATTCAGCAAGGCCATGTCTATGACATGCTTGTATAGACTTCACAGCGCTCAGACGGAAATAAATCATTGCGAACCCAGTATTTTAATTTCTTGTCTCGCGGATGAAGCGAAATGAACAAGTAACCATAATCATTAGCCTTACATGCTTTATTATACGCTGCAACTAAAAATTGAGATGCTCCCGGCACAATTTGCATAGCGATATTTTTTATTGTGCGTCTGTCTCTAGGCTGGTCAAATACAATTAAATATTGAGTGTTTATATTTATATCCCTTAGTCCTGGTCTAAACGCATTCTGTAATACCAGTATTATACTTATACACCTATGATGCGAGTGTTTAATGAAAAATTTTTCTATGAGATCTAGATTTTCTCCTTTTTTTATGATGTCCATCTGGTCGTCAATTATGCATAAACTATTAGGCACAGCTAGTGTATCGATATCTTTTAAATTACTGCTAAACGTAATGTCTTCATCTTCAGCTTCTAATTCATGAAAAATTGCTTGATGATCGCTGTATATGTACAACACTTTTTTTATACTGTCACTGAACATAGTACGTCTATTTCTAATTATTTCAGCCAGTAGAAATGTCTTCCCACATCCTGTAGGTCCTACGACTTCCATTGTAAACGGTGTATGTAACTTAAAGTCCAAAAACTCAGCCATCGCAAATTACTCGTAGAACTAGTACCAATGATAATCGAAGAGATGAACACAACGCACTGAATAATTGTGACAAGAAGTAGACAATTTATATGATAAATTTTTTATTACTACTTTAATTTTAGCAATAGTCAGGACATAGGCATTTACAAGAATTGCTCATCGTACAATTGTTTTTAGTGCTATACAAAGAATGAGGATGAAAATACGGTATACGGCTGACAAATGTTTTTACTTTTCGATCATTAGTGCGCGAAAATGGCGTAAATCCTTTAAGTATGTTTTCAAAGGTTATACCTATTACATAACAATATAGAAAGTAGATGCAGTACTGTCCACATACGTAAGAATTTGCGCTTTGCAAAACTGAACAATTTTCTTTTACAATATTCTCTACAGGTTTGACAACATTACGATACTTTGAAATATCGTTTCCGTAACTGTCAAAATAAATACAATCTGTGCTGGACAGTATAATAAAAGCAATCCAATGAATTCCGCTAGATTCATTAACATCAGTATTAACTACTAACGCTATAGGAAAAGTGTCAAAACGTACGGTCTCTTGCACCATATCTGCTGCACAGACGAAGTAAGGGATTTTAATATTACCATTGCTAAATAAAATTTCTAAAGCTTGTTCGATACTGCTTGTATTCATATTAGCGATCAAATATAATACGCTTGTTTTTATCCAACTCCAAAATTGACTGGTATTGAGCGTAAATAATGCAATTCGTCACATTCTCCAAAGGCGTCCTGAATCGAATTGAAATTTTTATTTGTCCTTTTCGGTTTACAGAAAGAGCATTGCCGCTGTTTGGTAGCAATTCCACTGCAGTCAGTACGTTTCCTACGTAAGAACAGAACATATTTAAATTTAAGCGAATTAAAGACTAGATTCAATTTTTTAGATTCTACGATTTGTACATGACTTCAATTAAATATATTACTGTTCTTACCGTTTGTATAGTTAAAACGGTTGATCCCGTTTCCTAAAAGTTCATTTGCAGCCGTTTTTCGCAGCGTTCGCAGCCCCAAAAGGAAATTATCGCTCCCGGCGCCGTTAGCAGTTTTGAAACTAAATGGTAGTATTCGGTGTTCCACGTTTTCTCCGTTCCACGTAAACGACAGCTCTGATAGATTATTGTGAGCAAAATTGAACGGCGATTTGGATAACTTTCCGCAAAAAGCTTCACTTTCAACAAAGCCTATAACAAGAATTTTTGGAATTTTTCCAAGCAGTATACCGTCTGTAGTTACAGACGTAAGACCCTTGGCTATTGTGAATGTCTTCAATTCAACTTCATTTGTTGGATACAGGAAGTTTTTGTTGGCCGCTAGTAAACTTCTATGCTTGCCAATTATATCTTGGCTGACAACTACTTTTTGAATGTAAAACGTTGCTTCATCAATTATAAATTTATACGGTGCTCCATTTACGCCTTCAACAGTATCTGTTACAGAGTCAAGACAAAACTCTGGTTGCTGACGTTTTAACACTATCCTGAGTTCTGTACCACTTGGAAAGTAGCGTTGTTGATTAAATATATTTGCGACTAGTTTACCAGTCATGCAAAATTGTTGTGACAGCTTTGTTGCATCGCGTCTTGCTTTAAATCCTGAATCCGTTACTTTAAATTCCTCTTGTTGTTTATTGGGTATCCAGAATTCGTCAAGCAATTGATTCTCTTTTTCAATTGTACTCGTAGATAGCAAACGCTGCATGTACGCTATGTATCCGTAAAAGTTAGAAGAGTCGTACACTAGCTGACCATTAATATAGCATTCCAAGTTTGCCCACATTGTTTGAAAGAACAAATTGGAAGGAGCCACGACATCTGCCTCAACAGTATTGGTACCATCTTGCTTGACAACACGACAAGTTAAGTCTACAAAGGAATTGGCGAAATCTAAATATCCAGTCTGGTCGCTAACTGAATGGAATTCTAAGGGATTGTGACTTTCCTTGATTGACACTGTTGGATAGCACGGTATATAATCGGAGCTCACTAGCGACGATACGTCAGTAGGTGGTAAATTAAACAAATCTAATTCACTGCGTAAAAATTGTTGTGATCCAGCATAAATAGTTGGACATTCTTCAAATACTGAGTTGACATCCATGATATGGTCTTATCGTCTTTTGACACAATTTCTGCGCTTAGCCCCGCCTCCACGTTGTCCCTTTTTTCTTCCCTTCCGTCGTCCACCCCCTACTTGCTTACGCTTCAGTGTCGTTCGACGTCGTCGTCGTCGTCCCCCTTTTTGAATAGTGCGAGACGATTTCAATAGACCGCGACCTTTCTGAACTCGTCGTTTTCTTGCTGCTGCTGCTGCTGGGCTTCTAGTTGCTGATTTAAGAGGAATTAAATACGAGCTGCCTTCACTTCCCAATCCTGCACTACCACTGGGAAGAAAATTTGCGTCACTTCCGCCACCTCCGCCGACTTGATTATGAATGTCGGAATCTTCGAGTGTGCAACTTGTATCGTTGCATTCCACTTGTCGCATTCTGAGTTTTATAGTATTGGCTTGAAATGAAGCTTTAATAGGGTTTCACTTTCACCAAAATCTAGCTGTCTTCCGTATTCGTCGACAAGTGTCACGCGCACATGCTGTATGTCTTGACAGTTGAGACCCAAGTAGATAACTGGCGAAAATTCTTGACATGCTTCTTTTAAATAGTCTTCGCTTAAATCTATGCTACGCAATAAAGGCAAAGAGTGCTGGCCATATATTTGATTTTGAACTATCGTTGCAAGTATAAGAATTCGTTTTCCTGGCTTTAAATTTGCAGGCAAGATTTCGTCTGCATCCTTATTCTTAAATTCTTTAATTTCTTCTTCCTCAACGATTTCCCAGCCAACCTTAACTCTTTTATCGCGCAGAAACGTTGTATTTTCTGGTATTCCAAAGTACGTTTCTACTAATTTAGGTAATACAATGCTCACATTGTCAGGTAAATTAGGTACATATAGCTCGCCATTATTGATTTCAAAATTTATATCATAATCTTTAAATTTTTGCGTGCTAAAAGTTTCGTTTAACGTTTTTAATACTTCCAAGAAATCTAATGCTTTAGGCTCAGGCATCCAATAAAACAAAGAAGCTGTAATGGCAAATCTCAGCCACAATTTTTCAGTTGTATTAATTTTTGCGAATTCAAGTTCGTCAAAAGCGACGTCAGATGTGTACGTTCCAACCTTAAACTTATCTTGATTAAATCCTAAACATCGCAATAATTTGTCCGGAAGAATAACAAATTCCTCTGTTGCTTGCTTAAAACTAGTAAATGTAATTTTGCATTTTTTGTCACTCGAAAACTCAAATTGCAAAGGATAGCCAGCCCGTTTAATTTTTTCATTAAGCTTTGCAAAATAATCTGTGTACGCGGTTGTTGATTCCTTCATAATATAAAGCATTGATTCGTTAAGCTGATCAAGGTTAATTCGATTTTCCTGATACTGTGGTTCTACAACGTATACTCCAAGGTCCATTCCAACCGAAAACGTATCAAAATATTCTTGACTTATTAATTGTTCAGCAGCATATGCGCCAACAGTAAACTGGCGCCGTCTGAATCCATATATTTTAGCTAAATTAGGCGGAATAAGTACAAACGATGCACCTCGAGACGTGCAGAGAAAAGTAGAAAACGTTTTGCTGTCTTGAGTACTAGCAAATGAGGCTACAATTGGAGCATTTTTTGCTCGCATTACTTGATTAAAATCAGTATTAAAATCTATTAAATTTCTTTTTGTTTTTACGAACGGAATTGACGTAACTTTTGGCATTTTAATTCCAGGAAACAACGGACCTATAGGTATTGCACCCACACCAACTGAACGCTTGTATACTAAAGCTCGATTTTGCTGAATTAATATTGGTAACTTATAAAATGTTTGCTTTTTAGGGGTATATCTGAAGTCAACTAGTCCAACGTTGTAGTGACCGCGAGGAAACTTCAATGGATATGATAATCCGCAAACAAAATTTGCACTAGTATTTTGAGGGAATTCTGATTTGCTTAATTCGCTGCTCAGAGTCATGTACACACTTTGCGGGGATTGCAAAGCGTTTGTGCAGTTGGCAATATTCATCTTGATTCAACTAAATTTAATTCTTGCGAATAAAACTGCCCAGTAATAGGCTCTTGATTTAGATCTTCCAGTAGAAAAGTCCACGGCCAGGTATGTTGCACTTTAGCGACGCGGAACCTTTCTCGAGTGAAATTTTCAGCATAGCCTAGAGCACAAACAAATGTATACTAAGCACGACATTCATAAATCAGGCAATAAATAGCAATTTAAATATATTTTCACCTTTTTCAAATTCTATCTTGGATCTGCTTATTCTCACAATATCGCCAACTTTAAAACGAGCAGGTTTTCTGGGTAACTTTTTTTCAGCGATATGCTTTTTAAACATATCGTGCCATATTTCGTATTCGTCTTCCTTTTTAACTGCATTAGGTGTCCTACGAATTATTCTGTGGTAGCTATTGTTATAATTTGATGTAAACTGTTGTAGTTTGTCATCTATTTTTTTAGTATTCTTTTCTGTCATATAACGAGCCAATTTTGTAAAGAGCGTGCGAATAAATCTTTCTGCAAACGCAGCTTTAATATAGCTATATACGTGATACAAAACAATGTTATTTTCGTTAAGAAACGCACGGAATTTTGAATTTACATATTCCTTCCCTCTGTCACAAAATAACGTTGATGGTGTTGCTTTTGCTTCTTTAAAAATAGATTTAAATGCAGCTATCATGTGTGACGAAGATTTACTTTTTAATAGTCTAGTGTATGCCTTTTTACTGAAATTGTCAATGACTATTAATACAAACATATTGCAATTATTATACTCAGCTATAGACGATATGTCTTTTAAATCGCTGGAAAATGATTCATTTATAAGGTGTACAGCTATTGGACGGCGTTTAAATTTTTTCCGTATATCTTTATGCAGTGAGTAAGCATTGAGTTTTTGCAGTTCTTTTTCGACTTCACGTTTATTTTTCCACTTTTCTCGATTTTTTATGAAACCACTAACTCCTGCATAAGAGCCACTTAGCCGTTGGTTTAGGTATGTACGCTTTATTTCGCCCATATTTTACGTTTTAAATTTGCACTAATTTTAAGTATGATACCTTCAATTGCTACAACGGTACTAACCACGCCCAGATTTTTGGCTCTGACCAATCGTCGTTGACTCGGAAAAAACGTTTCTAGATGGTTCTAGAAACGTTTTTTCCAGCACATACATTAACACATTATAATACTTATAGATTGTCTACGCCACCTGAATAACTATAGTTATACCAGTGGATATTTAAAAAAATGTATTGTGCATATTAAGCAAATCTAACTACTAATGTACTGCAAGGAATTGTAAAATACGTTGCAATATTTACCTGTTAAAATTGCTCAAATAATAAAAATCACAAGGTCGCAGCTATACGTTTTTATTAAATTTTATGTAAACATGGAGTTGGAAAAGATTCATTACCTTGTCGGTCGATGGCGCGACCGGCTCGGTCGCGCCATCGACAGTCGCTCATATTATTTTTTACTGAAAAACTAAAAAAATGCAATTACTGGTGGCTAGGGGCTAGATTCTGAGACATAAGTAGCTCGATATTACTACTGACGTGACATGTAACACTCAGATTTCACGGAGACCCATTTCAAAAAATCAGGCTGCTTTTGAATAGTATAGATCCAAAGTAACTCGAGTGCATTTTGCGTTGTTCGGTCACAGCAGCCCGCCAAAGTTTAAAAAAATTCAAATTTTTAAACTTTGCCGCCCTATAACTTCTACAGTTCTCATCCGATTTTGATGAAATTTGATTTTTTGTGATCTTCAGTCTTTATTCTATAAAGTTATTTCAAGATTTGGAAAAATTCGAAAACTTTTAGTTTTCTTAAAAAAATTACAAAAAATGTTTATTTTTGAGGCCTAATTTTTAGACCAATTTTTTCAAAAAAATGAAAATTTTCGAACTTTTTCAAACCTTGAAATTGTTTAATAGAATAAAGACTGAAGATCACAAAAAATCAAATTTCATCAAAATCGGATGAGAACTGTAGAAGTTATAGGGCGGCAAAGTTTCAAAATTTGAATTTTTTTAAACTTTGGCGGGCTGCTGTGACCGAACAACGCAAAATGCACTCGAGTTACTTTGGATCTATACTATTCAAAAGCAGCCTGATTTTTTGAAATGGGTCTCCGTGAAATCTGAGTGTTACATGTCACGTCATTCCCTTGTAAGCGCGGGCGGAGAAACACTCTGAAAATTAGCTCTAAATCTAATTTGAATTTAATCACTTTTCAGCATACACTTGAGCAGGATGGTGTCCGTAGATGTGAGTACATGGAAAGTGAGATCATATGAATAGAGCCCCTGCTCCCGGTTGCAGAGATAATTTCATTTTAAGCTTGGAACTTAAATCCAGAAATTTAGCAGTCACAAAAATTGGGGCACTAATGCCACGATAGTGTTTATTAGTGGTGGTCATGGTGAGAGTGGGATTCAACAGTGTGTATTAGTGGTGGTAGTGCTTGGTGGTGGTGGTGCTAGTGTTTATTAGTAAAATATTTTTAAAGAGGATATTTTGATACATCTTGCCCAGCCTTTTTACCTAACCTAACCACAATGGATAGTACATATGTGGGCAAGACTTGTCAAACTACACCCTTTTTAAATATTCGACTACCACCAGATCTTGTAGATATCAAGATATCATCGCACCCTTAAGTACACAGTAGGGTGAGAGTGCCTAATCGTGGCCACCCGCTCTTATCTCTGTTTGATGCGCATGTGTCAACAAGGGGGATTCATTTTAAGACATATTAGGGAACTGATGCAGGTGTGTACAAATTTAAGGCGCCAAAATGAAATCAGTGATGCCAAACAAAATCAACAAAAGTGATCCCCCCGAATTCCAGGTTTTTCATATTTAGAGTAGCCTAGTTCAAATTTAATTAGAATCTATGACACTAGCTTTTCAGTTGCAACTTTTCAGAAGTAATGATCAACGAATATAAGTAATCTAGGTAACTAAATTGAAATTTTATTTCCGAGATACCAGCAAAAGTTAAAAAACTGAAATGCCCCATTTTTTGCCTTCGAAAAAATTAGTTTTCAATAAAATTTCAGAAAAAAATTACCAATTTCGTAATAAATTTTAAAAAATTTTTGTTGTATAACAATGTCCAAGAGATCACAATACTTAAAATTTTTTGAAAATCCGAATAGAATTGTAGGGACTACAGCGTTGCAAATATGCAAAAAATTGATTCTTTTAAACTTTATTCAAAATTGAAAACTCTAATTTCAGGTTCAGACTCGCAGTAGTCTAATCTACAGAGAAAACAGTAATCAGCTCAAAATTCGAAATTTTGAAAATTTTCAATCATTTTAAAACTTGCTTTTGAACACATTATCTCCAGAAATAAATCAAAATTATAATTTCAGATTCACATTCGCAGTAGTCTTATCACCCATGGAAACAATTACAAGCGCATAATTCAAAATTTAGAAAATTTCCAAAAATTTTGAAACTTGCTTTGGAAAAAATTATCCCAAAAACCAAATAAAAATTGAAAACTCTAATTTCAGATCGATTTACTTGCAGTAAACTAATCTACTAGGAAAGTGATTATCATGGAAATTTCAAAATTTTAGGAATTTTTAAAAATTTTAAGCTTGCTTTGGAACAAACTATCCCCAGAACTTTATCAAAATTAAAAATTCTAATTTCAGATTTAGACTCGCAGTAGTCCAATCTACAACGAACATGATTATCAGCGCAAACTTCAAAGTTTTGAATATTTTCAAACATTTTGAAACTTGCTTTAGAAAATTATCTTAAGAACCAAATCGAAATTAAATATTATAATTTTAGATACAGACCCGCAGCAGTCTAGTCTACACAAAAAATGGTTATCAGCGCATAATTCAAAATTTAGAAAATTTCCAAAAAATTTGAAACTTGCTTTGGAAAAAATTATCTCAAAAAGCATGTCAATATTTAAAATTCTAATTTTATGTTCACACTCGCCGTAGTCTAATTCTCTAGAAAAACGATCATCAGCGCACAGTCAAAATTTTTGAACTTACTTGGGAAGAAATTTTGCCAAGAAATAAATCGAAAATTCTAATGTTACAGCAGTTTAATCTATCAGGAATATAATTATGAGCGCACAGTCTGAAGTAGATGCTGAGGTTACCGGGAGAGTGCGGTATCACTGAAAAACGATACTTGATTGGAAGTTAGGCTTACGTACAACCGTGCACGGTGCATACGAGCTAGGTACAAGCTTTTCTGGTGACAGTGGTCCAGGTTTATGTGCATTTTTAGCCGTTTTAAGTAAGCTTAGTTATAAAAGCGCTAGTACGAGTTCGCTAGGTACGATTGTTGATGACATAGAAGTGAGCGGGTACAAGTCGTGCCAGTACAAGTTGGCACAGTAGCATTAAAAAAGATTTTGGTAATAATTAATCTAAAAAAATTTGATAAATTTAAATTTAACTACTTCTCTACATTGGTTATTGCTTAGTTTAATCTTGATGTTGTTAGACGAATACTGCTTTAATAATTATAAGTATGGTGCAAAGAACTATATTCTATTCCTTGTAAATCAAATTTACAACATAAACTTGCATTTGTTTTATGTTATTTGATGTGATTACTGTTTTACAAAGGTATATATAGTATCCTAATTAGTAATTTAAAATTCATATTTCTGCCTAATATTTTGTATTTTTAGGTAATAATGTTATGTAAGAAATTGCATTACCCATGAATTGATGCAATATAGAATGAAAATATTATAGCGGCTTCGAACACACCAGCAAATGTTTTAGAAAGTATAAATAATTTTTTTAACTTGCAACTATCATAACTTAACACAAAAATTCTAAAATTAGGATTTTTAAACTGCGCGAGTTCTAAAATCAAATAATAATGTATACAACTTGAATTCTGTTGCAGTTACCTTTATTGTTTTTATCTTTAAAGTATCTTGTATTGATGCAAAAATCTTTATTCCTTAAAGTACCTTGAACAATCAACATATCTGAGGTGTAGGAACAAGAATAGTGTATAAATTGTACTCTAATCGCTATTGCAATACATAAAATGATACTCTTACTGGCATGTAATTAATTTAATGTTTCTATACACCTTAATTTAGTGCTTTAAAATTACTAGTTTATATTTTGTTTGTTACAAAGAGATAAAAAGGTAAAACTATAACCTTAATATTAGTCAGCAAATGTTTTAAACTTAATTATTATATCAAGATATATAAGTTTGCTGAAAACAAAGAAATTTGTAATTTAAATAATCATTAAATTATTGTACTAAATGCATTTAACTATAACTACAAAGATATCTTCAGCCACATCTTTAGTTGTATCAATTTGTAACGTAATAAGATTAAAAGTTCTTTTAAACTCAAAAAAAAGGAATTTTGGGTTCAACAGATTTGATCTTTTTTAAGCTCTTTGACACGCCTTTATTCTTAAGTTTTCTTTTTTCGGTCTTCATGACTACTCCCCATTGTTTAGACTTGAATCGGCTATTTAGGGCATTTTCTAGTATTGGATTTGCCTTTTCAGTAGCTTCGGATCCATTTAGTGCAATAAACGCTTCTTGTGATGCTTGTACGACTCGTAAATTTGATCTTCCCTTGTACTTTGTTGCCATCATACTACCGTAGCCTTCCGTTATCGCTTCTGCGAATGTACGTGAGCATGCGACTGACAATAACGATAATACCCGTTTACACTCTAAGGTAGTAGGAGTGTTAAGCATTTTTGTATATACATCAACTTCTTCATTTTGTGGCACATGTGGCGGCATTGCATTACAATTCTTGACACTAGAATACACTAAATTCAAAAAGGTTTTATACTCTGTTTCTATATTTTCAAATGTTACAGAATTTTCTAGATATTTACATTCTTTGCTAGTCTTTAGGTATTCTTCAAGCTCTACTGGAACTTCACCTTCATTTCTTGCCATTATTTTATTTATTGAAAATAAGGCTCTCTCGACCTCTAAAATTTAGGGTTTACTGGCATTAAAAATGCTTTGGAACTCTGCATTAAACGCTCTAACGTGTTCACCTAGCTTAAACCGAACGTCGTTGATTTTATCTTCAAAATCAGAGTTTTTAGTAGCTTCGTTACTGTCGTGTGACCGAAGCGTAGTCCTAATTTGGGTGTTATTCGTAATGGGCATATACATAAAAGTTCTATAATTTTTAAGGTTGTTTGTGGTATTATTATAAACCTCTAAATCATGATTTATAGGCCAGAAATCGTCATCTAGCAGAACGTCAGCCATGGAAGTTAATGTTGTGTTCGAATTCTCAACAATTGTCAGGACGTGCCAATGAAATAGGTTTTGTGTTTGCAAACTTCTAGATGTTCTGCCTATCGCCTTGTAAATATCTTGGAGCCCAGAGAGCGATAATACAAAGTTGGCGTTGCTAATGCTACTAAGCAACGCTTTTTGCCGTTCGCCAAGGTACCTGTACACATGAGTATAATTATGTCTGAATGTCTGAAGAACTTCGTATGTATACGTAGAAAACCTGTTGAAAAAATAAAATACTAATATTTTTACATGAAATTATTTTACATGGTCGAAACTTTTCTAATGTGTTTCAAGACTCTTAACCACAGTAGGGTAAGAAATCTCTACTTGGCACTAAACAGTGCCTATAGGCAAAGAACTTCTACATTTAAACGGGTGTGCAACAAACTCTCTGCTTCCATGTAAAGAAATGATTGGGAACTTTAGCAGGCAGTTCCGCCTCACAACTGAAGGGGCGCTGGTGTTCAAAGTCCCAATTCAAATGTAATGCAAAAGAGCTGCTGCTTGCACATTACCACAGATGGCGCAAGCGTACGAAATAATGTTTTCTATGTATCAGGCGAAACTGAAGAAATGTCTTTGCATGGGAGTTTAATTGCAATGCAAAATCGCTATAGTGGGCCTTTCTTACTTTACTTTTGTGTTCTTAACTGCGAAACACAAAAATAACCTCGCAAAGGAAACCCTTAAAACAATTGAAGCTTCAGGAAAATGATGTCAATAACGTGCATGGTTGTACCTCTAAAGGCCATAAATAATGCTATATTACATCTATGACTTGTCCCCTTAAATCGTAAATCGCGTAATTCAAAGAAAGTGTAGTAATTCAGAACTCAGAGACAAAGTTTTTTAAGCAAGTTACTAATTACAAACAATACGAAGTAGCTAAGTAACTTACTTGAAAAACAGTTTATTAGAGTTTTCAATTACTACAATTATTTTGGTTTAGAATATATATTATGTTCCTGCGCTTGTTACAGGTTTTAAGTATTAGGGAAGAAGTGCACATTTGGTTGCATATGAATATTAATGCCCCGTAAGGCTACACAAAATATATTGATGTATATTAATGTTATTTTTGAATTTCAAGGGAGCAAATCATACCTATTGTTGATTCTAGGTTATTTATATCCTTTATGGGGACAAGTCATAGATGTTAATAGGACATTATGTATGGCCTTTACAGGTGCAAAAATGCACGGTAATCACAGAACGTTGCTAAAGCTCCAATTTGTTTCAAAGGTTTCTCTAATGAAATAAAATCTTATTGCAATAAATATTTAATAATACCTTGTTTGGCTAAACGGACGAAAACGCTTAATTTTATTTTTGTCTCTATTTTTGTCCTCCAGTAAGTCATAGTCATCATCTTCCAAAGATAATGTGTTGGCGTCTGAAGTTTTGCCTTGGTCATTTGCTCGAGGCTTTGAAAAATTGCGTAATTCTTTGTTTCCTTTACCCACTTTTACTACTTTGGATATTTGAGTAATCGTGTCGTAGGTTGCCTTGATAAATGGGATTTTAATTGGTACGTTTGTTGCCGTGTCACCTCTCACATGTCGACCAGCGATCTCAATTTGATGAGATGTATCCCAAAGTACAGGATGAAAATCGCGTTCTCCTGCTGATACTCCAATTAAATCGAGTAAATGATTGTTTACTTTGCAATAAATGTATTGTCCATCTACGCCGAGACTAACAAACCTAGGTAGTTATATTTATAATATGGTAATTGAGCTTCTTATTAGTATATTAAACTTCTAGGAATAAAAACAGTAAAATCATAATTAAAATACTAATAAATGTTTTACTAAACAAAGTTTATTAGTATAAAAACGTTATAAATCTGTAAAGTCTTAAAACAGCATGTATTTGTGCTTCTAGTCTAAGTACTTTACAATTTGCAAATGCCTGTAATATTTTTAAATATTTTATCCCTATTGAAACAACAACAAAACTGACAAGGCTTGTAACTAATAGCCTTTTTATGCACGTTTTATTCTTTTTAAGGAAACTTAAAACTTAATTTTAAGAAACGATTTATAATTGCTCATGATTTTTAGTAATGTGCTTTTTTTATTTTTTGAATGGCCAAAAATCACGCCTAAAGTATGATTGAAGTACAAGCCTGCTATTTATCTGTTTGCAATGTTTTGAGCAATACTAATGATATTGACAAGTGTCTAAAAGGAATCTAACAGTTGCACCTTACTGCGAATTTAAATAACTACTTTCCGCTTTTTCTTTCTCTGACTATGCAAGAGGTGTGCTTGAATATGAAATTTTAGTTGTGTGTGGTACGATGGACTAAAACTGATTTTGTATCGTATTTGCGATAAGATTATTAAATTTAAAAAATAATGAACCTGATTACATTTACGCATACTACACACTACTCTTTTTTTATTCATTTTAGTGATGAAAAAGTTAGTTTGTTTTTAAAAACTTTTAAGTAACTTTTTAACTAGCTAAAGGGCTTAAACTACAACTACTGACATTAAAAAGCCAAGTTGACATTGCAAATAGCACTACAACTTTAAATTTAACTCAAAATTTTAAAAATTTGAGCTAAACAATAAAAATATTTTTATTCCAACGTCCAAATTGGTTTGTCGAAATCAAAACGCTATATATATGAGGCATGATCAGCTTCATTTGATCGTGATCACAAATTATTGAAATCTAACATACATTTACAACCCCGGTATAGTAGAAAAAGTGAAAAGTTAGCATTTCTAGACAGGATATACTGCAGCTTGTTAGACTGATTCTAGACAATTGTATAATATTATGGTCTACTAACCTATTAAATATATTTGAGTATTTATACAAATTACATATATGTGTATTTGATTACCTTGTTTTAATCTCATCGTGAGGAACATATTCCAGCATTGCTTTGTATATATCTTTTGCCAGTCCTAACCCTGAATTGTCTTCCACTTCGTAAGCGCTTACAAAAAATGCATCGACTTTATTCTCTGTAGGCATTACAAGTCCAATAATGTGCAAATTGTGGTAATTGGGCGTTCCCTTATCGGCAATTACACTGAAGCATCGTTTTTTCCTGTTGATGGCAGCGGGCTGTTTAAATACTCAATTAGTTTTGATTTGGCAAATTCGTAACAGTGCGGCACTAATGATGCTGCAAAATCCTTGCTGTGATTTTTGTCCCCGACATCCATGTAAATACCTTGAACAGATTTGCACGAATCCATTGCTACGGTTTTTGGGAACTTTTGGTATGATTGTGTGTATTTCAAGCTTCCATAAGCATTTCTAGCAAGGACCATGCCTGCTTCATATGCTCTTGCATCTTGCTCTTCTTTGTACAATTCTTTTTTTGTTTTGAGTTTTTGATGGTCAGCAGCATTATGAAATGCAGACTTTAGGTGGTCTAAGACTGCCTGTTTCATGTGGTTAAACTTTAAAGGAACTTTTTTACCATTAAATGTTTCTCCGTTTGCTGCAAAATCGTATTTTATTTTACCAATCTTTTTGTTTCCTGGTCTTGCACACTTCAGACACACTAAGCCAAAATCGTCTCTTTTAAATTCTTCTGCAAGCTCTAAGAGCTGGGTCACTGATTTTGAACGACGAATCAGCTTCTTTCGATCGAGATCTATAGGATTTGTAATTGGTAATGGCGCAGTCGATTCACAATCAGTGTTAATAGTCATTATATTAGATCTATGACACTCTGACATAAAGTGATCTACTACATGGTGTTTAACGTGAGAGAAGCTATTATTTTCTGCAATTGATGGTTTGTCACTATCATGAGGAGGGTTGTAAAAGAATTTTCCTTGTCTTCCCTTTGATTTTCTTTCACAAATGTTGCATACAAGATAACTATTGTTGAATGAAAGCTCATCAGCGTAATTTAATAGATCACTAAGCGATTTAGAACTTATTATTAGTATGTTTCGATTCTGATCTTTGGACTTTAAATTCTGTAACAACTTGCTTTGATTACAGAATACTGGCTGGTCCAAGGTCATTTTTCTGTCATTGCAATCCAAACGTGAAGCAGATTCCTGATTAGTAATTTATTTATTAAATTAAAAATATTCAATAGATGCCTTAGTAAAAATATAAAATTTATTTTCTCCTAATCTTTAAAATTTAGAAATACAGTAGAATCCGGTTATAAGGGACTCGTTTCAAAGAAAAATCCTGTTCAAAGGCACGCTGTTTAAATATTTAGTTGGCCCGCTAAGCTTTTTGTGCTAAAAGTGTCCAAATGTAAGGGAACTGAAATAATTGACCATTTCGTTGACAGGGACGAGTTTTAGACCATGTTTAAGGCCACTCACACGGGAGATTTCTAAACACATTGATAGAAACTACACAACATAATCTTAAATGTTCTTCAGAACAAAACTAACATAGCCTGAAACAGACTATTAACTGACGTTTTGAAATCCTCCAAGTGATTTGTATTTATTGAAAATAACTGTATATTCCTTGACCTTGTTTTAATTCAAAGATAAATGTCAAATGTGTAAATTATGTGTTTTGCTCACTTACAAGGGAAATTAGTTTTATTAGTAGATGAGAATATGACTAACGAGGAAATTGTCACAACCTATAAGTTCAAATTTTCACGCCAAATGTTTTTTTGAAAAGAGCATGTCAAAAAATTAGGAATAGCTTAAGAACTTGTGTTGAATGGGTATCTTTGCTCGCTAAAAGATTTTTTTTAAAACATTAAATTGCCCATGTTAATTAAATAAAAGCTGTGTTTAAATGACTAATTAGGTCTTTAAATGTGTGTCGAAACTACATTTTTTATCTTATTTCAGTAATTGTTATGATATTCTCTTAAAAAAGATTATTAGGATTTTAAAAATTCGAAATTTTAAAAGTTTTTCAAAATTACGTTCTTTTATAAGGGCTTCTAAAGTTTAAAAAAACACTTTTAAGTGTTTTTTATAACCCTATACTTTCTAAAATTTTCATCCGATTTTTGAAAAATTTGAAGGTTTTTGATTTGCATCTAGAGTGCAATATCTGGAAAATTTAAAACCTTCAAATTTTCACGAAAATCGGATAAAAATTTTAGAAGGTATAGGGTTATACAAAAAACTTGAAAGTGTTTTTTTAAACTTTGGAAGCCCTTATAGCAAACGTATTTTTGAAAAACTTTCAAAATTTGGAATTTTAAAAATCCCAATAATCCTTTTTAAGAGAATATCATAACAATCAAAAAACTCAAATTTTACTGAAATAAGATTCAAAACATAGCTTAGAGACACATTTAAAGACCTAAATAGTCTTTTAAACAAAGCGTCCATTTTATTAACATAGGCAATTTATTGTTTTTAAAAAAATCTTTTAGCAGGCAAAGATGCCCATTCGACACAAGTTCTTAAGCTATTCCTACTTTTTTGACATGCTTTTCTTAAAAAAAAATACGGCGTGAAAATTTGAACTTATAGGTTGTGACTATTTCCTTGTAATGCACCGGGTAATCCCGTCCAGCGGCGTCTCTTATAACCGGATTTTACTGTATATAAAAGTTTAACCTCTAACGTCTCCATTTTTTCTAAGAACTGGCTATTGAATCTATCGTGATTATCGTCTGTTGTCTCTTGCGGGTTATCATTATTACATGCAGCAGTAGTAGCTTCATCTTGTAAGCTGGCGGCACCTGTTACAGCTGATCCTTGATTTATCATTCGATCATCTTCGTTAACGCTGATTTCCTAACATTTTTTTATGACCAGAATCGTAAATTTTTAAATATATTATAACATTTGACATAAAATTGTATTTTTTAATTTTAAATGTTGAAATTACGCTAAAACATAAAAAACAAAATGTAAATTTTATTAATTATTGAGCAGCAAATTAGGCAAACCAATATCTTTTCAGAAGACTTACTGGTACTAAATTGCATTGAATATCCATTACATGTCCATGTTTGTTTTTTTGATGCCTTTTTAAACTTTTTTTGTGCGTAAAAGTAACGTCGCAGTAATTGCAAGCAATGCGCTCCATTTTGCTTTGTAGTGTTAGTTGTTTAGATTGTACGCTTAACGATGAACTTCTGTGCAGCAAAACACTATAATTATTACTCCGCGTACTAAAACAAATGCAATAAAATATAGAAATTGCCGTAATATATATTGTTTTTGGTTAGTATCTGGTCCAATTTTCAATATTAAATGTGTTGTGTTAATTTTAAAATTCCAGTGTACTTCTTAGTACAAACGTAGATAACTTATTTAGTTTTGTTGTATCACTATAATTTTTATATAAAAAAACAAGTAACCCAGTTTTATATAAATAAAAAATTATACCTTAAGAGAAAATTCGTAGTTTTAATTTTTCGATTTGTTTAACTAAAGGTTACTATTTTTTAAATTACAAGTACATCTTATTTTTAGATCTGAAAAAGTAGCAGTGAAGGCGATTTTAATAATCAATTGTCGTAGGCTCTAATGCAAATTTTGACAATCGTATTTTAGATTAATAATCAACAGTGTCCGAACTACCTGAAAGACACGTTTTTTCTAGAAAGGCAAATTTTGAAAAATTTTAAAACTTGTACGTTCAGTTATTACATGAAATTTTTCAGGTCTTATTTCAGGTTTAAAATTACCTTTCGTATTTATCTGAGAAACGACGAATGTTTTTCAAAGTTGTCTTTTTAAAGAATGTCAATTAATTTAGGTCTAGTTGACATGAATTATCTTAGTTTTTATGGAAATGTTGAAATTCTAATTCGCGATTGAAAATAGATAGTGTCTTATCTACCTGTAACAGGATTTTTCCAAAAGTGACCATTTTAAAAAAAAAATAAAACTTTTGAGTCCAGCTAATACAAAAATGACCAAAGATGTTTATGCAAAATTTGAAATTCTAAATGCAGATTCACAGTCACCAGTCATATAAACCTAAGCGACTACATTTGTTTTCAAAAATAGCTATTTAAAATTGCTAAACCCTTTTCGTCTTTTTTTTATGAATTATAACAGGTCGCAATGCAAATTTTGAAATAATGATTGTTGTATTCAGAATAATCAGAGCCATATCTACCTACAAGACAAGTTTGAAACTTTTGAGTCCAGCTATTATATAAATTATTAGAAATTAGACATTTTTAGGAAAACTTGTTGTTTTTTAGGTAGAAATGAATGCCGGTGACTGTGAATCTGCATTTACAATTTCAAAATTTGCTTATAAAGCTGAGATAATTCATGTAATGCCTGGACTAAAAGGTTAACCATTTTTGCAGAGTTGCCACATTTGTAAAACCTTGTGTTTGTTCATTTAATTATGTGGGCTTTTAATCTGCAATTAAAATTTTAAAGCTCCTATGAAGAACTGAAATAATTCATGTAATAGCTAGACCAAAAAGATTTTACGTTTTTCAAATTGAACGTTGTTATGAAAACTCGTCTTCTTTGAGGTAGATTGGACTCTAGTGACATTGAATCTACAATTATTGTTTACAATTTGCATTGAAACCCGACATAATTTGTGTATTAACTAAACTTTAGAGTTGTGACATTTTTCAAATTGGCCACGTTTGAAAAAACAAGTTGCTTTTAAGATTGGTATGACTTTAGCAATTCTGAATCTGCATTCAGAACTTTAAAATGTGCATGAGATAATTGATTTTTGAAAACCGCCACCACGCTATTTTTTGAGATCTATATCTTATCTGTCGCTTTCTCAAAGTTAATCGTGCGTAAGCTCACTTTCGATCTACATACGACAAGGGTTAGCTTAATCGAGTTAACAACCAGTCTCACGATTATTGTTTTCCCGTGACGGAACAAATGACTGCAAACATTTTTAGTTTTGTTTTTTTCTGAATCTATATGACAGGACATTACATTCGACAAAACAATTCAAAATTCAAACTGCAGATATGGCGCCAAAACGTGTTTGAATTTTTATTTGCAGCATTACCTAAATGGAGAAATCTACTTTCGATCCTTTTATCTAATGTCAGTTTTTGTTTTTTTTCAAAATTTATTATCTGTTACATTTGCCCTATCGTGTGGCAAAATAAAGAGTATCAAATTTTTACAACATTCTAAACGGCTAATAATACAAACGCAGTGAAAATTTTGAAAAACTCGACCACGCCGTAATATCAACACGAACTTAAATATGGTTTTTTCGTATTTCATTATGGGTTTTCAAACCGCATACTGCTAAATTATGCTCATTTTTTTTAGCCTATTAGTACTTTTGCGCGTAAAGGTAATCGGTTTTTTTTCAAAACTTTAAGTACCTGTATCTTTTTACTTAGCCAACGTACACAAAAGGAGAAACTGTCATTATACTTCTCTTTTAATACTGTATGTGCAAAAAATACTCACAAGAGAACCAGTCCAAGTGGTGCACCCAGATTTTAAAATCACTCATTTCAAAAAATGAGGCTACTTTTAAGTAACACAGAACCAAAGTAACTCGACTGCATTTTGCTTTGGTTGGTCACAGTGGCCCGCCAAATTTTAAAAATGTCATACCTGGGCATTTGATTTGCACTCGCACTCCACGCGTACGAGTGCAGTTCAAATCTTGTGCACTCAAACTCCACTCGGTTGAGTGCATCCAAAAGGTTTTTGCACTCGAACTCCACTCAAGCTAATTACTCTTTATGAGTGCAATATTGTCTGCACTCCACTCTGTGAGTGCAACTCTTTTGCGACATTCACATACTAAAATATATCCTTGGTGTGGCGCGAAGTTCAAAAATCGTTGCACTCTGAGTGCAGTCAAGGTGCACTCCGCTCACTGAGTTGAGCAGAGCGGATTGCTGAACCCTTTTCGTTGAGTGCGCCCAGCTATGGTTTGAATTTAAAACTGTTTCGTCGACTGTAATGTCCTGTCATATGGATTCGGAAAAACATAACTGAAAATGTTTGCCGTCATTTGTACCGCTATGGGAAAACAGTAATAATCGTGAGATAGGTATACTCGGACTATGTGGGTAGGTTACCATGTTTTAAATATCGCAAGTTGACTTAAACTAAAACGATGGTGAGCTCTCTCTATTTTATAACCTAACTATGCCCGTGAGCGTGCAATTGGCGGAGACAGGAGAAGGAGGGGGGGGGAGGCTGCCATGTTATAAAACCCCCATCCCTTAGGGTTGGTTCGGTGCTATTATTATTTAAAGCAGCGTGCAAGTAGATTCTTCCAAAGTTAAGTTTAGTGCCAAACTTTCAAACTTATACAGTAAACCCCTACAGTTTTTCAAAACCGCTTATTGAGGTTTCATTAAATAAGCATTGGCAACCTGGTCTCGGAAAATTTAACGTTTTTGCACTTTATTAATATATATAACAAATATTTCAAACCACAGTAGATAGAAACTAGGAAAGATGTATTTTTCATTTGCAAATATTTATTGCAATTACAATGCTTGATATGACATGTATACTGTATATCCAAAACTAAATTTTGGATGCTGATAATAGATTGAACAACAATATTGATTTCAAAATATTTCATTGAGGTTCTTCATTAAAGCATAAATTTCTGCGAAATTAAAGTTTGGCTTTACTATTTTTGACTGTGTTATGCATTTTTGGCGACATTTGCCCCTTCTGTAGCGCCCACAAAAATGCACCGATTTTGAAACTTTTAATTTTGGTAGACAACAGAAAAATATTAGGAAGTATTTTGAAATTTTAACTGTTTTTTGAAAATTGAGTCTAAAAAAAATTCCTAACTTCCAAAATTTTCATTTGTATTTTTAAAATCGACTTATTTCAGTATGCGCAGATGGATATAAGTTTAAAGTCGGATGACTCTACACGCTTAGAAAAGATCTTGACACTATTGTAGTTAGGCCGTGGCAACAGGTTAAGCTGTTAACTTTGACAGGTTTAGTAGTAAATTTTGAAATTTTTGAGGGTGGGGAAAACTGTTAACCACATCCAACAAGGTGTTGCAAAACCCAACACTAAACTTGTTAAATCAACACTAAACCTGTTGAAGCATTTATATCACTGTATATGTATGCTAAATTAGTAGTCAATAGTTGATGTGTTGTGACAGTCCAGTGGTGAAGGAGCCAGGTTCATATTCCAAAGGGTGTTGGTCGATTCCAGGGGTACGAATTCAGTTTTTAGTGTTATTTTTGAATTATTAAAATCGTTCAACAAGATTAGTGTTGCGTGATCCAACACCGTTCTAGTATACCAAGTTTAACAGTTTTCACTGCAAATCACTAACCATAATCCTGTTGACCGTGGTTAACAGGATTCACTGTGGATGTCGGAGTAACAAGAAAGTAGTTAGAAATTAACAGTAAAGTAGTCAATTCACTCCTATTTTTCTAAGCGTGTATAAACAGAATTAAATGCTCCACAATTTAGGTAGGTACATTAGTTAAGCCAATCCAGTTATCGCGCGTTAAAAGCGAAAGCTGTTTTTGAAAAACAAAATGTATAAAAAACACTATTTGTTTTTAACCGGGTAATTTTGTGAACTACGGAGTGACCAAATCAAAAACAGTATGGAGTCAAAAAAGTTTTAAAATGTGGTTCTCCATCTACTACAAAAAACTATATTCAATTTGGGGCAAAAATACAAATTTTGAAAATTTTTGCAGTTAGGAAATTTGTTTTAGCCTCAATTTTCGAAAAACATTTAAAATTTCAAAAGACGCCCTAATTTGTTTTTGCTGTCTACCAAAATAAAAAGTTTTGTCGAAATCGGTGCATTTTTGTGGGCGCTACAAAAAAGGGGCAAATGTCGCCAAAAATGCACTAAACAGTCAAAATTACCCCTGTTGGGGGGATTTTCGAAATTCCATATTTGGTGATAGTTTATGGTACACTATTATTTAAAAAATAAAAACTGCAAATTCAAATACTTATCATCTATAAATGTATGTACCTGAACATTAACGAAAGAAGGGCTTTATTATATTAAGCTTGAATTACCAAGTATAATCACAAAAGTTGTACACTAACCTTCAATATCTGACTTTGGCAACGGCCTTTTATAATCACCGGAAGGAAAAACCCCATTTAATTGATTTAATAGTGAATCAATTATGTATTTACTATATATATACAGCGGTATAGATACTTTAACCGCATCTATGCAAATTTTATTGATGTTGTGATCGTCTCTGAGTGTGTAAAATAGTGCAACACACAAAACACAATATATATTACAAAATTACAATACGCAGAGAAAATCTGTCTGTAAGTATAACGTAAAATAGATGAATGTAATTTATTGTGTATTTTGTAGCATGAAACATACGCATTGCTTGGAATTTGAATTTTTTTTCATGTGTTTTATTATTTGATTTGGAGGTTGTGCACTGTAGCTGTGGCATTGTCTCCAGAGAAACGTCAGAAGTTTCCCATATGTATTATTATTATATCCGTATCAAGTTTTATTATTAGTAATTTATTCCAACAACTTAAAATCTCACATAGCTAGCTTGGAGTTTGAAATGTGTTTTCATGTATTTTATTATTGGCATTACTATTTAATTTGAAGTTGTTGTGTTTAGTAACAGTATATAGCACTGTTGCTGTAATTTCATGTAGGTACCTACTAATACACCTACTTACTAGGCATAAAATTAAAATTACATCATTATTAATTATCTTTTAATGTCATAAGTATTATATTAAGTGGCCGTAAAGCTATATTTTAAATATATTTAAAAATGTAAACGCTGTAAACAGAAACGGGGAAAGATGAGAAGGCCTTGTACAATAATAAATGTCATTAATAAAATTATCATTTTATTTTTTAAGAGCAACTTCTTTATTTTTGGCTAGCAACAAGTTTAAATTACATTTTATTTATTTTAGTTTTAATATTTTATTTTTTTTATTTTTTGACAGAACCGGTGCTCGACGGAATCAAAGCGGCAAGGCTCCTCGTGTATCCTAAGTATAGTGTAAAATGGAAGATTTGTTGGAGAAAGGCTATGTACGAAAACTGACGTCTCATGAAGTTGCCGTTCGTCAACCACATGAATGGTATTTGCCGCATTTTGGAGTCGTAAATCCAAACAAGCCCGGGAAATTGCGTTTGGTATTTGATCTGGCTGCGAAATCTCGTGGAGTTAGTCTCAATGACCATTTACTAACTGGCCCTGATCTTTTGCTATCTATTTTTGCTGTATTATGGAGATTTCGCAAATACAAGTTTGCCTTTGCATCTGATATCAAAGAGATGTTTTTGCGATTCCTGATTCCCAAAAATGAAATTCATGCTCAACGTTTTTTTTGGAGAGGCATGGACCGTCAAACTGAACCAGATGTGTACGTTGTTGTTGTGGTATGCTTTGGTGCTACAAGCTCTCCTTGTAATGCGAATTATGTAAAGCTGAAGAATGCTGCAGAATTTGAGAAAAAATTTTCTGAGGCAAATAAAATGGTGAAGTTTCAAAGTTACATGGACGATTACATGGGTGGGGGTGATACTGAGGCCGAAACTTCCAAGCTCATACATGATTTAATTGAAGTTCATAAAAGAGGAGCTATGGAGCTGTGTAACTGGACAGCTAATTCTAAGGTCATTCTGAACTCTATTCCGAGTGCTCTGAAAGCTGCCGGCGTTAAGGACCTCAGCCCAGAATCTGAAATTCCTGTAGAGCGAGTTCTTGGTATGTACTGGAATCCAGAGCATGACTTCTTCACCTATAAGCTAAACTTTCATAAAGTGTCTGCTGAAATAAAGAACGGGACTCAAACTTCTACTAAAAGACAGATTTTGCAGCTCGTCATGTCCGTTTTTGACCCTTTGGGTATTTTGACATTTTTTGTCATTAAAGCGAGAAAATTGCTTCAAGTTGTTTGGATGGAGGTCCTGCAATGGGATCAAAAAATTTCTGGGGAATTAGAAGTCCGGTGGAAAAAATGGGTTCTAGAGTTACAAGCTATTACTTAAGTAAGAATTCCTCGATTTTACTCAGCGTACCTCAAAACTGCAAAATCCGTGCAGCTGCACGTTTTCTGTGATGCGAGTGAGCAAGCGTACGCAGCTGTGGCGTATTTGCGGATTGAGTCACCTGAGGGCGCTGTTGACGTTGCTTTACTTGGAGCTAAAAGTCGCGTTGCACCTTTAAAGAAATTGTCCATCCCACGTCTAGAGCTGCAGGCCGCTCTGGTAGCAGCGAGGTTAGCTGTTGCCGTTACACGTGAGCTGCAGGTTGTTTTTACCCGTAACGTTTTCTGGTCAGATTCCATGACGGTTCTTGGCTGGCTTCGTACGGAATCTCGTCGCCTTAACCAGTACGTAGCAAACCGGATGGGGGAAATATTGGAATCTACCAACGTTAATGATTGGCGCTGGATACCAACTAAAGAAAATGTAGCTGATGAAGCGACACGAGACAACAAACCCTGTGAATTTGCAGAAACATGTCGGTGGTTTGCTGGACCAACGTTTTTAAAAAGTTCAGAAGGGGCGTGGCCTATAACAGAGCCAATAACAAACAAGAATAAAAAGCAAGAAGAGGTCCATCATGTGGGTGTGATTACTGACGCTAAGTCACATCTTCCAGATATAATGAAATTTAGTTCGTACACCAAACTGATGCGTGTTACTGCATGGATTCTGCGTTTTGTTGCTAGATGTCTGGATAAAGATAGAAATACAAAGTTTTCGAAATGTCTTACTGTTGATGAACTCAAAGATGCGGAACTGTTATGGCTCAAGAGAGCCCAAGCTGATAGTTTTGATTCCGAATTAAATTGTCTTTTAAGTGACAAATCAGTTTTAAATTCAAGCAAACTTTCCAGCCTATCTCCAATTTTAAATGATCAAGGACTAATTGTATTGAAGGGTCGTATTGGCAATGCTGCATTTTTAGACCAATCTGTGAAGCAGCCAATTTTCCTTGACACAAATCACCCGCTAACAAAATTATTGGTTACCAAATATCACGTTAATACAAATCATCAAGGACAAGAAACTGTTATTAACGAAATTCGTCAGAGATTTTGGATACTTCAAGTTCGAAAAGCTGTCAAGTATTCGTTTCGAAATTGTCAATATTGCAGAAATTTGAAATGTCTTCCAATTATTCCTGAAATAGGACAGTTGCCGGAATTTCGATTTTTAAAGAAAGTCCGTCCTTTCAGTTACTGTGGATTAGATTACTTTGGCCCTCTAGCGATTAAAATTGGAAAACGGCAATAAAAGAGATACGGAGCAATATTCAGCTGTATGAGTACTAGAGCAGTACACCTAGAATTAGCTGGATCTTTGACAACAGATTCTGCTATTAATGCAGTTTGTCGCTTTATTGGACGTCGAGGACAGCCGCATCAAATTCTTACTGACAACGGTACAAATTTCAGAGGCGCAGCAACCGAATTAAAGAAAGCAATTATTGAGTTGAATAAATCAAAGTTAGTTGATGCTACATCTAATAAAGGCATCACGTGGAAGTTTCTACCCCCAGCTTCACCGCACATGGGCGGAAGTTAGGAGCGACTGATACGTTCAGTCAAGACAGCTCTTAATTCAACATTGAAAAAGAATATGCCAACTGAGGAGACTTTGATTACGTTACTGGTTGAAGTTGAACAAATCATTTTTTATTAGGAAGTTCAAGTGGAGCACCTTCTCCTGGAATTCTCACAGAGGCAAAGGATCTTAAAAAACAATGGAGATATACGCAAGTTTTAACTGATCGATTCTGGCAAAGATGGGTCAAAGAATATTTGCCAACTTTGGCACGAAGGACCAAATGGACGTCAAAGACAGAACCATTGCAAGTTTGTGATGTGGTGGTTATTGCAGACGATAACGGACCAAGGAATTCTTGGCCATTAGGACGTATTGTTGCTGTTTACCCTGGGAAAGATGGGCAGGTTCGTGTAGCAGATGTCAAAACCAAGGATGGAACGTTCCGGCGACCTGTTGTAAAGCTCTGCAAATTGGATGTCAACTAAAGAAATAAGGAAAATTAAATTTCCCCTTATGTGGGGTGGAATGTTGCCAACAGGAACTCATGAAATCTTTTCATATTTATTAAAAGATTCAAATAATTTCAAATCAACAACTTTTTAATTAAATTGTTAAAAGTGGTGAATTTTAATTAAAATATGAAATGTTATGGAGTGTAGTAGTACGAGTCAGAGAAAAATCATGATTGAACGACAGAAATATCAGATTGCTTCAATAATTGGAGTGGGACAGACGTCATGATTTTTCCTCTAATTTGCGATTCTCATGATACTGTGAAAATATTAATATGAAGTGAAATTTTATGAAATAAAAGCCTGTTTATAATTATATGTAAATATTACGTCTGTGTAATATTTAATTGAACCGAAAACTACATCAGTGACGACAATAATAATTCATAGTCGTTAACAGTAAGGCTTGTCACTGGTAAAGATCCATTTCAACTTTCAGCAAAATTAACAGCAATAAACTAAATGAAAGACTATTCCCAAAATTAATTTGTCAGAATATGCAATTTTCAAAATAATAAATAATGTTTTATTAAAATTAATGTAAATTAAACATTTTTTGAACGCCATTTCCAGCCTAGTAATATAATAGGTTAAGAAACAAGAAACATAATTTTAGATTTAGAAATACAAAAACTACTAAAAATAACAATTTTCATAACGTAGAAATGTTACAACATGTAATTCAATCTCCTATGCAATACCCTCTACTAAATCATCTCCCTACCCGTCTCCTTGTAAAAACTGTCTCAGTAATTACGGCATTCGGAAACATTTTCCGGAAACTTTCAAGCAACCTTGGGTCGGGATAAAACTTTAAGGAAACACTCCTCACGCTTGGAACTGGTGCAGGCACGTTATCATACCCAAACACATTTTCATGCGTAAGATATATGTCACAAGCGGTTTTCACTTCAAGGGACCTCAAATTTGGAAACGTATCTCCTAGTCTCTTTATTTCTGAAAAATTACTGATAATCTCTTCAGTCCACACGGTTTCGTAATAATACAAACAATAATCCTTTACTCCCGGCATGACTGGAAACTGAAAATCCTGGAATCCCTCATCCCATCGAAGCTTTTGACAAGTAGCAGCGCATCCCTCAAGAAGTTTACGCACAACTTCTCTCGCTTGCAAAGCCAAAGCGGGATCCCAGTCTTCCCATTCATTGGTATAGGTAAGGAGGTGAATGTCCTCAACTCCCCAGTTACCCTCATGGTTGTTTGCAAGAACTGCAAGTGAGTCGACATTATCTGCTTCGACGTGAACTGCAAGATGCTTGAGGAGGTGGAGGCGATTCACAGGTTGTACGAGATACCGAAGGCACTCGGGCCCCAAAAATACTTCCACTAAATTAGGAGAGCACTCCAGGAGCTGTTGCAAAAAAATTGTAGGAATTCCTGCAGACATACATAGGAACTTTTTGAGACTTTTGAAAACAGGTTTTGGACCGATATCACTGAATAGAGATTCTCTTCGTCTACTTCCCTCCGCCTCTGTCTCCGATTTATTCGAACGAGACTCCAAGGCTGTATATCTCCATTTGACACCACTGCATTTTAACTCCTTCAAGTTCGGTGCTTGAATTAGAAAAAGTCTTCTAAGATCACTCACAAGTAAATTAGACTCAAATTCCAGTTTTCTAATGAAGTGCCCATGAGCGTTAAAGAACCGCTGAGCCAATGAATCTATTTTTCCGACGTATTTGTTTCGAAATTTGAAGGAGGTACAGGGGAAATTCCCATCTGCGGAATCGTTCATGAGAGTAACCAAATCTTGAATAGGACGATCTTTTTGACCATTGCAGTACAAAACTTGATCCTTAAAAGCATTCTAAAATTTGAAAGTGATGATCTTCTGCAGAGCTTTGGAGCTGAAGTGCACCCAGCGACGGGAGACGAGGCGACAATTCAACAGCGTTTCACGGTCAAGTTCAGCAAATATGAATTCTAGTATCTGGAAAACAAATACAATACAAAATACATCAGCTTACCGTCAAGTGCACTATCAACAAAATACAATGATATATCAATATCCTAAAAATATGCAAAAATGAAACAATTTACACATCTCAAAAACTTTTAATTTCAATATTTTTCACTTCGCAAAAACTCGTAAATTAGCATTGCGTATGTATATGAGTTATTTTGATTCTTTACTCAATGACACTCACGTGATCAATTGAAAACACATTTTCTTCTGCTAAAAAAGATGAATTTGAATGGGGCAAAACCGCATTTTCAATCCCAGTTTGAGTCTTTTTGTGTGAACTTGTTTCGTCAATAGCGGGGTTTATTTCATCAATAGCAGTCGCAGGAGGGAAGAGTTTAAGTTTCTTAGCTGAAGAAATCCCTGATAAGGTTGTATGGTCTGTCATGACGAGACTTCTACTTGGAAAATCTTTGACAGCCAGCTATCTGATGTGCGGGCACAGTACTATCACTTGTAAAAAGTACGACGAGATGCTCGTCAAGAAAATCTTAAGAGGATCTCTGTAGAACTTTATGTGTTAAGAATGATAGACCGACAAGTGACAAGACAACTGATGGACCTGGCTTTTGAGAGTATGCTGAAACTGTCAACTTTGATGCAGCTGTAAAAAGTGAAAATTTCCGCCATCAGTCCAGCACCAGTCAGTCCCTGTCTGCAACCAAATATCACCTTCAACCTTTATCAGAACTTGCACTTTTGTCTTTATTTTCACAAATAAAACACGAACACTTGAATTCCAAAATGCAAAGAAAATGCAATCCGTGTAATAATTATATTAAATTCTATGGAAGTACGCCTAGGCTATAGATTATTTATCAAATAAACTAATCAATCAGTAGCAACTTTACCTTATAACCTTAACAATGTCAGCAAAATTGAGTGATCACAATTACAGAGTCAATTTTTTGTTATAATAAATTTTAACTATTGACGTTCAACTGAATGAATACAGCCAACAGCGAGATGAACACAAAAATTGCAAACTTTAAACTCTAAGCTACATGTGAAGCTAGTGTGAATTGTGAATGAAAACATCAGTTGTTAATTATTATTTATATTTTTCAAAACTGTTAACAGTAATAATATTTAATAAACTTCTGATGATAATTATGATAAATTATGATCGTTATGATCATCTGGGAGCTAACCTAAATAAATAAAACTAAATAAATTCAATTAATTCCATATTTGATGTTTGCTTTACTAATTTTCCGTTTTCCTTCAACTTCAATTATCGAATATCGAATTATCCGTTCGTCTACTTCGTCTGCTTAGTTTTCGCGCTTAAACAAGGATAAATAGGAAAATCAAAAAGGAGTATTTTATTACCAAACAAAATCACATTTATTATTAATATTAATCACATAATCACATTTAACTCAAATTAAAATTACTTATACTATTGACAAATTACAAAAATAATAATTTATAATTAAAATAATCACTTTCACATTACTTAGTAAATAAATATTTCATCACATTAATTTGTCACAGTAAACACCTATCAAATATTGAATATTAAAACATAGCAGAGCACGTATTTAATTTAATAATTTTAATAATTTGAATCCTCAAACCAAAGTAGAAGTAGCTACACTATCTACGTGGTGTGACCCAAGTTGGTTCGTGTATAACTTGCACGGACTTGCACCTTAAATCTCGCACCCGCCTAACTCACACCCGAGGAACTCGTACCTGTGCTATACGCACTGTGGTCCGACTCGAACCTTCACCAGTCATATCCTAGCGCAACTCGACCCCATCATATATCTTTAAGGGTTATAAAAATTGGATGTGGGGCAAACTGAGTGTTCATAGACTCATTCTGTTTCAGAGAGAAGGTAAATATTTATTTACAACTGGCGCAACAATTACGCTTGCCACAAGGACACAGTAAGAACAACATACATTTATCAGAAAAAGAAAATGGTTTTAAAAGAATGCAAGAATATTTTTCCATAGCACAATTTGTAAAAATTAGCTATTAGATAAATTCATATTATATAGATGATTATACATTTAAATTAATCCTCAACTTCGATATTATTAAATTCTTTGTACATAAAACATTTTAATTTTAGCTTTCATGAATGTCCTTAAACTTCATTCTCACCTAATACACAACTACGAAAATGAAGTGCTAAATATAGGATTAACACTACATGTTCGAGCACTTAAGGGTTTAAATCGGTAACGTGGGACCGCACCTTTTCTATAGGTTCGTTTTATCTTGAACAAAAAATGACAGCGGAATTCTACCACAGTCATTTGAGTTGGGTCGAACATATCTTTCACATCCCTTTAGCCCGTGGCAGCCTCCAGTTTGCCTCAAGAGTACGAGCAAAAACTTGACCAAAATAAAATCAATTGTACTCAGAATTTCTACCCTTGCCTAATTAGTTATAAGGATCGTCCACAAATAAAGCCATCGGTAGGATTAAGGGGTCTATAATAGGTACTTGGTTACTGACTGATGCCATTCTATGTTAAATGCACCCATTATCGTAATGGTTAAGCTTGTGACAGAACAGGGACGGTAGAAGGGGGGGGGGGGGTGGGGGAGGTCGTGCAGGATAATAAAATTAAGTACTTTTTTATAATGTCATTTGTGAACAATCCCTCGTTTGGTTATCTCCCCAGTGACTGACTCACCCTTGTGTACTTTCTTTCTATTAGCCCCAACACACAATTTAAGTGACACAAATCAAAATGTTTAGTTGCTCATTTAACAGCATTTACAACGATCAAATAGATCGAAACCAGCATACAAACATTTCCTGATTGTTTATTTTCTAATAAGGTTTTAAAATACAGCGATCGCTTTTGTGTTACAGCATTCATTTTTTTAATTTGTAGATAATTTAATCTATTTGTAAGTTCCTTTCAAAATAAGCTTATTGTGACTGTGACTAATTTACTATAGAGTCATGTCGGATCACACAACAGTGTCAGAGATTTCTTCAGCCAAGAAATTTAAACCTTATTCCCCTACTCCAAATAAGACTCAAACTGGGAATGAAAATGTGGCTTTGCTCCATCCTTTAAGTTTTTCCGCAGAAGAAAGCGTGTTTTCAATTGATCACGTAAGTTTCCTTGTATAATACATTGAAAAAAAAAATACTTAATTGTATCGTGTGCGATGAATTAAAATTATACGTAGTTGTGTCAAATTTACGGCGTAATTAAAATAATATATGTCAAATAAACATTTAAATATTATGTATTAAATTTGTTTACCAGCTACTGGAATCCTTACTGACTGACATTGACCGAAAAACACTGCTAAATTGCCGCCGCGTCTCTCGTCGCTGGGTGCACTTCAGCTCGAAATTCCTCCAAAAAATCATCACTCTCAAATTCCAGAATACTTCAAATGATCAAGTTTTGTACTGTACTGCTAACAACCAAGATCGCCCCATTCAAGATTTAGTGACTCTCATGAAGGATTCCACGGATGGAAATTTTCCCTGTACCTCCTTCAAATTTCCGAACAACTACGCCGGCAAAATAGATTCATTGGCTCAGTGCTTCTTTAGCGCTCACGGACACTTCGTTAAGAAAATGGAATTTGTGTTTGATTTACTTGTGAGCGATCTGAGAAGGCTTCTTATAACTCAGGCACCGAACCTGGAGGAGTTAATTTGCAGCTTAACCACTTGGAGATACACAGAATCTGAGTGTAGATTGAATCAATTGGAGACGGAGGAGGATGGACGTAGACGGAGAGAATCTCTATTCAGTACCATCATCGGTCCAAAACCTGTTTTCAAAAGTCTCAAAAAGTTTATGTGTATGTCTGAAGGAATTCCTACACTTTTTTTCCAACAGCTTCTGGAATGCTCTCCCAATTTAGTGGAAGTATTTTTGTGGCCCGAGTGCCTTCCGTCTCTCGTGCAGCCCGTGAATCACCTCCACCTCCTCAAGCGTCTGGCAGTTGAAGTTAAAGCGCATTCTATCGATGCACTTGCAGTTCTTGCGAACAATCACGGGGGTCATTGGGCAGTGGAGAATATTGACCTGGGTACTTCCTACAAAGACTGGGGTCCAGCTATGATGGCCCAAGCGAAAGAAGTCGTGGGTAAGATTCTTGAGGGATGCGCTCCAACTTGCCAAAAGCTTCAATGGGATGATGGACTAGAAGATTTTCAGTTCCCAGTCATGTCAGGAGTGAAGCATTTCCGTTTGCATTATTACAAAATCGTCCCGACTGAAGAGATTATCAGTAATTTTCCGGAAATCGAGAGACTAGGCGATACTTTTCCAAATTTAAGATCCTTGGAAGTAAAAACTGGTTTGAACGTATATCTTACGAATGAAAATGTGTTTGGGAATAACGTCCCTGCACCAGTCCCAGTTCCAAGCGTGAGGATTGTTTCCTTCAAGTTTCATCGCGTTGGTCCCGATCCAAGGTTACTTGAAAGTTTCCGGGAAATGTTTCCGAATGCCGTAATTATTACTGAGACAGTTTTTACAAGGTAGGTGAGGGGTGGGGAGATGATTCAGAGAGTGTTGCATATGGAAATTACATGTTACAGTACACATTTCTCAGTTATGAAAATTGTTATTTTTAGTATTTTTTGTATTTCATAATCTAAAATTATGTTTCTTGTTCTTAAGACAGTTCATTCCGACCAAAGGTTACTTGTAGGTTTCCGGGAAATGTTTCCAAATGCCGTAATAAATCATTGAGACATTAGTTGGACATTGACAGTAACTGTTGCATGAATATGATATGGTTTAAGGGCCTCATGTTTGCTCTGTATTTATTTGTATTTTCTTTATACGTTTAAGACACTTCTGGTGCAAAATAAAATTGACCTGTGGCGGGAATAAAATTAAAAAATGCTTTTTAAAATGAAAACTTCAAAACGGGATTAATTTCCTAAATGTTTTCGCTATGCGAAATGTATAATTCTCACAACTGATTTTACCTCGTAGGTTGATTGAAAGCGGGACACAATATTTATTACTGTACTTCCTCTTGGGGCACTTTGCGTCATTGGTGCGATATCCGAGAAATCAATTAAGATGGTTGATTGGGCTAGTGGCAGGTGACAAGGCATGGGGCTTAAGGTGCTCACGGTTGGAGGATTGAGGTGTTGGAATCCCCTACGTGCGTGCACTGTGGGGGGGGGGGAGGATGATACACCGATTCAGTTTCTGACTGTGTGCCCTGCCTTTGTATTTGTGAGAAACCTCTATCTAGGGGGGTGTATAGTTAGAGACCGCACACAAAAGACGTCATTAAAAAGTCATAGTTTTAAGTACCCTTATTTTCAACTTTTAAATTTTGTCCAACCCATTTTAACTACATATCATACACATACGTACATGGGTTATTGATAGTAAGGGATCGTGCATAAACGATACCTTTCAAATATTATAGTTTTAAGTACCCCTTTTCCAAATTTTAGTTTTTTCAAAATTATATTTCAACTTCATGTCATGAACGTACGTATATGGGTTGTACATAGTGAGGGATCGTGCTTAAACGACGTCTTTCAAATATCGTAGTTTTAAGTACCCCTGTTTTGTCCACCCCTATTTGAAATATTGTCCAACCTATTTTAACTTCTGGTTATGCACACACGTACAAGGGTTTTAGATAGTGAAGGGTCTTCCATAAATGGCATCATTGAAATATCCTAATTTTATTCAGGATAGTTTAATCATTGTTAGTGTAATAATATCCTAAACTGATGTCGTTTACGTTCAATGCTTCTAGTCTTTTGCTAGATCCGTCTACTAGAGCAATTAAGTCATAAATAGACGGACCCAAACGTGTTACAAGTTAAATACAACATGAAAAGTACCCAATGATATTAAATGGAACAATTTTAACAAAATTGACAATTTTAAATACATCCAATAAACATACGTATAAGGGTTACATATGGTCGACCATATCATTAGTCGTCCATAAATGGCGTCATTCAAATATCATCATTTTAAATATCCCACTCTTCTTATTTTAACCATTTCATAAACAGATGTCGTAATCATAGGAAGTTACTAGTCACCAGTTTTAACTTTGGTACTTCTCTCCCCCGCACCATTCGTGTCGATGCTACTTGAATCGGTACAAGTCGTACCAGCACTACTGCGGCCAGCACCTTACGCATTACGGTCCTATTCTTTTATTAAAGCGAAATGGCGCAATAAGCTCAGCATCTGCTTAAAGAACCTGGTCGACAAATCCGGCGCTTCTCGCTGGATTTTTTATGATTAGATTTAAGCGACTGAGATGAAGTGGCCAAGAAAAATATAATAATCTTAAGTGCCTCTTTGAGCAGACTGGTTTTGTCATTCTTTTCTCCTTGCCTGCGTTTATTATCTTTGACTGGTTCATTTAAATTTAAATAATCAACTAGCTATTTAAATTCATGCAGTTCCTTCCAATCCGGTTCTGTAAATGGTTTTTAAAAAAGTTTAAGCTTTCTGAGTAGTAACGTCATGACGTTCATTCAAGCGAATATCAGTACATTCCGAATACAAACGTACATGCCTTTTACAACACGAGTAAAACATTTATAGAGTGTTGACGCCTTATTTTCTGAATGTGGTCTATTCCAACAACTACTGTGACGTGTGTAAACTGACTTCATGAAAAAATATAAATCACAGACCAGTTATTTATCAGTAATTAATAGTTATTATTATCTCAAGTCTCGATTATCGCGGAATGGCAGTGGCCTTCAGATCAGATCAGAACGAGAACAAAACTATTTCTTGGTTCAACATTTACATATTTGTGTTTTTTAAAGGTTGTAAAAATATTTAACCCGGAGTTTTAATACCCGCAACCATAGAGAAAGCAAAAGAATGCAAAATGCGTGGGCGGGTAGCAAACGTCTGCCTAAGGGTTTTTTGCGCAGCAATTGTCCTAGAAGTAAATGTCTGGGTAGCATTCTTCCGGATTGCACGTCACGGTAACACATGTTTGAGTGGCAATTGTCTAGTTCAAACTTTCCGAATAGCAAATAAATGTCCTAATAACAAAAATTTGAGTAAAAATTTTGTAGGTTGCAAATGACTGCGTAGCAAATGTCCGAGTAACAATTTTTTGGGTACAAATTTAGTACGTAGCAAATGTCTTAATAAAAAATTCCGATTAGCAAATGTCCAAGTACATAATTTCTGGGTGCAAATTTTGTGGGTAGCAAATGTCCGAAAAGCAAATGTCTGAGTAGCAAATGTCCAAGTACACTATTTCTGGGTGCAAATTTTGTGGGTTGCAAATGCCTAAATAGCAAATGTATGAGCAGCAAATGTCCGGGTTGCAAATGTCCGAGTACAAAATTTCTGGGTGCAAATTTTCTGAGTAGAAAATGTCCGAATAGCAAATGTATGAGTAGCAAATGTCCGGGTTGCAAATGTCCGAGTACAAAATTTCTGGGTGCAAAATTTCTGAGTAGAAAATGTCCGAATAGCAAATGTATTAGGATTTATAATAATCATTTATATATTTAAGATTCATTCTTGTTTTCATAAAATGTGTTAATTTTATTTAAGAAAGTATTGCATTGTATACTGAGCTGTATGGCTATTGCAATTGTGCAACAGTGACTTAATAAAGTTTTTCTCTCTCTAGCAAATGTCCGGGTTGCAAATGTCCGATTACAAAATTTCTAGGTGCAAATTTTCTGAGTAGAAAATGTCCGAATAGCAAATGTCCGAGTAGCAAATGTCCGAGTACATAATTTATGTGTTCAAATTTCGTAGGTAGCAAATGATCAAATAGCAAATGTCCGAGTACACAATTTCTTGGTGCAAATTTTCTGAGTAGAAAATGTCCGAATAGCAAATGTCCGAGTAGCAAATGTCCGAGTACATAATTTCTGTGTTCAAATTTCGTAGGTAGCAAATGATCAAATAGCAAATGTCCGAGTACACAATTTCTGGGTGCAAATTTTCTGAGTAGAAAATGTCCAAGTAGCAAATATCCGAGTAGCAAATGACCGGGTTGCAAATGTCCAAATACAACATTTCTGGGTGCAAATTTTCTGAGCAGAAAATGGCCGAATAGCAAATGTCCGAGTAGCAAATGTCCGAGTACATAATTTCTGAGTGCAAATTTCGTAGGTAGCAAATGACCAAATAGCAAATGTCCGAGTACACAATTTTTGGGTGCAAATTTTTCGGGTAGAGAATGTCCAAGTAGCAAATGTCCGAGTAGCAAATGTCCGGGTTGCAAATGTCCGAGTACAAAATTTCTGGGTGCAAATTTTGTGAGTAGTAAATGTCCGAATAGCAAATTTGCGAGCTGCAAATGTACGAGTTGCAAATGTCAAAGTTACAAATGTTCAAGTAGCAAAATGTAGCGGTAGCATTTTAGCGGAAATTAGGTTACAATAGTACCGGTCCGAGTAGCAGTTGTCCGGTTCGAATTATTTATTAAGACTATAAAGAATCGTACTTAGATAATTCATATTTGGCTTGTATCCTTCCGAACACTGCGCTGATCTTGTACTGTCAAAAAACATATATTGACTCTGATTTTGAGATTTTGTGATAAGCTACATACTACAGGCTTAAATAAAAAACTCTCAAAGCGGATACAATGCACGTGTAAATTTAATTGATTGCATTCCTTTCAATTTCTGACGCAATACATGATCCGACTGTTGATTAGATTAGACCACCTTTTTTGTTTATTTTTTTCATGCTTCCCATTAACATTTTGAGCTGGTTTTATTCTGACCTGTCTTGCTGGATAACTGCTTTATTATGATCTGCCGCAGAGTTGAGAGTGCTCACAAATCCTGATCTGTGATCAATTCCGCTCTGCTCTGTGGCCCTCTGCCTCATCTGCTCAAAATTGCCTCCTTTGTCCTAATTATTATTTATCAAAAGCCAATTAACTCAGTATTAGTTTGAGATCCCTGTTTATGATAACGTAAATTTTTGATTGATCACGTCAACATTTGGAAACAAGTTCTCAGCGCGCATCCAAAACCAAAACCAAACCCAAAACAAAAAGGAATAAAATAATATTATGTTATCTATAAAAATCTCAAAAGTTGTCTTCCGTCATCTCTCCTCATTCTATCGCCTCGAAAACATGTTAATTAAAATACAGACAAATTGTCAAATGACAAAGTAAATAAGTTTTTAAATGAATAAAATTTAACTCAAGTCACCGCAGCAGCATTCTTGAATTTATGAATAAATTAATTTTCCTTATTTATTACACTAAAACTGGCCTCCGTTGCGTGTTGTTTTCTATTTTGTTTTCAAGCGTCGCTCGATCAATACAATAACTACAATTTTTTCCGCAGCATCTCAAGTTTCGCAAATTCATTGCAGAGTTTCAGTTTATAGATTAGAGTCGAAACAAAAAAAAACATTTTAGAATAATTATTAGATACTGCGGTAAATGGTAAAATAATATGTTTACGAAAATACGAGGCAGAGAAAAAATGCTGATAAATGAAGTGTTAATGGACTTATAATTTGTGTGGAACTGTTTTTTTTGTTTATTCAGTAATTGCTGCGTTAATAGTAATTATAGATTGAAAATAAAAATATAGCAAAAGTCACTCATTTCCCATCTTCACCTCACGATCTGCTTGGGGGGAGTTGATCTGTGTGATTTTTATTAAAGCGAGATGCTGGACGCAGTCAGTGGGAATAAGTATTAGTATTGGATACTAGTTTTAGTATAGTGATACTTTAAATTTAATAACATATCGTCTGTGAACAACCAAAATGCCCCATACCCATTTTTCGTCAAAAACAAAATAATTTCATCTACAGCAAAAATTAAAATAACTTTTTCACGAAAGTATATAATTAGAACCTTGTACAATTTTCAAAGAAAATGCAAATAGAATATTTTGCACTTTTCAAATTATATGTAAATACAATATTTTACACTTTTCCAAAAACATGTAAATAGAATATTTTGCTCTTTTCAAAATATATGTTCATAGAGTATTTTGCACTTTTAAAAATATATGTTAATAGAATATTTTGCACTTTTCAAAATATATGTTCATAGAGTATTTTTCACTTTTCGAAAAGATGTAAATAGAATATTTTGCACTTTTCAAAATACATGCAAATAGAATATTTTGCACTATTTAAACAACATGTATAGAATATTTTGCACTTTTAAAAACACTTGTAAATAGAATGTTTAGCACTTTTTAAGATGCATTTAAAAAGGACATTTTACACTTTTAAAAAACATTTAAATAGAACATTTGGACTTTTCTAAAAACATCTAAATAGAACAATTTGCTCATTTTAGAAACTCATGATTAACACTGTAAGCAAATATTGTGTGCTGTATTTTTTGGCATAGCTTATTTGCATAAATTAGAAATGGGTCATTTTGGTTCTTCATACATATAGTATATACGATATCCTTAAATGTATTTGCCTATACCACAATCCTACCAATGGGATCCTATATATGACAAGATAATACTATGTATATTGGATGTCAGATGTTTTATGTTGGATAAGGTAAGGAAATAATTATATACGAAGAGGTATACGTGCTAAAAGGGGACAAGATGATGAGGAAATGCACACAAACTAAATTGAGCTGGAGGTTGTTTTTTGTTTTTTTTTACTTGCTAATCGACGACTTGTTTTGGTATTTTGGTTGGTTTTGCATTGTTTGTATTTCATGTGGCTGAATTATCCAGTGTTCCTCAGTCCTGCCTGATTGCGAGTGACTCACCTAAATCACTTAAAGCCTAATAAACTGGAGACAAAGACTAATATACAAAAGAAAAGGTGCGCTGTGTGGGATATACCAAATAAAAAAATAGATGCGTGCACAAGTGATGTTGATTACATTTGATGGAAAATCTCATCTCACGCGCCTTTCCGCCCCTCCTCCGCACCCAAAAAGTCGAAAAGACACTCAAGAACCGCAAAAAGAGGAAGAATGTCAAGTGGATTGAAAGTTTTGACAAGAAAAAAACAAAATGTTTTGTGAATTATCTGCATAATAATTACCTAAGTCTTTCATTTAAATTTTCTCGTTCTTATGGTTTCGATTCCCATAGCCTCAGACTCAGAATTATTTAAGAACTGAGACTCAGATTACTTGAGGAAAAAATTCAGAAACAAGTTTACGATACACTCTACAGTCAATACGTACGTCAGTACGTAAGAACAGGGCTGGATAAAACGGACAGCGCAGGCAGCCCCCGCTGGCTGAATTTTCTCAAAACATGTAAGTGGAACATTTTGTACTTTTCAAAAATACATATGTAGGTACAAAGAATATTTTGACTTTTCAAAAACATGCAAATAAAATATATTTTTGTATATTTCAAAAACATACAAATAAACATTTTACACTTTTCTCAAAACATGCAAATAAAATATTTTTGTACATTTCAAAAACATGCAAATAAAATATTTTTGTACATTTCAAAAACATGCAAATAAAATATTTTTGTACATTTCAAAAACATGCAAATAAAATATTTTTGTACATTTCAAAAACATGCAAATAAAATATTTTTGTACATTTCAAAAACATGCAAATAAAATATTTTTGTACATTTCAAAAACATGCAAATAAAATATTTTTGTACATTTCAAAAACATGCAAATAAAATATTTTTGTACATTTCAAAAACATGCAAATAAAATATTTTTGTACATTTCAAAAACATGCAAATAAAATATTTTTGTACATTTCAAAAACATGCAAATAAAATATTTTTGTACATTTCAAAAACATGCAAATAAAATATTTTTGTACATTTCAAAAACATGCAAATAAAATATTTTTGTACATTTCAAAAACATGCAAATAAAATATTTTTGTACATTTCAAAAACATGCAAATAAAATATTTTTGTACATTTCAAAAACATGCAAATAAAATATTTTTGTACATTTCAAAAACATGCAAATAAAATATTTTTGTACATTTCAAAAACATGCAAATAAAATATTTTTGTACATTTCAAAAACATGCAAATAAAATATTTTTGTACATTTTAAAAACATGCAAATAAAATATTTTTGTACATTTCAAAAACATGCAAATAAAATATTTTTGTACATTTCAAAAACATGCAAATAAAATATTTTTGTACATTTCAAAAACATGCAAATAAAATATTTTTGTACATTTCAAAAACATGCAAATAAAATATTTTTGTACATTTCAAAAACATGAAAATATAACATTTTCCACTTTTCTCAAAACATGTAAATATTAGAACATTCTCTACTTTTCTGAATCAACTAAAAATAACATTTTGCACTTTTCTAAAACATGTACATACAACATTTTGCTTTAGCAAAGAAAAGCATCAATAAAATCAAAATGGTAGTTTTTGTATAAAAACAAATTGCTGCCTAAATTCAATTCCTTCGTCCGGCCCTGCGTAAGTAAGAATAAAATAGAAAAATCTCTATACTTTGCCGCAGGTCTTTCCACACGCTATTACATATGCAGCTGAAAAACTGGACGACGAAGTAGCTCCTCCGCAAAACTCATAACAGGAATAATGTTAAGAATAATTTATTAGGAATAATTACTTTTTACAAAGCATTAGCAGAGTCAACATCAATTTTTACTTTCATGTTGTTTTCCTTTTTCACTCTCACGAGCCTCTGGCTGCTCTGTCTGACAATTTTACAATATTTTGCTCTCACCTCATCCTCAGTTTGTGACTTGTGAAGTTCTTGGACGTGTGAATCGAATCTGTGTGGGAGGCACATTGCTATTCTTCTCTCGTTCAGTCAGTCAACAGTCGTCAAGTTTAGGCCCAGTTTTGGTCTTTTCTGATGGTGCAGTTTCGCCTTCGCTCTTTTGAACTTGAACTTGAGCTTTAAACTCCGCCGAAACCAGCTATCTACTATAACATTTCCCAATATATCACCGTCCCAAATACAGTTCATAGCGCGCACAAATATGCAGTGGGGACCCAAAGACAGAATTTTCTTTCATTCACAAGACAAGCCGCGTATGGTTCTGGTCCTTGCATTAATATTACGCCTAGAGTTTCAAGTCAATTACGCTAATTTCTCCAGGAATTTTAGTGCAACCAAAACCAATTAAAATAAAAAGTTATTTACATTTTGTAAGATATTAAACTCGTGTGTGGTTGTCAGATTAAAAAAAAATTGTGGTTGGTTGGTTTGGTGAGTGTCGGTGGCAGTGGCAGTGGGATGGAAAAGAAGATGAAGCACATCTTGAAAATTTGCATCTTCTCCTCCGTCTTCCTCTTCTCCTGCTCCATCATCGCCTTCACCATCGTCTTCACGCATCAATGCTCTTCTAAAACCGCACTCGGCAAAAAGTCCCCGGTGAAGGAGATGAGTAGTCCAAGATCCTCTAGGGAATATCTTCGACAAAATCTCGTGGTAACCACGCAGTCAGCACATTAAAACATCATCTATGTTAACCACATACGCTATTAGGATTGTCAATTACTTCCGCATTTTTGTTTTTAAGTTAAAACCACAAAGTTTTTTATTCCTCTTTTTAATATGTTTTTTTCTGGTTTGGATAATTTTTTTTTAGGATGATTTGGAAGGAGTTAGTCTGGATGAGTGGGAGCCGCCTTACGAGTTTCAGCAAAATTTTCCATATTACCTTTCTGGATTCGATGACGCTAACAGACCAAGTAGTTATTTATTTTTTAAGCCAGGGGTCGTACATCAATGACGCGTGGATTTATTGTAGCGTTATAATTCTGTGTTTGTTGGCTTTGTTTTAGTTTGGATTGCTGAGCTGGGAAAATGGAACATTCGCAGAATTGTGGAACAGGGGCGGGGGAAATTATTTGAAAAATATGTTGATCAAATTCTGTACAGATTCAACAAATCTATTTCACTCAGGTTTATTACGTTAAAATTATGCAATCCATTACTTATTTATTTAGGGGTCATTCACATATTACGTTAGCACAAAAATTTGAATCGTCCAAGTTTAATTAATCCACGCACACTTTTGGTTTCTGTTGCGGTTAATACAACTAGCTAGGAAGAAGGAAGCCAGGCGCTAAATTCAAACGGAAACAGAAAAAGTGTCGTAACACCCCAAACACTTAAATTGCTAATGTAATATGTGCACGGCCCTTAATCAAACGGGTAGTTATAAATAATGCAAATGACCAATTAAATTATGTAATTGATTGGTAATTTCTACACAGGAGTTCTCCCGCAGATGTAGTAAGGAAGGGCGTCGCAATCGTTGACATGGAAAACTATGATCTCACTCAAGCTGCTTCCATTCCTAGTAATTTATTATTTAATACTTGCAAAACTAATAAAAAGGGGTCGTCCATAAATTACATTATCGGAAGGGGGTCTATAGGTCTGCTTAATTTAGTGATTATCAATTGACGCAGTGGTTTAGCTGATGACAGTGTGACACGTGGGTCATATAGTGTCCTAAAAGTTGGTATAGTTGGATGACGTCATATATGGACGACCCCTAACTAACCTTGTAGAGATAATGACGGATCATAATTAAATCATTTGTATTTTAATTTCAGCACTCCAGCTGATGTTAAGGAAGGGAAGTGACATAGCTGCGACGGTGGGGAAGCTCGAAAAGGGAATCTTTCTTAACGGTAAAAAATAGTAAAAGCCTATTTACAAAAAATAATCATACAAGTCATACAACAATGTTAGTCTTGGAAGCGTGCATAAATTACTTTATGCAAAAATCGGGAATTTCAATTTCCTACGTTTTTGGTATGTACGCCCATTTAAAAGGTTAGGCTGCTTAAATCCCTAGACTTATGACGTAATTTTTGTACGTTCCCCCATACTGTACTGTACTGTAATATACTAATTGACATTAATTACTATGTACCAATAATTAATTCAAACAATTTTTTTAGCAAATTTTCTGGCAGAAACTTTCATAAATTTGATACGGCCCATAATGGGCCCAGTACTGGGTCGAGTGGAGGTGTACGGGACGAACAAAGAGCGCTGGATCCCCAAACTTTTAAAACAGTTACCGAAAGAGTCTCTACCCGAGTGGTACGGCGGAGTTGAGGACTTTCTTCCAATTCAAGTCCATGGATAATTTTATATTATTTCTTTATTTACTTGTTATTTATCCTCATTCCTCAACATTGTTATCCTCCAACTCGCAATCAACAATCCTCAGTCATTCACACGATGCAAAAAATAATTCGTCCTAGCGATGGATGGATAATGATGAGTGGCCAGTCTTTTCCTTGCAATTTATAAAACTACCTTAAGTACATACGTGCTATAATAATAATTATTGCACAATTAATGGAGGGACGATTACACTGCAAACTATATTTAAGTCGCAATTTGTAAATATTTATTAATTTATATATAAGAATAATAAACTTTGTCAGTTTTCCAGTGCTTAATCAACTGGTTTTACGAATTCCTTCTGAAAACCTGCATTCTACAAAATTCGATTTCTATTTCGAATAATTTTCGTCATAAACACACGTTTAAATATGAGACATATTCAAATAAAATTAATTTTATTAACAATATTAATATGATGAAATTAAATCCAATTTGAGAGTATAGGATTTCTCAAACACACAAAATGATATAAAACGCATATTGCAAATATGTACCGTAAAACTCCTCCTACCCCCGACTTGTAATGGAGACCCCGGCCCTGGCCTTTATTAGAGACCCGGATTCTATTAAAAATTGTATGTTTTGAACCAAAAAAATACAACGCGACCTACCGTGCGCACAGCAAAGTTTCACTACTACTGAAAATTGAATCGTTGTTCATTATGCTAAAATCGAAATTATTGCTAATTTCAATAATTCATGGAATCAAGTACAATTCTTGGTAGAAAGGTATACTTTTATTTTATTGGATACCTGGCTGATACTGGAGACCCGGCTTATATTAGAGACCCGACCTTTATTAGAGACCCGACCTTAATTGGGGACGAGGCTTCTATTTGGAGCTTTACTGTACATCATTTACGTAAGTTTTGAGATTCTTAACACAAAAACTCGTACGATGTATCATTTTGAAGCTCTTTAAACATAATATACATTCACTTTAATTTATTTAAATTTTTTTTATATTTTAAGCTGAAGTTACATTTAAGACCTTTTGACGAACCTTGTGACTACAAAAAACTAGTACTTAAAACTACCTTAACTTAATTGCTGTTAAGGTATATATAGTATTTAATAAAGTGCAAAATGTGTTATTTTTATGTTTTGAGAAAAGTGCAAAATGTTTTATTTTCATGTTTTAAGAAAAGTGCAAAATGTTTTATTTTCATGTTTTGAGAACAGTGAAAAATCTTATTTTCATGTTTTGAGAAAAGTGCAAAATGTTTTATTTTCATGTTTTCAGAAAAGTGCAAAATGTTTTATTTTCATGATTTCAGAAAAGTGCAAAATGTTTTATTTTCATGTTTTCAGAAAAGTGCAAAATGTTTTATTTTCATTTTTTCAGAAAAGTGAAAAATGTTTTATTTTCATTTTTTCAGAAAAGTGCAATGTTTTATTTTTATGTTTTGAGAAAAGTGCAAAATGTTTTATTTTCATGTTTTCAGAAAAGTGAAAAATGTTTTATTTTCATTTTTTCAGAAAAGTGCAATGTTTTATTTTTATGTTTTGAGAAAAGTGCAAAATGTTTTATTTTCATGTTTTCAGAAAAGTGAAAAATGTTTTATTTTCATTTTTTCAGAAAAGTGCAATATTTTATTTTTATGTTTTGAGAAAAGTGAAAAATGTTTTATTTTCATGTTTTCAGAAAAGTGCAAAATGTTACATTTCCATGTTTTCAGAAAAGTGCAAAATGTTTTATTTTCATGTTTTGAGAAAAGTGAAAAATGTTTTATTTTCATGTTTTCAGAAAAGTGCAATATGTTTTATTTTTATGTTTTGAGAAAAGTGAAAAATGTTTTTTTTTCATGTTTTCAGAAAAGTGCAAAATGTTTTATTTTTATGTTTTGAGAAAAGTGAAAAATGTTTTATTTTCATGTTTTCAGAAAAGTGCAATATGTTTTATTTTTATGTTTTGAGAAAAGTGAAAAATGTTTTTTTTTCATGTTTTCAGAAAAGTGCAAAATGTTACATTGCTATGATTTTGAGATGTACAAAATAATGTATTTGCATGTTTTTTGAAAAGCTAAAATACAGTGTGTTTCAATGAAATAGACTCAGACGTTTTTGGGGGGTAACTTTCCCCCACGCACCTTCAACGCAGTTGCGCAGTGGGTTCGCCAATGTAGTTGAAGCAAAGCAACCGTGTTCAAAGTTCATATGCTGGTGCCTTGTGACCCCGTGTGACCTTAGTCATGTCGGATATGTCATTTTGTAGGGAATTTAGTTTGCATTATGTCCTATGTTAATTTATTTCAATCTGTGGTTGTTTGGTTAATAGTCGGATTTATTCAAAAAAAAGGCTGACAAAAATTTGCATTTTTTAATTTACTGGTTCAAAAAATAGACGTGTTTGAATGGAAAAACCCGTGGTCTGAGTCTATTTCATTGAAACACCTATTTGTTGGCTTTTATTTAATTTTAAAGTAACTTCTTGACCCCTAGGGGTCAACCAAAGTTTAAACATAGCACCTAGTTGGTTGTCAACAAAAAATAGTTATCTCGTTGAATTATTCGTGCGTGGGGGAAAGTTACCCCCCAAAAACGTCTGAGTCTATTTCATTGAAACACACTGTATTCTTTTTACATATTTTTAAAAACTGCAAAATGTGCCATTTACATTTTCGTTTTTGACAATTTAAGCAGCAAGGGTTGCCTACGCTGACCGCATTATCCGGTCCTGCGGTTATAGTGGGTATTGAAAGAGTGACATCATTTATGGACAATCCCTCAAGTTATTGTTACGTTGTATAATAATCCTGCTCATGCTCTGCTGATCTCCATACAGCTATACCTATTATGCTCCCATTGCTTTTTTTCCCAATATAAATGGCTCCAGGCAAAATCTATAGGATTTATTTCTGGATTTAAAAAATGTGTCTGAGCCCTAAGCCGTAGTACGTATGTAACAGCCAAACTCAATTTTTATTTTCTACACTTACCCATTATACATTTTTAGAAATAAAAAGTTATAAAACAATACAAAATTGGATTAGTTTTCACAGAAAACAAAACAGGGAGTCCCTAGTTCACACTTCCGGCCATGTATATTTGTACGAGAACATCCTAAATACACACATATACACAAATGCACTTAAGTACGAGGCTTTTATATTTGACCACGATATTGAACTCGTATGCTGCGGGGTTTCAAAGTCCTAAGTCTTCTGCTAGGTTTCTTGGTACATTATTAGTATTATAATTTTGTTCAAAGCAAAAAAAAACAACAAAATGTAATCACATAAGTTTTGACACTTCGCCTAATAGAGGATTTCCATTCAGTGAAATCTCCAAAATTTCCAAAACAATGTGCAAAACATGCGTAAAATGTCAATTAAGAGTTTTTGAGAAGCGTAAAATGTTCTATTTACATGTTTTTGAAAAGTGCAAATTTTTGTATTTATTTGAAAAGTTCAAAATGTTCTATTTACATATTTTTTTGAAGTGAAAATTGTTGTATTTACCTGTTTTTGAAAATTTCAAAATGTTCTATTTACATATTTTTTTGAAGTGCAAATTGTTGTATTTACCTGTTTTTGAAAACTTCAAAATGTTCTATTTACATATTTTTTTAAAGTGCAAAAATTGTTGTATTTAACTGTTTTTGAAAAGTTCAAAATGCTGTATTTACATATTTTTTAAAAGTAGAAAATTCAAGACATATTTCACAATATTTTTGTAGATAAAGGATATTGTTTTTAGTTAAAAATGGATATGGTTCTTTTTGGCACTTTATAGACGATATATTGTGTGTTGCTACCGTTCGACACTTTATAATCCTTGTATCTGATTTTTTTTAAAATTGTTTTCAATTATTAAGGTACAGTTCATAGCTGAATTGTTCCTTGTGGGCCGTGGCCTCACTGTTATTCTCTTAGCAGGGAAAGATAAAGTTGACCAAACAACACTGAAAAATCCGGATGATGAAGGAACTGTTCCCGATAATTATTATTGGAATTGGACGTCAGAACGTGAGTCGCTCAACTTGAATGTAATGGGTTAGGGGGTCGTCCATCAATGATATTACCTTGTTACGGGTATAAGGGCAATATAATATGGATCGAGCTGGATGTTGATGAGATCCCATATTAAAGATATACTCATTTACATAATGTATTAGCTCATGATGATCAGGGGGTATGTTTAGTAGGCAGGGTGTTATAGAAATGTGAATATTTTGATGACATCATTTATAGACAAACTCTATCGATGGGTTTTGAAATTCTGTAGTTTGTTGTAACTACTTTTTTAAAGATACGAAAAACAACACAAGAGCGTGGTCAATATATTGAATAATTAATAAATATTTACACGGATTTTCGTCCACCTACAGATTTACAAGTAGTAAACTTTGGCGTTTCGGTTATTATTCCTTTTCTTGACATTATTTTGGCTGTATTCCTTTTCAAAAGTGCTAAAGAGGTGAGGACAGAAAATGTTAAATATGTATTTACGATAACTAGTTGTGTTACTATTTATTAATATATCTTTGGAAAAAGTTTTAGTCAAGCCGGCGGGACGTCAGAGCAGCGGCCCTTCGGGAATTTTCCAGATTATCGGACCAGTCAGTCCGCCGCTGGGCCTAGGGAGAGACGAGAGACAGACACCCGCACACAAAAAGTAAACTAATGTATTTCATCTGTTTTGACAACAATTCAACTATTAGTGTGTGCACTTGATAACATATTTGAATTAAAATATTTTTTTACAAGTTTTAGGTGGTGCCCATTGATGATGTATATAAAAAACTCCTTATTTTTAGGACCCAATGAGCCCCATGCTATGTATAACCGTTTCTTTAACTTGGCAAAATAAAAAATTTAATGACATTCTAATTATGTATAGCTGCAGGAAAATTAAGGGTAACGGGGGGGGGGGGCAGTATGCAACTATATAGTTATCATGTAACTCATTAGCGGTTGAGGTTTATGGGCAATTGGCGGTACCTATTGGTACAAATTAGGTTTTATTCGCTGTTAAATTTAAAATTTATTTTGACAAAAAAAACAAGATATTTCATGATGTCGAACCGATAATTCATTTATAGGAGTCATATCGTCAGTGAAGAACCAAAATGACCCATATCCATTTTTAGCTAAAAACAATATCCACTATCTACGAAAATATTGAAACATGTCTTAAAAGCATTTAAATAGGATACTTTGAACTTTCAAAAATATGTAAATAGAACATTTTTCTTTTTTCAAAAACATGTGAATAGAACATTTTACACTTTTCAAAAACTCCTAATTAACATTTTTCGCATGTTTCTCATTTTGTTTTTATGACGTCTCTTATTTTAATTGTAGCTTAAACTGGATATGGGTCACTTTGGTTTTTCACAGACGATATAATAATATTTTGCAAGTTTAAAATATTGAATAGCAATTTAAAGTGTAATTTTGTAGCACAGTAGCATCTACGGGAGTTTAATCTGTAATTAGTTAAGTGTAGAGCTGCTAATTGCAAAGTTCACGGGGAGATAAAACAGTCAAAAAGAATCCAGGAACAGTGTGGCAATGGCAGCGTATAGTTTCACAAGTCACAATTCCCCCCATAAGTCATAAACACAAATCTAAATGAGACGGATACGACTGTGATTCTGAAGTGAAGATTTCGAAGGTGTACAGTGAATGTTTTCGCTATCATGCCGAAATGTTGAGAAATCTCTGTCCGCTTTCTAATGGAATTTCTCTGTTTGGGTAGTTTTGGTCAAAGTGAGTGAGGTCAAGGTTTTTTAACCGTTTTTACGAATTTATTGTTGTTCCTGGCTGGCCAGACGTTCTAGACACAAGGGCAATTAAATGTGCTATGCTGCTGTAGAGAAACTGAAAAAAAAAACGGTGTCAAGGACGTTGACTAGGATCTTATCTCCTTTTTGTTTATTCCATGCAGCTTTTCCGTTCAAATTTTATTTGATGATGTCATTCGTGGACGACCCCTAATGCCATAATATGAAGATTGAAGGGGTGAATTCCAGTGTTCCAGATTCCAGAAAGGAAAAGAATGTTGGAGTGAAGTGAATGTCCTTCGCCCCTTCAACCCTTTTAAGCCGTTTCCAAGTACTTGAGCCCTTCATCCCTTTTACCACACTTTCATCCCTTCTTCTATTAACTCCGTAGCCGCTTTATTACGTTCAGGGAACACGGAACAAATCATCCCACAATTATGTGTGTTGTGTGGGGATGCAGGGAATGGAAATTTTATTACGCTTTTACAAATCTTCGAATTTCCTTTTGTCCACTGTTCAAGGAAGGGGAAGGGTTGAAGTTCCCAATGATGCTTTAAACCCCACTTCGTTCTCATGCAAAAGGAAGCAGTTTCCATTACCGCCCCATGTAGATGGGCTGTTTAGATATTAGGAGGAAAGCGGCAAAAAGGGAAATACAAATATGCTGACAATTATGCGATGGGTTTTCCATTTTTCAATGTCAAGGTGAGAATTGTTATAGACATGAATTTACTAAAAACGAACTAGAAGTACGGTAAAATGTATGCAATTGTTTTTGTTGTAGCTTCAATCGCATATCGTCGGTAAAGAACCAAAATGACCCATATCCAATTGTAGCTAAAAATAATATCCACTATCTACATATATATTGGAACATGGCTTGAAAGCATTTTAATAGAACATTTGCCACTGTTCAAAAATATGTAAATAGAATATTTTGCACTTTTTAAAAATATGTAAATAGAACATTTTACATTTTTCAAGAATATGTGAATATAAGATTTTGTACTTTTTAAAAATATGTAAATAGAACATTTTACACTTTTTAAAAATATGTAAATAGAACATTTTACACTTTTTAAAAATATGTAATTAGAACATTTTATACTTTTAAAAAATATGTAAATAGAACATTTTGCACTTTTCAAAAATATGTAAATAGAAAATTTTACACTTTTAAAAAACTCTTAATTAACATTTTACACGTTTCTCATTTTGTTTTTATGACATAGCTCATTTTGATTCTAGCTTGAATAGGATATGTGTCATTTTGGTTCTTCACTGACGATATGAGTCATTCTGATTCTTTAGTAAGGAAAAGTGAGTAGTTTATTAGGAATGCAAATGCTGAGTTTCATTATTTTTTTTCGTTTTGGTGGTTGGAGGGAGTGGAACGGTGGAATGTGGTGGTGGAGGAGAATTGAAAAGTCCAGTTGGAAACTGAAACTTTGTGAAGGCAGGGAAACTCCCTTCATCCCCGCATCTCACGCATCCCTTTCTCATTCCAAATCGAATCTTCTCATGCCTTCAACAACAACAACAACAAGACACGAGAGATTCGACTGAGTCTTTTCCACGAGGGCTACATTATTCGCCTTCACCCTCTCAGTTCTCGTTTCACTTTTCATTTCCAACACTAATCAGATACGTCTCCTTCTGTCAGAGTCAGTCGAAAACCAACAGTCCGACCGGAGACACTCAGTCGAGGCAGTAAAAATTTACCATTTAAGCAGCACAGCCTCAACAACAACAATCAGTATCCACGTTCAGCTTCATTTTTTGTCAAGACACAACCCCGACGGCTCCAGACTATCAACTTCACGAACTAAGAACTGCATCTAATTACACTGTTCTGTGTTGTGAGTCAAGTTCATAGATCCAAAGTAAAACAATAACATTTAACTTCTCACAATTAGCTTTATAAATGATCGCAATCTGACTGACAGACCAACAGACAGCACTCCTTTCGTTTGGATTACAAATTGGAACGCTCATTCATTAACTCATTAAAGGTAATTCCACTTTGTTTTATTTACAATCGTCATTAGAATTAATAACACTACTCATTACTATTTTGCTAAATGCACGTGCAAACGGACGACAGAACAAGAACTTGATAAAAAATGAAGTCCTAGTTAAAAAAATACAAGGCAAAATAAGCTAATACATAAATCAATAAATAACTTGGACTGGCTTGGACCCCACCAATAAAAATAATTATAGACCCATAGCCCTGGCGACAGTCTTCTCAAAACTGCTGGAAAAACTAATTCTCTGCCTGTGCTACTTTTTCCTGTCCACGACGCATAATCAATTTGGGTTCAAAAGGAAACTAGGGTGTGAATTGTGCATTTTTACGCTGAAACAAATAATTGAATATTTTAGACGGAAAAATACTCCACTATATATTTGTTACTTAGATGCCTCTAAGGCATTTAAAAATGTTGACCATGCTATTCTTATTGATAAGTTGAGGTCCAGAAGGTTCCCTGAATACATAATTTCGCTATTAATTTTCTGGTTTACCGTTTACTAATTAATGTATTTGTGTAGTGTGAGGGAACACGATGAGCAAGCCGTTCGATGTCAGAAAAGGGGTTCGTCAAGGCGGCATACTCTCTCCGTATTTTTTTCCAGTGTATATGGACTCACTGTCCGTGTCACTTAATGCAACGAACCTTGGCTGTATGGTAGGCGATGTGTGTGTGAATAACATTATTTACGCTGATGATGTCTGCTTATTGTCAACTTCTGTGCACTTGCTCAACTGTCTCCTGAAGATCTGTGAAGAGTTTGGAGATTCCCATCATCTATCGTTTAATCCATTAAAAACTCATATACAATCTTTTCTGCCCTCGTGGATCAACCAACGGATATTTGAATACTCAGTAATCTTTCAGGGTATCAAGCTGCAAGATGAGCTCAAGGTCAAATACTTAGGCTATGAGATTCCAAAAAAGTCGCCACATAATTGTGACAAACTGAGTGATGCTGCCGAAATTGCAAAAAGAACGAGAGATCTATACAAGAGAGCTTATATGCTAAAATCAAGATTTAGCTCATGCAGCCTTCCAGTTAAAATCTACCTTTTCCGTACATTCCTGTCAACAATCTATTGTTGCAGTTTATGGACGCCTTTGAAAGGAGAGAGGCGGTGGATAAATGTGGCGTATAATGATGCCTTTAGAATCATTTGTGGGTACAATAGAGACTACAGTGCCACACTTATGTTTGCTGAGAACGAAACTAACAACCTGGCGATGAGCTGGTGTTTCAATCCAAGCGTTCGCTGAAGAGCAGAATTGGCAACTCAGATAATGCAATTATCTGCACAATATATAACTCTGAAATATTTCAACTCTCAGAACTTGGACTAGGTCTACTTCTGGCATGAGAAGAAAGACTCTTCCCCAATGTCCATAATCTACTTAAATAGACGTAGTAAATAGTAATAGGTAAGAAATTAGCTTTACTTGTGGACACAGTTCTTAACTGTACACCCATACCCTGTTAACCTCTGGACCTCTTGATGTGTCTGTCGAAAAGATCAATAAATTAAAAATAAATCAATAAATAACTCAATTAATAAATAAATATTTAGTTACATATTTAATTAGGTAAATGAACAATCAAAAAAAATAATATACAAATATATAAGTTAATAAAATATGCAAATTAATTAAATATTACGTATTAATTGATTAATTAAATAACTAATAAATTAATGCATAAATAAATAATTAAATAAATAAATAAATACACAAATAAATAAATAAACAAAAATTGGATCAATAAATTTACTTAATTAATTAATACATAAATAATTACATTATTACATAAATAAATATACATAAATTGATATACATATATAAAAATAAATAAACAAGTAAACCAGAATTCGATGTGACTGAGAACTATGGCCGCATGTTGAATGCGTTCAGCGAAATGCAAGTGCAAGTACAAGGGGAATGTGTGAGGGATGAGGATGACAGAAACAGAGCAGAGTCAATGACGCAAGACTCGTTTGCCTTCCAACAAAATAACCAACTTCATCCCCATCCCGTGCCACAGCATTATCAACATTCACTTTATCCCATCATCCACCTGTATGTATATCTCCTGATCTCATCTATAGTGACTATAGTAGTAATCCTGTATCCATCCCTATATATTCAATATATCCCATTCAATTTCAATATCCATCATCATGATATTTTTTTCTCGGCCACCAGTCACCAGTCACCAGTACCAGTACCACAGTCGCTTACTTGTTGCACAATCCACAGCGATGAACAGAAAAAAAAAACATCTCAAGTATTTTACTCGTTTTTATGATGCCTTCTCAAAAATCACTTGTGATTATTCCTTCTCGACGAACGTTGTTTGTTGTGAGTTGACCAACGAATACTCAACAAGAGAACAAAAATGCACTCGATCGCAAACTAAATCTCGAATAAGCAACAAAGTCAGACTCAACACTCGACAGTCAACATTTCACAAGTATCAACTGCCAACTAACAAATTGTGACTATTGACGAGTCGACTTTTGACGAGTTCCTTCACCAGCTCAGCACGTTTTCCCATGCACTTTGCATAGTTTGCACCACTTATTTATTTATACTCATTTTCCTTCTTTAATTTGTCAAAAGTTCTCAGGGAATTGTGCTCGACTTTGGAATTCTTGCGAGTCATGTGAATTAAACTATGATGAAATAAGTCAGAATTAAATTATTATTACAATAAAATTACACCCGCAGTTCTCGTCCCTTTGTTGTTGTATAGTATTATATTATCGCATCTGCTTTTTCATCACTTTTTCTATTTCTACACTCCAACCACAAATTCACACTCTTTTCTTCACACATAATCACAGCTTGTCAAACTTCAACACTTTTGATTTTTTATTTGAAGTCACTTTTGCTTTTCACGTATTTGTGTGCTTTGCCAATTTGTGAGTAGTGAGTAAATGAGTCAGTCACGATTTAAATAGCGAAATGGAAGAAAGTAGCAATAAGGCAAGTGACAAGTATGACGAAGTTGATCAAAATAGTGAGACACTCATCTTGCAAATTATTTATTTTTGTGTTTGTTAGGACCGGATAGTGCGGCCAAGCACATAGGCAACCTCTGCTGCTTTAATTTTGAAAAAACATGTAATATTTTGCAGTTTCAAAAAATATGTAAAACAAAATCATGTTTTCACTTTTCAAAAACATGGAAATAAAACATTTTCCACTTTTCTCAAAACGTATAAAAAGAATATTTTGACTTTTCAAAAATATGCAAATAAAAGTTTTTTGCACTTTTCAAAAACATGGCAATAAAACATTTTACTCTTTTCTCAAAATATGTCAATATAACATTTTGCGTTTTTCTGAATAAAGTAAAAAGAACATTTTAAACTTTTTCAAACACATATGTACCTACCTACATTTAATATTTTGCATTACAAAAAAACACCATCAATAAAATCAAAATGGTAGTTTTTGTATAGACAAAAATTGCTGCCTAAAAGCAATTCATTCTTTCGATCTTGGTCATTTTGAAATTCATTTGACTAATTCCATTTTATTTAATTTGTTCATTTCAGAGCCGAAATCCGCAGTCCTCAATAAGAAAAAGAAGGGCGACGTGGGGCAAAGGGAGAATAAGTTGGTGGAAAAGTTGGGGGACTGTTGCTCGACTGTATTTATCCTCTTAACCAAGACACCGGGTCTTTTAAGAAGCTTAGCAATGAAGTACGCTTGGCTTCTGTGTGGCCTGACAGTTGTGTGGGGAGCCTACCTCCTCGCACCCGTCATCAGCCAGACTGACAACGCTCTTGTTCCGGAGATTGTGACGCAGGTAGGTCTCCACTTTTATCGTAAGCAGAATTAAATAAATTCAAATTAAGTACATAGTTAAATTTGTGGATGATTGTTGTTATGGTGGTTGAATTAACAGTTGGATGAGACGCTGGACACGTGGGAGGCTCCGTTGGAGTATCAACTTGGCTTCCCTTACTATCTCTCCGGATTTGACGAGGAAAATCGACCCAGTAAATAAATAAATTAAAACATCTACTTTTCTTACTGCTGATCGGCTGATGTTACTTGCGGCCTTGACACTGACCGGGTCACATTAATGCAGATATCTAATTTAATTTAAAATTAATATATTGTTTGATATGAATGATTTTATTTTGGTGCCTCTGTCAGTTTGGGTGGTTGAATTTGGGAAATGGAACATGCGGAAGTACGTGGAGATGGGCGGAGATTACACTCGGAATCTGAGCAGATACATCGACCAGGCTTTCTGGAGACTTTCCAAATCTATCGAACTCAGGTACGTGTTTCGATCCCCTTCCATTTTTATCTGTCGATATTAAGCATTCAGTTTGAAAAGCTTTCATTATTGTAAGTAGTTCGTAGTTTGGATAGTTTGGAGACACAAAGCAAACTAATTGAAATTTTATTGTGTTTGATGACGCTTTCCAGGAGCACCCCTGAGTTCCCAGTCACGGATGGAATCGGAATTTTTGACTTGGCCAATTACGATCTCTTCCAAATTGCATCCATTCCAAGTAATAAAACATTCCAGTTTCATTTCAGTGCTGTAGTTAAATATGAGCAATACACGTGATAAAAAGCTAGGTACATATTATTATCGTCTGTGAAGAACCAAAATGACCCATATCCAATTTAAGCTACAATTACCCTAATTTGCTATGTCATAAAAACTAAATGGGTAACATGCGTAAAATGTTAATTCAGCGTTTTTCAAAAGTGTAAAATGTTCTATTTGCATGTTTTGAAAGGTGTGAAACGTTCTAATTCTATGATTTTGAAAAGGTGCAAAATTTTTTAATTCCATGTTTTTAAAAAGTGTAAAATGTTCTATTTACATGTTTTTGAAAAGGCTGTAAATTTTCTAAACCCTTATTTTTAAAAAGTGTAAAATGTTGTATTTACATATTTTTGAAAAGTACAAAATTTTCTATCTAAATGCTCTAGTTAAGAAATTTTTGTAGATAGTTGAGTTGAGATTGTTTTTAAGCTAAAAATGGATGTGGGTCATTTTAGATCTCCATAGACGATATTGCACTTAAATATTAGATAACTACTCGTCTAGGGGAATCTACGCAGTGATTAAAAATTCTTTCTTGTCTGTTTAGCCTTGCAGTTCGTGATGAAGAAAGCACGTGACATCGAGCCAACAACGCCGCACATGGAAAGGGGATTCTTCCTCAATGGTAACATTTGTTTCACATTCACCTCCAATTTAATTAATGTACAAAAATGCACAATAAATAACATTGATTAGTTTGTTTATTACAAGGCCGATATGAGTTTTTGATTTATTTCCAGTGAATTACGTCGCCTCCACCTTTCTCAACTTCCTCAAGCCAGTGCTGGGAACATTTCTGGCCAAATCCGAAATCTACGGTACCAACAAACGGCGCTGGGTTCCAGATTTACTCCGAAATTTACCCAAAGATCAACTTCCCGAATGGTATGGAGGCTCCAAGACCTACAAACCTGTTGCTGTGTATGGCCGAAAATAAAATCTTGAAGAACCATTCCATGTATAGTGTATAGCAAGCACACATATATACAAAACCAAAGTTATATACAACAGCATAGGAGCGCAGCTTCTAAGCTCGATTTATACAATTAACTACAGTGAAATATTTAATATTGGACAGAGCACACACCCCGACTGTGTCCAGGAAGAAAATAGAAAAGAAGCTCCCCCCACCCTTCACTCTCCTTTCTTTCGCAGTGGCGAATTTGCATGTGGAGTCCTCCTTTTTTTTGTGAAATGCATTTTTTAACTTATTGTTGACTGAGTGAGAAATGTGAAGTGAACTGAAAACCTTTTTTGTTTTGCTTTACACTATTTTTGTACTTTAATTTACTTGAATATTTATAGGCAAATAACTCTAATTTTAAAGGAATTATATGAGAATCCCAAGGCGCGGGAAAACTTGCCAGTGTCAATTAATTTGTAAATATTACAATGTAATTAATTAGGTAAATGTGAAGAATTCAAATGGATGAAAAATGAAGTGAGCTATGTAACTGTTCCTTTTGTGCAATGTTTAAATACTTGTATACGTTACTGTGTAGCAATTATTGAGGAGTGCATGGGACAAAATGTTAATGTTGACTTGTCTAATCAAAGGGGTCATCCACAAATGACGTCACATTTTTCTTCTTTTGTGTGCTGTGTGTGACTGTCATTTATGTGCGTAGCAATAATTAAATTGTATTATTGTATTTTTAGTTCCTTACTTTTGTCAATCAAATAATTTATTACTCGACACACATGAATTCCCCAAAACATCAACTTTTGATCCTTAATACGTAAATAACTGTGTACATTTCTGTCCTGGAAAGTTCCCATAAAAATACTGACTCAAAAACGTGGAATAAAAGTAAAACGTGGGAAAATAAAGATTTGGCTGGGGTGATATGCTGAGAATTATTACGTGTGAGGAACACTGTTATATTACATTTTACCATTATTATGAATGCCATATCGTCGGTGAACACCTAAAATGACCCATATCCATTTTTAGCTAAAAACAATATCCACTATCTCGAAAACAACTGAAAAGCATTTAAATAGAACATTATGCAATTTTTAAAAACGTGCAAACCGAAAATTTTACACTTTCCAAAATATGTAAATAGAACATTTTACGCTTTTCAAAAACATGAAATTAAAACATTTTGCACCTTTTCAAAAACATGAAAACAAAAAATTTTGCACCTTTTCAAAAACATAAAAATAAAAAAATTTTGCACCTTTTCAAAAACATTTAAAAATGTAAATAGGACATTTTACACTTTTTTAAAACTCCTAATTAACATTGACGCATGTTTCTCCTTTTTTCCATGACATAGCTCATTTTGATTGTAGCTTAAATTGGATATGGGTCAATTTGGTTCTTCACAGACGATATATTGGATTAGTCAGATTCACTTCTTTTTCATTTTGATTTTCTTTATTTTGCATCAAATTGGATACACACTTGACGTTGCTGTCGCAGTACATAATGGAATATTTTAATATAAACTACAAACTATTAAAAATACCTTTGAAAAAAAATACGAACATGTCAAAACTGCCAATTGCCAAATTGCCACCAGTAAACTGCTAGATACCTTTTTTTAAACTAAGCGTCCCCTTCAAAACATGATTTGATCATTTACGGTGTTTGTAATTTTAATTTTAGTTTGTATTATTTTGTGACTACCACACCACAACCGGTTGAGCCTTGAGCTCTGATGAACTTGCAGTATTTTCCTGTAAGGCCCAAGGTTATTTTTTGTTTGTTGAAAAAAACTGATTGTAAGTTTGAGTTCTTTTGCGAATCTTCCTTTGTCCAACCTACACGTCAGGATTAAAGAATCTCCTCATGTACCTTAAATTAAACACCTACTTAATTGATCTGCAGATCAAAATACATACACTTGCGCATCTAGTAATTTACATAATTCCAGTAGCTTCTTTGCTGTGCATTTACTACGACTTGGACTTATCGACAACTGCATTAGCAGTGCATATAGCTGAAAGCATTCATTATAATATCTGTTTTTAAAATTCCTATTATCTTCTCCGCGTGGATTTATTTAATTTAGTGTTTTGACCAGCAGCCAGCACGAGCAGACGTAAATTTTGTCGTAGATTAAAATTGATAAATCATGTGACTAGCTCCTTGTAATATCCAGTATCAAAATTGAGTCATAAACCCAATACAATTTTTATTTTCGTGAGCATTAAATTCCACGTCTTCTGCTGGTTAGTAGTACCGTACGTAGGTACTAAATATCTGTGCATTAATTTATTTAAAAGTTATTTTCCGTCAGTTTTAAAATACGCAGTACAGAATTAAATGTCACATTTTCTGACCCTTTGAGCCCCAACTTTAATGAGTTATTAAATAACAGCATTATTACCAGCTGCTGCTGGATTAGAAAAATATTTAAAATTCCCATGTGTTCATCACTAATTCTAAAATCTGGCATATCCTTGGTGAAAAATACAAATGACCCATATCCATTTGTAGCTAAAAACAATATCCACTATCTACAAAAATATTAAAACATGTCTTGAAAGCATTTAAATAGAACATTTTACACTTTTCAAAAATATGTAAATAGAACATTTTGCACTTTTCAAAAACATGTAAATAGAACATTTTGCACTTTTCAAAAACATGTAAATAGAACATTTTGCACTTTTTATAAACGTGTAAATATAGAAGATTTTGCACTTTTCAAAAACATGTAAATAGGACATTTTGCACTTTTCAAAAACATGTAAATACAACATTTTGCACTTTTCAAAAACATGTAAATAGAACATTTTTCACTTTTCAAAAACATGTAAATACAACATTTTGCACTTTTCAAAAACATGTAAATACAACACTTTTCACTTTTCAAAAACATGTTAATAGAACAATTTGCACTTTTCAAAAACATGTAAATACAAAATTTTACACTTTTCAACAACACTTAATCAACATTTAACGCATGCGTCTCATTTTATTTTTATGACATAGGTAGCTCAATTTGATTGTAGCATAAATTGGAAATGGGTCATTTTGATTCTTCACAGACGATATGTTTCTGTGCTAACAACGCAAATGTTAAATAATTGTATATAGGTAATTAAAAGAGTCCGATCGCTATATAAATTCTGTTCTTGGTTCACCATCTTCTTAAAGTAAAATAACCAAGTAGTGCAGGGTTTTGAGTGCTGCCTTATTCTGCGAATAATTTCACTCTTCTTTTCAAAGCTTCATATTTTGGCACAGAAACATTTTTTGAATTTCTGTGATTACAACATCGCCAAAATGAAGCCAACATTAAAGCCTGGCTACCTCTTTAGCCCAGGACCGGGAATATTAATCATAGTGCTGGCAATGTTATCCCAGAATTTTGCCATGGTAGTTAGCAGCTGTGAGTTAAACGAGCCGAATTGCACTAATTCTGTTAATAAAACAGTGGATATCATAGAAACTGACACGGGAAAATCCAACGAAACAGTAGACAGTGAGAACAACAATTTCCAACCGCCAGTAATAAGCATAGAAGAGAAGCTACGTCAAGTGCAAAATACTTCTAACGAAAATTCGAAAAAAATTGGTACTTTACAAAAATCTTTTTTTTCTAAATAAACTTTTTTTGAAAATATTTTTAGCTAGAAATTATAAAATTTTTCAGTCTTAAAATATCTGTGCATTTTTTAACGATGTACTGTGTTAAATGAATTCCAGATTTACTACTCAAAACAGTATTCCACCCCTCGGAACACGGCGACAATGATGGTTGGTTTCACAATCCGATTCAGGACGTGCCAGAGAATCCCGATGGGATCGGGTTCATCTACCGTCACACAGACAACTTCTACTATATGACAGTTAAAGAGGCATCCTCTTCTCAAATTGGCATTTATAAAAACAGAATTCTGAGTAACTGGCGCTCAGCGGAGAAAGCAACTGTATACAGTGCCCCTCCTGGATTTCAATTCATACAAAGCCCAAAACTTAATTTTATTCGGGGCAACCTCTACCTTTACTTTTCCATGGTAGAAGACATAGGCATAGAAAATAAAAATGATCCGAAAGTGCGAGCAACTCGTCGGAATTACGTTATTATAGCTGAGGATCCTAGCAACCCATTAGGAAACTATACTAAAGAAATACGGTATGTTGTTTCTTCTTTTTTTGCGTTACTCAGATATGTATATCGTCTGTGAAGAACCAAAATGATCCATATCTAATTTAGGCTACAATCAAAATGAGCTAATGTCATATAAACCAAATTTTCGACACATACGTAAAAAAGTTTTTGAAAAGTCCAAAATGTTCTATTTGGATGTTTTTGAAAAGTGCAAAATATAATATTTACATGTTTTTGAAAAGTGCAAAATGTTCTATTTACATGTTTTTGAAAAGTGCAAAATGTCCTATTTACATGTTTCTTAAAAGTTTAAAATGTCCTATTAGCATGTTTTTGAAAATATCAAAATGTCCTATTGACATGTTTTTAAAAGTGTAAAATGTCCAACATGCATTTTTTTTTAATTCCAAATGTTCTATTTACATATTTTTCAAAAGTTGAACATGTTCCATGTAAATGTTTTCAAGACCTATTTCACAATATTTTTGTAGATAGCTGATATTTTTTAGCTAAAAATGGATATGGGTCATTTTGGTTCTTCATAGACAATATTATATAGTTTCACTAATCAGCGCTAATTACAATTCTACAAATTACAGTCTAACCCCATTCAAATCAGATAAAGATGGTATAGCCTACAACGCACGCGTCTTTGAACTCCCAAACAATCGTTTGTATGTCATCTACACTGGCGAGTTTCGAGGACCAGAAAAAAAAGTCTCGATTTACATAGCACCACTCAGCAGTCCGACAAACATCAGTGGACCCGAAGTTCTTGTGAGGGAACCGCTGGAAACTTGGGAAATCGACGCAGTAGAAGATCCTGAGGTGCTTCAACATGGAAACGTTACTCACGTTGTTTTTATGGCATTTACCGATAATGACTTTACTTCATGTCTTGGCCACATGCGGCTCCGTTCTGATCAAGATCCACTCGTTTCCGGGAATTGGTGGCACAATAGAGATGGCTGCGTCTTCTACGGGGATGAACGACGGGGCATTCGTAATATTGAGTATGCTACGTTCACAACGTCTCCAGGTTTGAAAAATTCGAATAAATTGATAAAGGATAGTCCATAAATAACGTCACATGAATTATTACTATTTCTTAGGACTACTTTAACATTGCGCTAGCAGTCATTTTTAACAAATGTTTAATTCTGTAACTCACAGATTTTAAAGAAAACTGGGTGCTGTACAGAGCGAATGCAGACAAGAACAACAGGGTGGGTCCTTACACCCTGCGATTAGACAGATTCACGTGGAGCATTGACGGAAGCCCGGAGTTCCCAAGACCCAGTGGCAATGCGACAGCTGTTCCTCTGCCCAGTGGAGAACGCAATTTGCTGAATGTAAATTAAACTGCACGAGTATCCAGAAAATCAAGTTTAACGTCTTCAAATGAAATGTTGGATTCTATAATGTTGTGCAGATAGTTTAATTTCCTAAGTAAAGATTCAAAACGGCCTAAATCTTCATAGTTAATGACAAAATTCTTAACGTTAGTATATCAATGCAAAAATAAATATCTCCATATTAAAAGCATGTTAGAAAAATTAATTTGCACTTTCTAAGACATGAATACAAAAATTTGTAATTTAGAAAAACATCAATGTAACATATTTTAAACATTTTAAAAACTTGTAAATAAAAATTTCTGCATTTTCTTCAAAAATATCTATGTAAATAGAACGTTTTGAACATTTCTAAATCACGCAAATAGAACATTTTACACTTTTTAAGAACCCACAAGTAAAAAGAACTTTTTGTACAGTTCAAAAATATGTAAATAGAATATTCAAAACTTTTGAAACGTTTGAGTGTTTTTGAGAGGGGGAGGGGGGGGGGGGGGGTTGGGAGGGGTTAGCTGCCCTATCATTTTACATGTGCGTACATACCAAATTTAATTACATTGAGTGGGATAGGGCTAAACCAGATTTTTACATAACGCTAATATTTCATACTCCCTTGTGTCTCCTACATATTATAATGTAGTAGTAAATGGGACCAACTGGGAATTGGCTTAGTGCTAAATCCCTTATTGCTGATTTTGCACAAATCTATTTAAATTATTACGATAAATTTCTAAATGTAATTATTTTGCAGAATTCATATATTAATTGTGGAAGATTGAATTACTCTGCCTTAGCAGAATAGTTTGATCTCATTCCACAAGCAATTAACAGTATGTAGTCAGCAATATCCAGCTATGTCCATACATAATGCAAACCAAACAAAAATGCAATCGCTTGCGAAATCTGTATGTAAATTATTTTGAGATAATAAAAATGTCTATAAACAAAAATTCCGAATGCGCGTAGTTCCGTTAATTGCATAAATATCTCATACTTATCCAATTGTATAGTTGTATTATTATTCAAGAAGCTTAGCAGAACCAAATTAAGAAATTGCAGCAGCTGATTCCTAAAACTGGTACAACAATTAAATGTTTTTTCATAATTTTCAAGGTTTTTTAAATTCAAGTTTTACGTAACATTTAATTAGAAAATACCGTGGTTTTTGTTCGAACTAACTTGAATTTTTTTTCTATTTCAATTTATATTTTCCAACAAAGGAAAAAAATTGAAATGCGCTTCACATTTCTGATAGTGGCTTTTATTAGTGCAACTGTGTTAGTGCTTACTACGGCTATTGCAGAGCCAGCTCAAACTCAAGGTTCAAAACAACCAAAATTGATTATATTTTAAAATTAGCTTTCTCAAAAGTAACTACATATTGGTATATACAAATAATTTTACAAATTTTGGTGTTATTTTTGGAACAGGATTGGGTTTTGGCCTTAAACCGTCACCATCACTAGTAAGTTATGTTATAATATTCTATCTATTTAGAATGTATCATGAGTACAAACTAAAAATGCGAAAGCGACAGTTAATAAACGTACTGAAATACATACGTAGTATAGATTTTGAAATTTTATCTAATTTGCTCGTAGAAGTGTGTTAAGATTGGGAAGGTGTGCACAAGAAGTACACCACAAGATTCAATAGCAAACTGCTGTGGTGGGGGAATCTGTGTGGAAATCATTGGAAAACCTGGTGGGTCAACATGTCAGCCGTTGGTCACCGTCACGTGACTACAATGCAATCAATGATGTTTTAAAAATGCATAGAAATTCGACCTCTTATTATCTTGACTTGATTTTGTAAAAATATAAATTAATATTAGATTAAATAAAATTATTGTATTGTGTATAAACCATTCATAAATATTGATATTGTGATAATATTAGTTATGTAAAATTCGTGCATTATTTAGGTAAAGCAATAAAATCAAATTATTCAAAATTAGGACAATGCAATGCCTTTAACATCTGCTAAATTGTAATTTACTTTTCTCTGATGGGGGATTTTACTTTTACTTACGTAATTAGACGTTTTTTAAAAGTGTAAAATTTTCCATTTACCTACACGTTTTTTAAAAGGTCAAAATTTTTTTTACACGTTTTTAAAAATTGCAAAATATTCCATTTACATATTTCTGAAAAGTGCAAAATATTCTATTAACTTCCTTTCTTTCAAAAATTCACAAGGATCTATTTAAGTACATACATATATTGTCATGAACATGTTATTTTAAATTTGTCTGTAAATAGTGCATTTTGTTTTTGACAAAAAATGGATATATAGGTTATTTTGATTCCTCACAGACAATATTGTAATAGTGTTTGCAATAATTATGTTTTTATTTCATTGCCTCTAACTGCCAAGAAAAAACTATTGGAATTGAAACGAAAACATTGTTAAAAGAAATAATCGATTCATCGATGCACAATTTTAATTAAGTGACACTTAATAAAGTGTTTCTCTCTTTATGAAAGCCCACATCTTTATACTTAAAGAAAACAAGTATTATTGTTTCAAAACGCTTAAATTAAATATTCGTATGTATTTTTATTTATTTTTTAAATTTAGTAGAATTAGAAAGTACAATTTTTAGAAGAAAATAAAAGCTCACCGCGTCGCTCAACGAATATTCTGTGGTATATATTAGCTTCCACTGAGAAGTTCCAGTCATAACAGAAGTAAGACTACTCCCTGTGACAGCAAATACAATCGCATCTACTGTAATTATCCCATATTTGTACTGTTCCAAATCATTTCTAATCATTTGCTGAGAGTCCAGCCATACTAAGCTAAAATTAAAACGATCCGCTAAAATATACAGAATTTGTAGAGTCACAGCCCCTTGCTCTTTTGTCAAAAAAGACTCAACGAGGTTTCCATGCTTCTCTAAGGGTATTCTCCTAATGGAGTACGTAAAGCCGACGAGGGTTTCATGAAAATTGTAGCGGGATTTTTTAAAAACATGTGTGATTTCTTGATATGAGTTAATGAGTTCCAGGCACTCCATGTTTCTGGGGTATCGAGAGACACGAAGCATACTTGACTATTTTCGTTTTCACATCGAAGTAGCGTTCGCTGTATCATAAATACTGAATAGTCTGGATGTGGAAAGCATGCGCGTGGGACTGGATTTGGATCTTGTGTAAAGTGTAGAATTATATGATTTAAGGGAAAAAAGAAGAGGTATTTCCGGATGTGTGTCAAATGGGTTTTTGAAGAGGCTCTGATCAAGAGAAACAATATGTCAGTTTGATGCCTAATACTTTTATTCAGTTTGACGTTGTTTTGCAGATTAACAAACGGGTGATTGATGCTCAGGAAATAATTCGAGTTAAGGGGTATTACAATGTGGACAAAGCAATCTTGAAACTTGAGAAAATAACGTTGTTTCTGATATCTTGTTAAATCATTGAAGGACTGAATTACGGATTTAAACCTATTTGTAATAAAGTGAATTTGGCATGTGAGATCTGTAGTAAAAGCGCTGCTTTCGTCTTTCTCTGTCACAATCGAAAACTTACAATTCTTGAACGGGCTTAATATATTCTCTAATGTAGGAATTTCTGCAAGGGTTGTGGGGTGGGGTGAGAGAATGAAAATAAAAAGCAGAGTTTTCCAATGTATTCTCAACTTCGACATATTACCTAGAACTTAAAATTATGCTTCAGCTTAGTTTGCTCAGCTTCACAAAAATTCTACACTAAATAAGCTTAAGTACCTAGTTTGGAAAGTATACTTATTTTCGTGCAATGTATCAGTAGCAGGAAATAGAACAAATAAAACTATTACATTAGATCAGTTCATCGTTTTCGTGCTTAGCAAATTTATTTTTTAACCCATGGGACAACTACTACATTTATTGATTAAAACTGAAACTACAAATTCACGTTAAATCGTTAAATGTAATGTTTGTTTTGTTAAAAAAGTGATTGTATTCCCTTAGCACCGAATTCTAATTTGTAGAAAACACTTTTATTGTGCGGAACATGCACAGGCCCAGTTTTATAATTAGTTAATTAGCACTACGTAAAAACTTAAAAATAAATACCGTAACGCTCCAAACACCTTAGACCCTCCGTCACTATCCTATAACCATGCCTGTTCAACGGCTGATAGGTAGCCGATTGGAAGTTTCTCGCAGACGCGGCTGGCCGTGGATATCCACGGTAGCCGATTTACTGCGGTAGGCACCGAATCATTTTTTTGAACCCGTGCATCTCGTGAAATATTTTGGCATACTTGTACATATATTGTATTGTTAGAGCATTGCTGAGTGGAATATCGTGGGCAAAGAATCAAATCTGGCTATCTCCACTCAGCTCTAAAAGCAAATGACTATATCTATATTGGACTAAAAGCAAAACTGACTATCTCTATGCAGCACTAAAAGCAAATCTGACTATCTCCATTTTGGACTAAAACCAAAACTGACTATCTCCATTCAGCAATAAAAGAAAATATGACCATCTCCATTTTGGACTAAAAGCAAATCTGACTATCTCCATTTTTCATTAAATACAACTAATGTGTTATATATAATAATGATGCTTAAGAGGTTAAGCATTCAAACCTGAGTACGGTTGGGATCATCCTTACATAACGTCATCGAAAAATCTTCATTTTAGGACCATCTTATTAGCTTCAATTTTTCGAAAATGTTTATATTTAACATATAGTGTCATCACTTCCCAAATTAACTTTGCGACCTGACCTGTGAGGTCTTTTAAGGAAATTAAAGGGATCGTCTATAAATGAGGTCAAGTATCGTTGCAAGAAATAAAAGAGTCGTTCATAAATGACGTCTATGGTCGTCCCAAACATTAAAATGGTCCATAGACCTCAGTTGGGAATAACCCCTTCAATGTTTAGAACGACCATAGACGTCATTCATGGACGACACCAATTACTTTTGCAACTATCTCTGACGTCATTTATGAACGACCCCTTCAATTTTTGCAACGACCCTTGAAGCCATTTATGCACGGCCCCTTAATTTTTGCAACTACCCTTGACGTCTTACATGTACGGCCCCTTCAATTTTTGCAACGACCTCTGACGTCATTTATGGATGACCCCCTTTATTTTTGCAACGACCCTTGACGTCATTTATGGACGGCCCCTTTAAACATTGGAACGACGCTTGGCGTCATTTGTGGAGGATCCCTTCAATGTAGAAACAAAGCGAAAAGCCGACGGTGGAAAACCGACGGTTTTTCAATCGGCTACCGACCGAAACGGCTCTTGCGATATGTTCTGCTGTTCCGGTCGGTAGCCGTAAACAGGCTATAACGGAGACCCAACTAGTATTTAAGTGATCCGTCGTTAATAAAAATTCAAATTTTTGAGCTAAAAAGAAAAGCATTACATCTTAAATTAAAAATTAAAAATAAATAATAATTTTTTAACAAAAATAACAGTTACAAAATATAAAGACTTGTAGTACATAGAAAGGCGTACTTGAAACCGCGCGGAAGTTTAAACAAACGAATTCTACTCATTTTGTTGCAATGCCACTGACTGCAAAGAAAACTGCAAAATTACTAAATTCTCTAGGAGTATCTTACTACCTAAAGTTAGTCAGTCATCAGTCAGATCTCGTCATACTTTGCAAATGATTTTTACTGTGACTGTGCCTGGACATCAGATAGCTGGATGTCAACTATATACTCGAGGTATTTTAAATTTAAAATTAATACATTAGAAAATGAAATACATACTTAAGTACAAGTGGCAATTACTGTTTGTAGCTTGTCACGCTCTTCTCCTGTCACCAGTGGGAAAGGTTATTTGAATTTTCTTACAATACCTAATAATAATAGTAATAATTATATACGAACGTATTCGAAATACTCAAAATGGTATCTGCTCCAAACTTTGCCGCCGAGACGTCGCCGGGCCATAACGTCGCCAGCCCAAAACGTCGCCAGGGACATAACGTCGCCAGGCCTTGTTGAGGCCTGTTGTTGTGGCCTGAGGTTGAGTCCGTTCTTGAAAAACAGCTGTAGGTTGAAGTACTTGACTCTTTAATAAAGCAAAACTCAAACTCAAACTCAAACTCAGGCCTAAACATCGCTAAGCAAAAACGTGGCCGGCCAAAATATCGCCAGGGACAAAACGTCGCCGGGCCAAAACGTCGCCAGCCCAAAACGTCGCCGACCAAAACATCGCCAGGGACAAAACGTCGCCGGGCCAAAACGTCGCCGACCAAAATATCGCCAGCCCTAAATTGTTTTAAAAGCTCAGTTGCCTGTTGAATATCAAATTCCGTAAGCTAACAATTTCACAGCGATTGACATTAAGGCTGTTATCACCTGCATATCATATAAACAGATGATTCAAAACTAGCTATTATTATAAAGATTACGAATGAGGTACTGTGTCGAAATACACTGACTATTGCAACAAGCAAATTTGCTGACGGCCTTCAAATGTGTCATTATATTTTGCGGACTGCTTATGACTGACTATCAATAGTTACGTTTCCAAATAGGCGCCTTGTCAAGCCAAGTCATACCATATGCCTAAACCACTGGCCGCGGAAAGTCTAGTTCTCATCTGGAAACACTTAATTTGGAAGCGCTGGAATTTTACTATGCACTTTTAGAGTCAAAAGTTTGCAATCAACCCCTGTTCTCAGATTTTGTTGCATATGTAAGTATCCAATTGCATCTTGGTTGCTAAAGTCCATATAATTACTGTTAAGTACAGAATGTAATTTTGTTTCTATTAACAAACATATTGATTTTAACATTTTGGATTTAGAAATACAAAATAGCACCAAAATTATTTTTCTAGTATTTTTTCTAGTACGAAAAAGTCATTGTTAACCTCTGCAAAGTTATTTAATCGTGATTTTACGAATGCATCTATTATTTGACGTCGTTTACAAATGAAACTGTGAACCATTTGATTACACGAATTTTTTAACGTTTTTGAACAAAGGCTCCCTTGTGACCTGGTTTAGGTGGCCTTAGATAACAAATGCGCACAAGTCATAGCAAACAAATCAGTTAAATATATTTTGGTTCAGCCTAATTTTGTTTAACCCCCCCCCCCCCCCTTACTTTTCCAGACCCCTTAATCAAACAGGGTGGTGATAAAATCATGGATGAGCAAGCATCACACTGCAAATACATGCACTGCAAAATCACGTATTTAAAAAATTGCTACCATAATGGTACAGGAAAGATAGTACACGCATAGTTAGTCTCAATTATTTTTCGTTCTTATAAGTTTAAAATAAAATAAGTTAGGATAGCCGTCAGCGAAATGCTTTGTTAACTTGTCTTTCGTAGGAAATCTGCTTTGTTTGGCCGCAAGTAAAATAATTTTAAGGTGGAAAATACAGTGTTAGGAAATGCCGGAGTTGCTATTATTAACAGTAAGTGAACACGCCTTAAAAGTCTATAGGTGTGCACTTCTTATCGTTAGTTTACAAAATTCGATAGTCAACAGGTAACTGAGCTTGAGCTTTTAACACAATTTAGGGCTTGCGATGTTTTGGTCGGCGACGTTTTGGGCTGGCGACGTTATGGCCTGGCGTCGTTTCGGTGGCGACGTTTTGGACGGCGACGTTTCGGCGGCGACGTTTCGTCCTGGACCCGAAATACAGAAATGTCGTATGGTGCAGTCTGATTTTGAAAAATATTTTTGTAATAAAGGGATGGTCTATAAATATTGTTACTAAACTATTGCTCATTTAGGGCCCATCTAACTTTATGTCATCCAGTTACCATGTATTCACGTAATTTATCGTTTGCGTCAGCATATTAACATTACAAGAAATAACAAGGGTCATACACATTGATACCAACAGATACAAAATAATAAAAATAAAATAATCATGCATTTAAGTATAATATGCATGATTATTTATAACAAAAAAAAGATTTTTACAATGTCTACTATCACTTGATATTTTGTTGTTTGCAAATGAAGTTTTTTTTACTATATATCGTCTTTAAAGAACTAAAATGACCCATATGCAATTCGAGCTAGAATCAAAATGAGCTATGTCAAAAAAACAAAATGAGAAACATGCGTCAAATGTTAATTTAAGAGTTTTTGGAAAAGTGTAAAATGTTCCATTTTCATGTTTTTTGAAAAGTGTAAAATGTTCTATTTACATGTTTTTGAAAGGTACAAAATGTTCCATTTGCATGTTTTTGAATCGTGCAAAATGTTTTAGTTACATATTTTTTTAAAATGCAAATTTTTCTGTTTAAACTCTTTCAAGACATGTATCAATATTTTTGTAGATATTAGATATTGTTTTTAGCTACAAATAGATATGGATCATTTTAGTTTTTCACAGACGATATAGTACATTTTGGACAACTCTTTTTAGCTTAGCTAGCACCTGAATTAGAAAAAGTAATATAATTATTATTTCACTTTTATGTTGTATGAGCGGTACGGGTATTAATCGGCCCCGCATATTCTTGGCCCCACGATCTGGGCCCCCAAGTAGTTGGCCCCGACGTACTCGGCCCCGAGAATTATTCGGCCCCTCTACACTCGGCCCTCAAAAAAATTAATCATTTGTTTTATTGCACCTAAAGTGCACTCAAAAATGATGCTACTGTCCAGTAATTTGTACTAACTGTAAGTGTAGGCAGGGTCGGATAACGCGGCCAGTGCAGGCAGCCTTAACTATCACAAAACATGTAAATAGAACATTTTGAATTTTCAAAAACAGGCAAATGAAATTTTTTGTACAATTCAAAAACATGGAAATACACCATTTAACTTTTTTCTTAAAACATGTAAATACAACATTTTAAACTTTTCAAAAATACGTAAGCAAAACAATTTGACTTTTCAAAAACATGCAAATAAAACTTTTTTAACTTTTTTGAAAACATGGAAATAGAGCATTAAGAACTTTTCAGAATCAGATAAAAAGAACATTTTAAACTCTTCTAAAACATGTAAATACATCATTTTGCTTTAGTAAATAAAATTATCAATAAAATCAAAATGTGGGTTTTTGTATGGAAACATAGTGTTGTCTAAAACCAACCAACCAGGCCACGGCGATTAGTACAAACCACACTAAATTTGCCCGTTCTTCCAGTTACCGATGACTAACAATCAACTACTAATAAACGACGAAAATTTCACGAGTTATTAACTCAAGAATGCTAGTATCACTTTTCTTAACGGTATATTTTGTTGTGACACCCTGGCATTGCTTTCAATCCCATTTTTTTTAAATTTTTGTAATAAACTGACGACGGTTAACTGGATTTTTTATAAGCATAACCAAAATTGACATTATTTATGGCATACCTAATATGATGCATATAAAATATAATTAACATTAAATTGGGGGGGCCGAATACGTCGGGGCCGAATAAATCCAGGGGCCCAGAATTGAGGGGCCAAATACATCGGGGCCGAATGAGTCGGGGCCGAAGGGAGCGGGGCCTACTAATAACCGAACCAATTAGAGCATATTATTTTAATAAATCACACGTTGCATTTCATGTAATTGCCATAATAACAAAAAATTGCTGTATCACCCTTATACTTTCAGAATAACACCGACTTTCAATATTTATTCTAACCTCTACAGATATTGCATGTTATTTCAACATACAAAAAAATGTCATTATCCCTGATTACTCCAGGTTGACGGACATGTGAATAAAATGCCTAAAAACATGACAATTTTCAACATTTTTAAACATTATTTCACAAAAATAAAATAATTGATCTCGTGAAATACAATAGATAACTACTTACTCCCACATATACCTATCTAAGCAATTTTTCATTTGCGTCAGCATAATAACATGACAAGCATTAGCCAGCGTCATACGTGATAATTACAACACATACAAAAATGAATTTGATGCAAAATGCTAATTTAAAATGATATGTAAATGATTCTGGACTCTACAGTCGTAACTGTAATGAAGTGTAATGTGAAATTTTAGCAGCATGTAAATGGTATGTGTTACGAGTTACGAAGTACTGGAATATTATTTGATAATATGCGTCGATGTTAATCCTTTGCCAGGCGCTTGTCAATTTTCATTTTTATTTTCAACGGAAAAAGCATACGCATGCATCGTATTAAGTATTAAGTGCTTTTGACGGTTTTATAATTTATTTTTACGTTAACGATTGTTAAAGCTTATATGGTTTGACTTAAGGCCGCATCCGGCAAATTAACTTACATTAACTATTTAATTGAACTATTTTTGCGGCTATAATATTTGAAAAGAACAATACACGAGAATGTCGTGGCGTGATTCTTGGCATCGGCTAAACGTAATTTCCTGTTGAAGTTAAAAGGGTTTGTCGACTGCTTGGAATTGGAACGGATGTAAGATTTTATTGATCTACATTCAATTGTGTAGCGGTATCTTCCATGACAAAGACAAAGCCCATGCACAACGGTTAGCCCTGCCTGGTAATTACATTCTACCCTAAGACCTTGATTTCACTAAAAATTTTAACAATTGTTAGCCTTAAGGATTTCGCTATCAAAAACCATTGTTAAAGTTGATAACGAGAATCTTAAGGGTACCAATTGTTAACTTTTCTAGTGAAATCAAGGTCAAACTAGCGTAAATGTTCTTAAATTCCAAGCTATCGTAATACTAAATTGCTTGCCAGGATGTTTAGGAAACAAATAATGGACGTACGAGTAAATAGACGAGTATGTAGGCTTGATCACACAGATTCGCTTTGCTAATTTCAATTCAATGAAATACGGGAGCGTTATATGGCCCAGCTTGATTTTGACAAATTGTTTGTAAGGAATGGTCCGTAAATGACGTCACTAAATTTATCACTCTGTTAGGGCTCACTCATCTTCATGTCATCAAAATAACATGAGCTAAGCCAACTGATCACACATATGACATCGGTAATGGACGACTGCTAACTGTGAAACCGTCTGGTAAATGCCAAGTAGCAGGGTTCGGGCGAGGTTTTAACCACCGGCTTTAACTCAGCGGTTTTAACCGGTTAAAACCGGTTAAAACTGGTCCCCTAAATTTTCGTTTTTGGGTCAAAACGGCTTTTACCGGCTAAAACTCATTTAAGCACTAAAATTGAATTAACAGGGACTAGCAAAATATGTTTTTATTTTCCATATAACGCCTGTGAGATTTAATCAATATCTTTTAGGCTCTTTTATATATTTTTAGGCAATAATAAGGAATGCAGAAAATTGCATTGTACATAGTTAAATGTAAACTAGTAAATGTTCATAAATCAATTTACCTGAATCGCTGATTAAAAATTTTAATATTTGCTCCATACATAACTGATATTTGACAATAGATAAGTAAATAGACGCAAAATCCAAAGATATCGAATTTCACTAAATTGGGGTACTGCAACAACTTTTCGTTGTTATGACAATTAAATGGAATTCAACGTTTGATTTAAGGAAAATTATATGTTCTTTAATAAAATAAAAAATTAAGTAATAAAGTTAAATATTATTTATTATTTATTTTTTCATATTTTCAACTTGGCCTCAGCTCATAAAACATTAAAGTACCTAAAATAGAATTTCCTTCTTTTAATCTAGGTATGAGTGTTGTGATGAATATTCAAGCAAGCAAGCTCAAGAGTGTTGTTCAAAAATCGACTATATCGTCTGTAAAAGTGTAAAGAACCAAAATGACCCGTATACATTTGTAGCTAAAAACCATTTTTACTATCTACAAAAATATTGAAACATGTCTTGAAATAAAATAATTTGCACTTTTAAAAAATATTTAAATAAAACATTTTACATGATTCAAAAACATGCAAATCGAACATTTTGTACCTTTAAAAATGGAACCGTCGCCATGAAGCTGAGTAGCTATTTTGCATTTACCAGACTTTGTGGCAGTTAGAATTTGTTCATAAGTGACGTCTTTATTGGAATCTGTGGGTCCATTTAGATATTGATTACGTGTCATGCTAATGATTGCAGTTTACGCATTGTTCAGTTGATGACAACAGCGATCGATTTCCATACCCGTATATGTAGTGGATCTCCGGGTCTGAAGCGTTTGATGAATTTCCAACCGTTATTTTTGTGACATCAGCAAGAAATTTAAATCATAAAAATATTACATAATAACGTCTGTGAAGAAACAAAATGTCCCATATCCATTTTTAGATGAAACCAATATGTTTTATCTACAAAAAAATTCAAATATGTCTTCAAAGCATTTAAATAGACCGTTTTGCACTTTTTAAAAACATATAAATAGAACATTTTACACTTTCCAAAAACGTGTAAATGAAACATTTTACACTTTTCAAAAAACCATGTAAAAATAAAATTTTGCACTTTTGAAAACTATGCGAATCGAACATTTAAAACTTTTCAAAAACATGAAATTAGAACATTTTGCACCATTTAAAATAGATGTAAATAGAACATTTTACGCTAACACTCCTAATTAGCAATTTACGTTTTTTTTTCATTTTCGGTTTTTGACATAGCTCATTTTGATTCTAGCTTAAATGGGATATGTGTCATTTTAGTTCTACACAGACGATATGTTTGAACAAACATTAATTTAAAAACTCATCACAACACTTCATGTTACATTCATAGACTCTGATTTTGAATTCTTTCATAGAATCAAATAATCGAATATAAATTTAATAAAATTGTTTTTATTTTTACAATTAGGAAATATTTGAAGAAAGTTTCCTGAAAAGTTTTCGGCATTCTTTTCATGTCACTTTATTTCATTCAGTTCAATTTCTGTCTGTGATGCTAAGCGCTGATGCTTATTTCTAATGCGTATGCAATGCAACGGGGTGATTCCGCCACGTATTTCGTATTAAATTTCTGGCTGGGTCAATGGGTCTGAGCAGGTGTATTACTGAATTTAATCTAACTGCTCCAGTCTATGTAGGTACATGCATAATCATATGTCAATTGTGACGTGACGCCGACCGCCGTAAACTTGCTTTTCCACGTGAGTGCTGCGTGCTGTGTGCTTTAAGATAGAAATGGAATCAAATTAATCAATTAACGATATCATAGCTGCACATTGTTAAACTTTTGTGGATAGGTACATAGCAAATGTTGATTGGGTTTTAAGTTTATTCCCAAAATAAGCTAAACAATTGACTCGGCAAAGAGTTTTATTTATCTATTTCGAATTTCGAAATAATTTTTTTAACTGTATACATGTATCGTAAAGCTTTAAATAAAGGCCCGGGCTTACGTTTAAAATACTATAAATTTAAGCTGAAAAATAAGCATTATCGTTTATCTTCACCAAATTAAATTACCTACGTACTCAAACTTTTTCAGAAAGTTTCCGGGATTCTTTAAGCTGAAAGCTGAAACTTTTATCAAGCGTTGCGCTATTTATTTAGTTGATAAGATTTTATGCTCTATTGTTAAAAAATTTAAATTTGCATCGAATTAATTATGCACTTTGTATATTTCTAGTTTAGATTGCTTGGGGGCCATTGCATTCTTATATTAGAATTAACCGGCAAAGTGCTAAATGCTTATGTAGTTATAAGAAACCTGGGAAGTATTTAGAGCTTTTTGGTACGTATCTATTTACCGTATTGTTTATTAACAGCATTCAACCATGATATGCATGAATATTACTAATAAAAAAATATATATTGCAATGTCTACTATAAATCGATATTTTTGTTTTGTTTTTTTTTGCAAATTAGGTATTTTTTTCTTTAAATCTTCTGTGAAGAACCAAAATGACCCATATCCAATTTAGACTACGATCAAAATGAGCTATGTCATAGAAACAAAAAAAACCATGCGTCAAATGGTAATTTAGGAAGTTTTGGAAAATTGTATAATACTTCATGTACCTACATGATTTGGAAAGTTTTAAAATGTTCCATTTTCATGTTTTTGAATCGTGTAAAATGTTTTATTTACATATTTTTTAAGAGTGCAAATTATTCTATTTAAACGTTTTCAAGACATGTTCCAATATTTTTCTAGATAGTAGATATTCTATCTAGCTACAAATGGATATGGATCATTTTGGTTCTTCATAGACGATATAATACATTTTTGCACAACACTCTTTAGCTTGCTTGGCTGACTGTTCATTACAAAAACAAAACTTAAACCTAGATTAGAAGAAGTAGAATATTATTTTACTTTATGGTTGTATAAGCTGAGGCCAAATCGAAAATATAAAAAAATAAATAAAAAAGTAATATTCTACTTTATTACTAAATTTTCGTTGTATTTAGCAACAAATTATTCTCCTAAATGCCTAAATCAAACGTTGAATTCCATTTAATTGTCATAATATCAAAAAATGGTTGCATTACCCCAATACTTTTAAAATAACACCGAATTTTTGTATTGAGTCTAACTTTTACAGATATAACATACTATTTTATAACACAAATAAATGTGATTATTCTTAATTATTCTTGGTTGACGGATGTGGGAATGAAAACGCTTAGAAGCTTGACAAGTTTCAACATTTTCAAACAGAAACTCACAAAAATAAAATAATTGATTTCGTGAAATACAATAGATACCTACTTACTCCCACATATACCTATCCACGCAATTTCTCATTTGCGTCAGCATATGAAGAGTTTTTTGGCAGAACGGGATAAGTCCATTTTTTTCAAAAATGAGATTATTTGTGTTATTTGTTCTATTCGACTAGATACGTTACTGTGTTGAATGGTAAAGGTCAAAGTTCAACCAAAGTAATTTTTAAAAATGGCTCAAATTTCGTTTTTTGGCAAAACAGGATAAGTCCATTAAATTATTTTTGGCAAAATGGGATAACTCCACCTAAAACACTTATTTCTGATTTAAATTTGGTTTTTAAGTATTTTCGTAGTTTGTAGAAGACAATTGCCGTGCGTTAATGTTTTTATGTAAAGAAATAAATTTCATTCAAAATTTTCAGAATTTCATGTCACATACTTTTTACCCCATGTAAAGTTATTGATTTTTTGGCAAAACGGGATAAGTCCACAAAATAAAATTTTTGAAAATTTTCTGAAAAATTCCAAAGTCCGTCTAGGATTATGAAACTACTTGTAATTACGCTTCGTTAGGTGCAGTACCTGTAGAAAAAAATTGAGTTTGAAAAACTTAACCTGTCACCATTTATTCATTTTTCGTTGTTCCTGTAAAATTTGCTTTAATGGACTTATCCCGTTTTGCCAAAAAACTCTTCATATTAAAATATTAACATAACAAGCAATACGTCATACATGATAATTACAACACAAACAAAAATAAATTTAATGCAAAATGCTAATTTAAAATGATATGTGAATGATTCTGGACTCTACAGTCGTTATTAATTTAAAATAGAACGTACATGATTTGGGACTCCACAGTCGTAGCATTCTAGCTGCATAATAAATTGTATGCGTTACGAAGTACTTAAATATTATTTAATAATACGCGACGATATTAATCCCTTGCTAGGTGCTTGTCAATTCCAAATTTCATTTTATTTCATCAGAATTAGTTATATGCATGTACCGCTTTACCTCAATGCCGGCTTCGGACGGTTTTGTGAAGTTTTATTTTTAAATTAACGATTGTTGGAGCTTATAGTGTTTGACTCAAATCGTATCCGGCAAATAAATTTCCACCTACTATTTGATCACGCTATTGTTGCGGCATTTAACTTTGAAAAAGACAATACACGAGAATGTCGTGGAGTGACTTTTGGCCTTGGCAAAAACTCATTTTCTGTTAAACGAGCTTGAAGTTAACAGGTTTTGCAGACTGCTTTGAATTGGAACGGATGTAAGTTTTTATCGATCTACTTTTCTTATATTGTGTAGCGGTATCTTCCGTGACAAAGACAAAGCCCATGCACAACTTTTAGGCCTGGTAATTACATTCTACTGTAACTAGCGTAAATATTTTTAAATTCGAAAATATCATAATAAGAAATTGCTTGCCAGGATATTAAAGGAATAAATAATGTAGGTACGAGTGAATACACGAGTAATGTAGGCTTCAGCACACACTTCTGCAGATTTGCTTTGCCAATTTCAATTCAATGAAATACAGGAGCGTTATATGGCGCAGTTTGATTTTGACAAATGTTCTGTAAGAAATGGTCTGTAAATGACGTCACTAAATGTATCACTCATTTAGGGCTCACCCATCTTCATGTCATCAAATTAACATTAGGCAAACGGTTAGTTTTAGCATGGCATGTCGTTCATACCCGACAAGGACAAGACCAACTGATCACACAGATGACATCGTTAATGAACGACCGCTAACTGTAAATACTGTCTAGTAAATGCAAAGTAGTCAAATTTGTTTAAGGCGACGATTAAAAGATAATTGTATTCGTTTCTTGTCAGTCACTTTCTATTATGTTTTTCCCAATATTTTAAAAACTGCTTCAAGTTGTATGCAAAAAATCTCATTAGACAGTTTGGTAACTTTGCTTAGATCAAAATCTGCAAATAACAATAAACAAGTCTAAAATTTATCTGTAATTTATAGATGTGAGGTTTCTACATACGAAAATTACAATGAAAAAGTATTAAACGGCAAATCCAAAGATATCAAATTTGCCCACACAGAGAAGCCAGAGTTTTTTCCATAAAAAAGTTCTAAATAACAAATTGATAGATTTAATAAATTTAAAATTGTGCAAAATGTTTTAATAAATATAATTTTCATTTGCAAATACAGAACACTAAAAATAATTACGCTTTTGTAAACTGCAAATTAATTTCCATGTATTCTGTGTAACACTTTAAAAAACATCGCAGGTTATACCAACTAATTATTATATAGTTTAAAATGCACGTATATACATACGTATATAGGTATATCAATCTAAGATAAGGTATGATGGTAAATTATTTTTGATAGAATCATACAAATGTCAGGGATACAAAATTTAATTTTCAATGCTGTTTACACATAACTGTAGATTTCTATGTACATAATTGTAAGCAGATTTCGAGTTCGAAGCACATATACAAAGCATATTGCAAAAATATAAAATTCAAAAAAATAAAGTTACATGGAAAGAAAAAAGAATCCTAGAAACATTCCCGGGAAGTTTCAGTACGTAATTTTTTAATTTTGGGAGGTTGCAATTGCAAAGATAAGACAATAGAATTTAAATTAAATCGCAACTTACTGATTTAATTGGAATTCATGCTTGCTTGTTATAAAAGTTAATCTTGCCCCAAATAATTTAGGCACTTTGTATATTTCTAGTTGGAATTGCGTGTAATAAATTTAATTCTTATTTTAAAATTAACTGATAAAAATGGCTAAATTCTCATGGATTTATTAGAGACCCGGGAAGTACTTGGTGACTTTTAGCGGGTATTTATTTATATTATTGTAAATTGTTAATCAGCGTCTGATATTGAGGCTTGAGCACCTAATTTTGCAGATTTGCTGTGCTAATTTCAATTCAATGAAATACAGAAAGGTTGTATGGCGTAGTCTGATTTTGACAAACATTTTGTAAGGGATGGTCCATAAATGATGTTACTAAAACTATTGCTCATTTAGGGTCCATCTACCTACCATCATGTCATGAAACTAACATTAGGTAAACGGTTATCTTTACTATGAAAGGTCGTTCATATCCAATCAGAGGCGGATCCAGGATTGGATCATGGGGGAGGGGCTAACAATGTTAAGCGGCCATCTTGGAAAATGGCCGCTCCTATCTCCACCGTGTTAAAAAAGCTCCTCATGGAGGGGGCTAAAGCACCTTAGCCCCCCCCCCCCCCTTGGATCCGCCCTTGTATCCAATAACAAAGCCAACTGATCACACGGATTTTTTCTCTATTTGGAAAACATTATTAGCATATTATACAGCCTTAGATCCTGGCGCGGCGTTTGACTTCTTTGTAAATTGTATTTTGAATATTGTTTTTATAACATTTAAAAATTGCTGTAGCTTAAATAGTGTTTGATTTTTAACTGCATCCGGCGGGCTTACTTACATTTAAAATTCAATTTAACTACTGTTGCGGCGTTTACCTATAAAAACAACAAACATTTGTAAATTGAGCGAAGACTCTTTTCCTCGACAAAATCCAAATCATTGAATATCTGCTTGCTGACATAATATTCTTTTAACTGTTTTGAGTTGGTCTTATTTTTAACTGATCTACTTCACTAAATGTGATAAGCAGTATATTATAGTACGAGAGAATAAATACAAAACTCGACTACAACTTTTTGTATTGTTATAACCTTGTTAAATAACATCCATTGGGGGAAATTCTAAGTTTATCCATTTGTTTTGTTTCTAGAAATGTTTAAGCAATACTGCGCATTGGTTTGTTTTAAGAATTAAACTCATATTCTCGCTAACAAACATCATAAAGCTCCAGTTAAAATGCAGGAATAATTAAATTGCAAAGTTTGTCTGTTTTTAAGCTTAAAACAATATTCGTAAAATAAAACTGCAGCATTTTAGACTTTGAAACTACTAATTTGTTTCTTAATTTCCAAAAAGTATTTAAACTGTTTGTTAGGCACGACAATAAAATTTCATACGAAGTTATTGGTACTTACACTTTTGACTAAAACATTCCAAAAAAGTTCTACTCTTCTCCCGTGTCAACGACAATAATACAACAAAAACATGTTTCTAAGCTGCAACAGGCTGTCGCTGTAGTCTAAATACGGCCCAGACGGAGCAGTTGAGCAGCAACGTCAAAGATCAACGACTACCAAATATACTTGAAAGTATGGTAATGGCTTCAGAAATTAGCGAGGCAGAAGTTAAAGTACTTTACAACGTTTTGGACGATGTTACAAATGATTTTGAAAACCGTCCGTTTATGACGGAAACATCTCTTGCTAACAAACGAGTCAAGAAGCTTTTACATTACTGAATATCTGAAGGACTAGAATTGTAAGTAAAATATACGCATAAAAATTACCTATGCCAAACAGTAAAAAAAATTGAGGACTTTGCTAGCAAAACCCGTTAAATCCATGTTTTCCAACTTTAAAAAAAAACTAAAATTGAAGTATAAATTGTGCACTTCAAAAACATGTAAGTAGTATGGTTTGCTTCCTTTTGTCGCATTTTCCCGCCGTTTCGGCGCCGCACGGCGGGTTTCGCGCCGAAAAAACCGCACAGAAAATAGCCGAAAAAACCGCACGGCGGGTTGGGAATTTCTCGCCGAAAAAACCGCACGGCGGGTTATTGATTTTATTGATTTTATTGATTTTATTGATTTTATTGATTTTTCGCGAATTGCGAATTTTTTGCGAATTTAACCCGCTAACCTAACCCAGCTCAAGTAGCGTTGATGTCTAACCTCACCTGCTAACCTATGTATAGTGGATATATAGTGGTGAGATGACGGAGAGTGCTGCTAACCTAACCCGCTAACCTAACCTAATGGTTGACTTGTTGGATATATGGTGAGTAGCGTTGGCGGGTTTCTTGCGTTGTTGCAAAATTTCCGGGCGGGTTGCGAACTTGGCGGGTTGTGAATTTTGGCGACTAGCGAATTTGGCGGATTCCGCACAGGCTATTTCCCGCCGATCAATATCCCGGCACTGTAGGCTATTTCCCGCCAATCAATATCCCGCCACTGTAGGCTATTTCCCACCAATCAATATCCCGCCACTGCAGACTGTCATGTATCCCGCTAATCAATTGTCCGCCAATGTGTCTGCTATTTCCCGCCAATGCATCTAATGCTATGTCTCCGCCACCGCAGGCTGTCGCTATTTCCCGTCAATCAATACTATATCCCACCAATCAATATCCCGCCACTGCAGGCTGTCGTGTATCCCGCCAATCAATACTATGTCCACGTCACGTTATTGATTATTCCACTATGTCCCCGCTGCGTTATTGATTATCCCGGCTTCTTCACATCCTGGTCTGTGGGAAGCATGGCGTGGGTCCTCTGCTGTGGCATGGAAGCGTCACTGCCCTTGGCTCGCCATGATGTCCTGCCACTGCCCTTGGCCTGGCATGATGTCCTGGACTCGATACACTGTCCGTCATTTTGCCTGCTCTATGTGCCCTCTGAGTCCGCTAACGGCTACTCTATGTCCGCCATTGGCCTTTCCGCAATAGGAACCGCTGGTGACTGTATATTATGTATGGGATCATGCACAAGCTATGTCGCATGCAGTATAGACTACGTAACACTTAAATGGTCTGTATGGGAATCCATTTGCCTTTTGTATGCTTTATATATGAATTTTTTTTTGTAAGCAGCGCATAAAAAAGTTTTATGCTTAAAATAAAAACATTCAAAAACATTTACAAATGCCAATTGTTTTTTATTACAGTTTTAAAATTTTGTTTACAATTTTTTTATATTTTTTTATGTTAACCAATTATTTCTCTTACTATTTGTTTTTAAGTTTAAGTATTCTAAAATGTTTACAAATTATTTTTTACTATTTTGTTTTTAAACGTAACATTTTTAAAATCTTTACAGACTAAATAATTTTTTTATAAATTTTTACAAACTAAATTGATTTTTTAAATAATGTGTTAATTATTTTTTACACTAACTTATTTCTCAAAGTTAATTTTTTTTTTTAAAAATTACATTACATATATTTTGTGCTTCACCATACATAACTTAACTTTATATATTATTTTGAGACGTAACATAATTATTTTTACATACATGTTTCTATGTCCTATATTCATCTTGTTTGTATTTGCAAATATATTTTTGTACAATTTCTAAAATTTTATAGGTTCGCCAAAACATACAATGTCCGCACATTTTTATTTTTGGCTCGTACTTGTACATGAAAATTCTTTCACCGTATAGGGATATTTTCTGAATATAGTCTAAACTAGGGTTTTCAGTCCAGGCTTTGACATTGCTTGGGTTGTTTTCACACACAAAGCAACCGTTGTTTTCCACTTGTCTTGTTACTTTACACCAGTTCTCAATATTTGTGAACTTCTTTAACCGAATCCATACAACGTATGGTGTATTTAAGCTGTAAGCAATTCTTAATTCTTTCAGCTTTACTTGTTCTTCACAATCTATACAGTACTGTTTGTTGTTATACATTACAGTATGTAAACTTGTTGGTTTAAAGTTCAACCAGCAGAACTGGCATGACTCACACATCAAACTTTGTAGAGTATTCATTTTGTTTTCAAGATGGATACCATCTGTTTTATTGCCATTGACAACTGCAATGCTATATATTCATCTTTTTTGTTTTCGCAAATGTATTTTTGTACAACTTCCATGTCTGTTACAATCATGCAGTACTCACACAATTTGATTTCAGGCATGTACTTGTATACGTATACTGTTTCTCCGTATAGCGAAACCATGCGAATATATTTTGAATTAGGATCTTTTGTACTGCCTTTTATACAAGGGTTTTTCTTGCATACAAAACAATCGGTGTTTGACAAACTTCTTGTTACTTCACACCAATTTTTAATGTTTTCGAATCTACGAAAGTCAATCCATTTATCGTATGGTGTATTTAAATATTTTGCAACTCTTTCGTCTTTCTCTTTTTCGCAAGTTTTACATCTTGCACAGTACTGTTTGTTGTTATACTCGACGGTTTGCAAACTTGTCATACAGTTTCTGCTTTGCAAATGTGACGGCATATAGTTCAACCAGCAAAACTGGCACGCGTCACACAACAAACTTTGCAGTGTATTCATATTGTTTTTAACATGAATTAAACTTGATCCATAGACAATTGCAATGCTTTATATTCATCTTCTTTGTACTTGCAAATATATTCGTGAGCATTCTCCAAAACTCTCGAGCTTCGGCACAACATACAATAACCGCATACTTTAATTTCTGCCATGTACTTGTATATGAACACAATCTCGCCATACAGAGACACGCCGTGAACAAATTCTGCATCCGGGCCTTCTGTAGATGATGGTTTATCATACGGATCGTATTCGCACACAAAACAATCCGTTTTCTCGAAACGTCTGGTTACTTCACACCAATTGTTAATATTGTCAAACTTATCAAAGTCGATCCATTCGTCATACAGTGTATTTAGACATTCAGCCACTTTTTCATCTTTTTTCTGTTCTTGCACTTTGCATTGCGCACAGTATTGTTTGTTGTTATACTCCACTGTTTGCAAACTTGATGGCATATAGTTTAACCAGCAAAACTGGCACGCCTCACACAACAAACTCTGCCATGTATTCATATTGTTTTCATCATGAATTACACTTGTTCCATTGACAATTGCATTGCTTTATATTCGTCTTCTTTGTAGTTGCGAATATATTCTTGAACATTCTCCAAAACTCTCGAGCTTCGCCAAAACATACAATAGTTACACACTTTAATTTGCGGCATGTACTTGTATATGTATACAGTTTCCCCATACAGAGATACACTATGAATATATTCTACATCAGGTTCTCCTGTGGATGATACGATATCATGAGGATCGTATTCACACACAAAACAATCTGTTTTGACCAAACTTCTGGTTACTTCACACCAATTGTCAACAGAATCAAACTTCTCAAAGTTAATCCATTCGTCATATGGTGTATTTAGACATTCAGCCACTTTTTCATCTTTTTTCTTTTCTTGCGCTTCACATCGCGCACAGTATTGTTTGTTTTTATACTCAATTAATTGCAAACTTGACGTCATATAGTTTATGCTTTGCAAATTTGACGGCATATAGTTTAACCAGCAGAACTGGCATGCCTCACACATCAAACTTTCCAGAGTTATTGTATTCATGTTTTTGCACAACAAGTTACAATTTGCAATCTTGGGTTAAGAACAACACAAGGTTTTCAATTTCATCGTAGTTCAATTCAATTTGCGGACCCAACCATCCTCCGTATTTCACAGACGTTTTTTCTGAAACCGGGCAGTGCAAAACAAGCTTTGAATACTTTCCGTCGTTGAAGTATGTGAGATTGAGGTTTTCAATGTTATCCTCTGGCGTTTGAATGTAAACGTTGTGATCATGGACACCTCGAATGAACTTCAGTAACAACTTGCCGGTGACAAGTGAGAATTCAACTGTTGTGGATTCAGTTTCGTTTCGCAATCGACCAACGTAAATGTAGTTGCACTGCTTATAATTGTTCCATGTTTTTCGTGCCAAAAGTCGATCACCAATCTAAAATTAAAAACATTATTATAGAATATTGATTATCGATTATTAGGGTTGAAAATTGAGCTTGATTTCTTAGCTCAACAAAGTGAGCTAGATTTTTTAGCTCAGAAAAGTGAGCCAGATTTTTTAGCTCACTTTGGCTCAAAAAAGTGAGCGTTATTTCTGCGCTCAATTGAGCTGAAACATTTGACTCAAATAATGAGAAAAAAATAAAACTTACAATTTTTGAATTTGGGTTTTTGAAAAAATCCACTTTGTTCGTTTTTTCAATTATTGGTTTATCCCAATTTTTACACAATATAGGATCGTAAGATTCAAGGTGTTCCATGGTAGATGTTTACTGCCTGACTGTCAAATCGCGACTGAGGACGCACAGAAACGTTACGATGTTATATTAACGAACAGAGTCTGTAATTCCGAGAATTTCAGCAGGGTACTCTGGAAATAAATTGACGCAGTATGTTCTGTTTTCAGTATGTGATGCTTTTTCAATTTTATTATAAATTCGACAAACTTGCGGAAAACTGAGATCCCATTTTTCCCATTTATTTTCCCATTTCACACGTGGTTTAACTGTAGGTTGTTCTAAAATGCCGGTCTTTATAACAGCTATCTGTCCGTAAATATGAATAGTGAAATCAACAGTGTACAATTTGTCCGCCATAGCTTAGCCTTGAACAGCGACTGAATGTATAAATACAGGAATCAGTTAGTTTTACTTTCATTTGACTTAAAATGGCTGACCAAAGTGTACGTCGATCGTATCTAAATCACAAATTAGCCGGAAGTTTTTCTGGTTTGAGCGGATTTTTGGCAAACAGAAAAAAGTGGACTGATAAAAAACTAGTGAAAAAAGAACTTTCAAAGCTGATTGCTTACTCTTTGCATAAAGATATACGACGCAAATTTCCTAGAAGGAAAGTGTTTTTTAATTTTATTAATCAAAACTATGCGTCAGATCTCAAGGACATTAGCAACATTGCAGAATGGAACAATTGCAATTACTTTGTACTTATTGTTATTGATTCGTTCAGCAAAAAAGCATTTGTACGTATGCTGAAGGATAAATCATCAAGTTCAATGATTCGTGCGTTCAAATCTATATTTCAAGAAGCTGGAACTACGCCATTGACGTTGTTTACAGATATGGGAAAAGAATATAGAAATAAAAATTTTAGACAGTTCTTAAAAGACAATAGAATTGTAAATTACCATATCTATTCGTATATTAAAAGTACATTCAGCGAAAGGTTTATTCGTACTCTTTTTACAAAACTTGAACGCTATATGACCGAGAGAAATACATTAAAAATTGACGACAAAATTCAAGACTTTGTGAAAGCTTATAATAACAGTTTTCATAGAACAATTCAGACTACACCAAATAAAGTGACAAAAAAGAACGAGTTTGAGATATGGCATAGGATATTTAAAAATTCGCTGCAAAACCAAACTTCCAAACCAGCAAAGTTTGCTATTGGTGATCAAGTTAGAATATCAAGAGCTAAGATGTTGTTTGAAAAAGGTATTTCTTATATGTAAATATGTAAATATATAAATTTTAACTATATACTATAATAAATTATAGTGTTATACTGTACATTACTTAAAAAAACGTGAAAATAACGTGTTATTTCTAGGATCTGCGGAAAATTGGAGCAGGGAAATATTTGTAATAGCAGCTGTACAAAACACTAATCCTATTACCTACTTGTTAAAAGATCTTAATGATGAAGGCAAGTCTTTTTTAATAAAAAAAATAAGCGAAATGGTTTAGCTCAGAAAAGTGAGCCAGATTTTTTAGCTCACTTTGGCTCAAAAAAGTGAGCCAGATTTTTTAGCTCAGAAAAGTGAGCCAGATTTCCTGGCTCAAATGAGCCAAATTTCCTGGCTCAAATGAGCCAAATTTCCTGGCTCAAATGAGCCAAATTTCCTGGCTCAGAAAAGTGAGCCAGATTTTTTAGCTCACTTTGGTTCAAAAAAGTGAGCCAGATTTTTTAGCTCACTTTGGCTCAAAAAAGTGAGCCAGATTTTCTGGCTCAAATGAGCCAAATTTCCTGGCTCAAATGAGCCAAATTTCCTGGCTCAAATGAGCCAAATTTCCTGGCTCAAATGAGCCAAATTTCCTGGCTCAAAAACGTGAGCCAGATTTTTTAGCTCAGAAAAGTGAGCCAGATTTCTTAGCTCAAAAAAGTGACAAAGTTTAATTTATTAATATCTTTAACATAAAATCAATCAATATTTTTTCACATGACAAATATTGATTTCAGATATAACAGGAGGGTTTTACGAGCAAGAACTCAATTTAGTTTAAAATGTTTTCACGCTCCGTCATTGAAAACGTAGCTCCTCCGAGCATATGCTGTACGCTTTCAAGTTACAGCAACAATTTACCATCAAATACAGCTACTAATTTTATTGCAGAACTGCCCAATGAGTTGAAATTACCTCAAAATTTGTATGAAGTAGGTCTAGTTAGCTTAAAATACACACCAGCAAAACCAAAACGCGTCGCACGCAGCATTGAAACCTCGCCATTGTTTCCAAATTTAAAACCTCCAGAGGTTTTACAAGGAAAAATCAAGAAATCTACCAACGATCTGTTCACGTTTCTCTCCGATATTCGTCGATCGTTAAAAGAGCAAGAAATTCCATTCTCGTTTTCATTTTTTCCTGTTACACCGCCAGATACTGTGTTTATTAGTGCAGTAAACGAGGGACCAGCAAAAGGACAATTTGTGATTATACCAAATGAATTGGCTATTGTATTCGGATTTAATAGAAATCAATTTCCATATGGAAACGTTCCAGCTTTGAGTATTATTTCCATGGATGCATTTAAAAACATTCCATTGAATACTGAATTTGATATAAGAATGGAAACGTTCACAGATTATCAAAATTTGGTAACCATTCGTCAGCCGTTTCAAAGCGTTGTTCCTTTTACACGACAAAATAGTCAAGAGGATGAAGATCCAAAAAAGTTTTTTGAACGATTAAATACAAAAATGAAGAAATATTTTAAAAAGTTTGAAATAACTATAGAACCAGACGATGGCAAAGCTGTTTTTGAATTTGAAGATTTTGCTAATTCAAAAAGTTTCAGTGTGCTGCCTGTAAAAATACTTGAATGCTTAGGATTTTTAGATGAAAAATTCAACGTTGGGCTTTATGTATCGAGTGTTAAATTTGATATGGAGAAATACAATGAAATTAAAGATGAAGAAACGTTAGACTTTCGATTTTCAATTGATCATGTATACTACGCACCAATGAAAGAACCCACCTCGCTAGCGGTGGATGATGTGTTGGAAGTAATAAACCAAAGTATAGAAACACGCATATTCAATGACATGGAAATCAACTTTGTTATACAAAATGGCGACATTTATGTAGAAAATTTGGATGAAAAAGTATCTGTGCAACTGCCTTCTGCAGTTAATCAACTCTTAAGTATTCCAAAAAACCAAGTGTTTGTTCGCGATACAAGAGTGAAAGTTGGTTTAGATATTCAAGAGGAAGAAAAAGAAAAAGAAATTGAGAAAGAAGAAATTGGCGAAGATGATGATAAAATAACTGCAACTGCAAAACGAATTGTAGTTCTGAGTGATATTGTACAAAACCAGTACTATAATCATCACGTTTTACCAATTTTGCAAGATTCTGATTTGAGTCATGAGGATATAAACGAAACGATTGTCTACTTTAACCCAGTCATATTTTTGCCTTTGAGCCGTGCGGACATACGTCAGATTCATGTGCAACTAGTCGACGAATTCGCAAGACAACTTGATTTTGGAAACGACAGTGAAACGAGTTTGAAATTGCACTTTAAACCGAGATATTAGTCACGATGAGGCAAGTCAATTGTGACGACGAAAAATGCGTTTTGCAAGATCCGTCGTATATTCAAACTGGAAATGGAGGAATTGCTGGTGGTATCTATACTGGCAGCTCTGGTGTTGCACCTGAAGAATCTTCATACCTGGTTCCAATGACATTTTTCAAAAAGAAACATGAAACAACTAGAAAAGTTAAACGAGTAAGGAAGAAGCATATTCAACGAGGAGGTGGGAAAAAGAAGAAAAGTGTTAAGAAACCCAAGAGGTTGCAAGCAGGAAGAGGACAAAAACCTAAGAAATCGCTGTTTTACACAAGAAAAAACACTGCAAAGAAACAAAAGTGTCATCGTCGAAACAAAAAATAGTATAAATAATGCTTTTTTCGAACCATACTGCTCATTAATAGATCAACCTTCAAGGTGAACACATCTCTCATCATGGATATCAACAACATTTTTGACGAAAAACCAACCGTTTACGAAACATCTAAAAAGTCACTGAGTTCAGAGTTAAATTTAGTAGAGTTACCGCCTACTAATATAAGTGAACTTACAACTACAGACTATATCCAATGCTATTCCTTACTGAGTACTAAGGATAGCCACAACCCACTTGAGTTCAGATGGGTATACGATGGGTACGGTTCGCTACAAGATTGTATGCTAGGCTTAGACGTAAGAATTGTCAAGCAGGACGGTAAAGCATGCGAAGCAACTGACATCGTGGCTCCAACCAACTTGTTTTTCCATGCACTGTTTTCAAATCTACAATTGTATTTGAACGGACAGCTGGTACTGGATACATCGAATTTTTATCCATGGTCAGCCTACTTGCAAAGAGCTTTGGGAACAAGTCAACTTGAAAAAGATGGATACTTGAAAGATGAAATGTGGTATCCAAATACTACGCCTAATACGTATGCTGTCACTGACGCTGGATTTAATGCAAGATATCAATTGACACAAAACTCTAAACAGTTCTATTTACTTGGATCTCTGCTTGGAAATTTTTTCAATCAGAACAGATATATTCCAAGTGGGACAGAATGTCGAATTATTTTAAAACGAAGCGATCCATACTTGTATTTGGATTGTGCAAAAAACGATAAAGATGGATTTTCTGGTTGCCCGTATAAAGCAGAAATTACAGACGCTGTTTTTTATGCTGCAAAGAAGACAGTTTCGCAAGATGTTGTGAATTTACATCGACAACAGCTATCAAACAATGAAACATTTAAATATGTAACGAACGAAGTTCAAATGAAAGCCATTTCAGTACCAAAAGGATTGTCATCGGTAACTTCTGACGGAATTGTTATTGGAAAAATACCAAAACTAATGGTATTCTGTATGCTGGATTCTGAAGCTTTTAATGGAAATATGATGAAATCAGCTTTTAATTTTGAAAATTTCAATATAAGTGAACTGAACGTCACTTGGAATGGAGAAAATGTGGAAAATCGAGTAATTCCATACAGTTTTAAAGGCGATGACGCGACAGCTGGTGACAACTTTTTAGTTGCTCTAAGAACGTTGCGGAAGACAGTCGCATTTGAAACTTTGGGAAATGGAATCTCGAGAGATAATTACCTCAAAGGTAAAGTATAAAAACACAATATTGACTTAGCATAGCTAACACAGCAGCAGTCTAGCATAGCTTGCATAGCATAGCCGTAAACTATATAATTTGCGTTTTTGTACTTTACAGGTAATGTATTTACTGCTGTTGAACTTTTACCAAACATTGGAAACGCTCTGTCTGTAAACCGAAAAGGCCAAGTAAAAATTGGATTGAAATTCAAGAAACCATTGGATAAAGCCATAACCGTACTCGTCTATTGCTTGTACCAAGGAGTATTTGAACTGGATAGAAACAAACAAATACATTTTGAACACTGAAAATATGAACACAAGTTCTATTCGAGAAGCACTTCGTAGACTACTATTAGATTTAAATATAGATATACCTATATATATTGTAGCAGCTGATACTTTGCTAGAAGAAGTAAAATATGATACTTATCCTATAGCTTTAGTGCAAAATGTAGATAGTATTAATAATAACGGATCCCATTGGGTGGCATGGTTCATCAAATCCGAACGTGAATGTGAATTCTTTGATAGCTTCGGCAAATTTGTAAATAGTTATAATATAGAAAAACCAAATATTTGTATAACTAATGTAAACTGCAGGCAGCTCCAAAGCGATTATTCGTACGTTTGTGGGCAATATTGTATATACTATTTGTACGCTAGAATTATAGGTATATCTTATAGAAATATATTAGACTCTTTTACAACTTTTTGTAATGTTAATGATAAGAAAGTTGAACGTTTTGTAAATTTGATTCCAAATTTTAATCCGTATGTTATTTACAACAGACAAGAAAAATGTCTTGTTAATTCATGTTATTGTAATTGTTTCAAATAATTCCGGATAATGAAATTGTAAACTTAGACAAATTGATAAAATATTAATTAATAAGAAAAAAAATGTTAATTTAAGTAATTAGAAAAAATTGTAATCCAAAAATGTTAATTTAAATAATCACTCAAAAATTCATAATAAATTAATTTTGTTTTTATAATTTTAAATCAGTCGTTGTTGGCACTTTATTCAGCATGGACGTCATAAATTTTGAGTTGCTGCATCCTTTTACAATGTCTGTCATAGGATGCACAGGGTCTGGAAAGACATTCATGGTTAAAGAGTTAATTAGACGCAGACATGAAATCATATCTAAACAATTGGATAAAGTTGTGTACGTGTACTGCGATTTTCAACCTATTTTTTACCAGATGCAAGCAGAAAATGATAATATTATATTCACTAATAACATTCAAGACATTGAAGAATTGGCTACAGATTCAACGTTAGTTATAGTTGATGACCAGATGGATTTACTTACAAAAGGGGACAGCTTGGAACTCATAACTAGATTTTTTGTAAAGCATGCGCATCACCGAGGAGTTTCCATTGTACTTATTTTACAAAATGCATTTAAAAAACAGTTGCGAGAAGTCAATATTAATTCCCAGTACTTAATTATGTTTGATCAACCACGTGACCGAAGTACAATTAAAAGATTAGCGTCTCAAATATGTCCAAATAATATAAAATTTCTACAAGATGCGTATATAAAAGCAGTTAAACTGCGTAAGTTTGGTCATTTGATGATGGACTTGCATCCAAGAAGCACGAACGTAAAATACTGGTGTCGTTCACATGTATTTCCAGACAAAAATTGTGAAGCCTACTCATCAGCATGATAACTAGGCTAGAGACAGAATGCGAGTTTTTATACAAGCTGACTTTATGCAAAAATCCGAAAATTGTTATTAAAAGTGCAAGTGAAAATCAGCTTTTGACTATAGCAGAGTGTTTAAAAAATTATCCAATTTTCTGTACAACTGAATGTTATAAAATCAATAACATTCTAGACAAATTAAATTCCAAAAACTTGAAAAACGTTTTACTGAGGAATTCTGAAGTTATTAAAAAAATTATATGCGCCATATTTTGTGAAATTATAGCTTGTGAAATATTTTTACAATGGCTAGAGTAATGAAATGTATCGATCCTGACCTTTATAATAAATTAATGCACATATATCTAGAATTGTGCGAAACTAATAAACCAGAAACTGACAATTTTGTGGAAACAATCGATAATAAAATTCAAAAATCACCAGTGAAAAACTTGGATTTAAATGAATTATCTGATTTAAAAGAAGTTTCCCATCCACTATCTGCTGAAAAAGAAGTTTCCCACCCACCAACTGATTTAATGATAGTGTCTGGCCCACCATCTGATTTAATAGAAGTGTCTAACCCGCCATCTGATTTAATAGAAGTGTCCGAGCCACCATCTGATTTAATAGAAGTGTCCGACCCACCATCTGTTAGAAACGAATTGTCTCATTTACCGGCTTTTAAAAAAGAATTGCCTGATTATTGGTTTTGTATTGACAAATTGCCAATAAAGAAAAAACGCTCAAAAAAATAGCCAGTTGCGTGAGTGACGTCAAACAGTTAACATGTATTTTAAAACTCTGTGCGTAACCATTATGTGCATGTCATGTGCATATGGCAATAAAATAGGGGAGTTGGACCATGCACAGTTGAGCGAAAAATTAGAGCTTATTCGATCGAACTTGATGAAAGGGGGAGAGCAGCTAGATAGTCAACACCTGTCCCATTCGCTCGCCGAGTCAGTTCAGTTTCTGCTGTGGACTCTGCTGAAGCAGAGCAAAATTGATCCCGGCGGAAAGCCTGAAATTGCTCAAGATATTGGACTGTTGTATTTATCAATTGGATTGCTGTTGGTTCTGTGCATTTTGAAACTCTATAAATTTTTAAAAAGACTGTACAGTGAGTGGCAAAAACCTATATTGGAGTAATGGAGGAAACATTTACATTTCCACGCGCTGTGAAAACCCAGCCACGAGAGAAGGATCCTAAATATGTCGTAAGTTCTTTTTTTACTAAATAATTTCCTTAAATTAGGTGTTTTTTCTTAAATTCTTAAGATGACTGTCTTACAATTTAATCCTTTTTTCTTAAAAAATGTTCTAAAAATGAGCCAATTTTTTTTAAAAAATGAGCTGAATTGTTTTCAAATGAAACAAAATTTAAAAAAAAACAGTAAAAATTTGAAAAAATGACTTAAAAAAAGCTAAATTTTATAAAAATGGAGTGAAATTCATAAAAAATATGAGCAAAATTTTAAAAAAAACAGTCAAATTCATAAAAAATAGGTGAAAATTTTAAAAATAAGCTAAATGTTTAAAAAATAGGTCAAAATTTTAAAAATAAGCTAAATGTTTAAAAAATAGGTCAAAATTTTAAAAATAAGCTAAATGTTTAAAAAATAGGTGAAAATTTTAAAAAATAAGCTAAATGTTTAAAAATAGGTCAAAATTTTAAAAATGAGCCAAATTTCCTGGTTTAAAAAATGAGCCAAATTTCCTGGCTCAAATGAGCCAAATTTCCTGGCTCAAATGAGCCAGATTTCCTGGCTCAAAAATGAAACAGGATTATTGATTATCTCGCCATCTCTCTTGACAGGTGTTGGTTCTGGTATTATATCGATCGGGCGCCTGGTGTTGGTTCTGGTATGTTATCGATCGGACGCCTGGTGTTGGTTCTGGTATTATATCGATCGGGCGCCTGGTGTTGGTTCTGGTATTATATCGATCGGGCGCCTGGTGTTGGTTCTGGTATTATATCGATCGGGCGCCTGGTGTTGGTTCTGGTATTATATCGATCGGGCGCCTGGTGTTGGTTCTGGTATGATATCGATCGGGCGCCTGGTGTTGGTTCCGGTATGATAATGAGCCAGGAAATCTGGCTCATTTGAGCTAGGAAATTTGGCTCAAAAAATGAGCCAAATTTCCTGGCTCAAAAAGTGATCTAATTTTTTACTGAATATTGATTGTTTACTTTTTTTAATTTACAGCTACTTAATTGTCCTATGGCTGGATGTTCTTACGATACTCGTAAATGGTATCCTTACTACCATCACGTTGAGCGCTTTCATTACTGTGAAGACTGTGAAATGTATACTCCATGCAAATCTGCGCATGCGTGTACTCGTATTGGGCAGAGAGGTGGCCACTTGGACGCCAGACATGAAATCGACTTGTCGTTTTTCAGAGAAACTTCAAGATCACATCTTGGCGCAGTCAAAGAGTATTTATATGAACCAACAGATGAAATTATCAGCATTGAAGATATTTTCGAATTTGTGAAGAATCCAACTGAAAAACTTTTAAATGAAAACTTGGTTGTGTACAAAGCCATGAGTGTCATTATTGGAATTGATGTGTTAATGGAAAAAGATATTCAAGACGCTGATATTACGTTTACACATGAAGAAACTATATTTTTCGATTCCAGACCATTTGATCTTCACGATTCAAACGGAATAGATTCTCTTTTGCTTGAAGCTGCTGACGAAATTATTGAAAAAAAGAATAATTTCACTGAACTTGGGAGTGGATGGCGAATTATTAAAATTGTATCATTTCAAGTTAAAATGGGTGAGCTGTCACTACTAAAGAACTCAAAAATACGTGGACATCTTAAGATGCCATTCAAGAAACAAGGAATTGTAAATATCAACAACACAGATGGAAAATGCTTCCATTACTGTATAGCTGCAGGCGTGCACATGGAAGATGAAGTCAATTTACGACAAGCCTTTGTTGAAAAACAAGCGCAGCTATTTGAAAAAAATAAAAAACCACCAAAAAAAATTGATCTGTACAGAGTTGAACTATGGAAAAAATATCTGTGCAACTTTGACTTTTCAATGATAAGTGACGCTGGGGTTGATGTGCACACAGACATTCCATTATTTGAAGAAAAAAACAATATCAGTGTAAATGTTTTTACACATGATGGAAAAAATATAGTTCTCAACTATAAAAGTGTACATAAATCTACAAAAGTTATAAATTTGTTTCTGATTCATGAAAACGATGAACAAGGAAAACGTTGCCATTTTGTTCTGATAAATGACTTGAACCGATTTCTTGGGCATATAAAACATGAACGTTTGTACTTCTGTCAAGAGTGTTTTCGTTTTAAAAAAACTCAAGAACAGTTGTTGAAACATAAGTGCACGGAAGTGAAAGAACAAATATATGATTTTCCCGATAAACGATTCAGAATTAAATTCAAAAATGAACATATGACATTACCAGTGCCCTACATATTATTCTACGACTGGGAGACGTTTGCTAAGGCATTGGGAAATCGCAAAAAGGCAACAACAATGGTGTCCGAATTCAAACCAGCAAGTTATGCAATTGTTATTGTGAAAACGACAACATCTGAGATGAAAATTGTTCATGCAAATTATTACAATGGCGAAAATCCAGTCAAGCATTTTTACAAGTCTGTTTTCTATTGGGCAGACAAAATTGTGAGTAAAATTCGAAATACTAATAATTTCAACAAACCAGATGCTGAAACATTGCGAAAACATAAAGCAGCGACGCATTGTGAACTTTGTCATCGGAAATTCACTGCTGAAAAGAAAAAGAAAAAGCGAAGCTATGCAGAAGCGTTTGATGAAGATTCAATTGACAAATATATTGAAGAACTTGGAGATGAAATTGGCGGATTTGCTGGAGCAGTTGATGCAGTAAATGGCAAAGCAAAGCAGTCTGTAATTAAAACTTATCATCATAACCATACAGAAGGTACATACATTGCTGCTCTGTGTCAGTCATGCAACCTCAAGATAAAATACAAACATGAACTTGTATGTGTTTGTCATAATTCAACTGGATTTGATCTGCATCTGCTTGTAAATGCATTGGAACAAGAAATGTTTGATGCTGAGGATGTTCACGTTATTGCAAAATCGTCAGAGAAATTTGTGCAAATGACAATTGCGCATAAAAACAAAGTTTTACCAGCACTTAATAAAAATATGGGAAGTGAAAATACAGAGACAATAGAAGAAAATGATCGCAGAGTGAAAATAAGATTTATTGACAGCTGTCAATTTGTGAAAGACAGTTTAGCCAACTTGGCTGACGTTATTGCAAAAGAAAAATGTGAAAGTTTGACATTAATTGATCAGTGTTTTCCGGAAATGGTTCCGGCCGGAGTTCCCAATACAAAAGAAAATATTGAACTGTTGTTTGCAAAAATTCCGTTCCCGTACAGTTATCTTACTTTTCCTACTGTATTTCAAGACGGACATCCCATACCAGAACGTAAATGGTTCAATAATGATTTGACGGGAAAAGAAATTACAAACTTAGAATGGGAACTTGTGAACAAAATAATTACAAAGTTCAATATAAAAGACTTTAACCAGTACTGCAAACTGTACAATTTACTGGACAGTGTACTGTTGGCTGCAGTGTGGGAGAATTTTAGACGAATTGGGATAAAAAACACTGGACTTGATCCTACGTACGTCTGTACTACAAGCGGATATGCTTGGCAAAGTTTTTTAAAAACCAATGGTGTTGAAATTGATGTTATACGGGACTATGAAATGTACAAAATGGTTAAAAAGGGGATCCGAGGTGGGATTTGCTACGCCTCGCAGAAAATTGTAGTGGCCAATACAGAACGAGATGCAAAACACTACACCCCTGACCTACCAAGACAACACCTTCTGTATGTTGACAAGAACGGTATGTATGCTGAAGCTTTGTGCAAAAAGTTCCCGCTTGGAAATTTTAAATGGGAAACTGAGGACACATTAAACAGTATAGACTGGATAAATCGTGACTTTGAAGCCGGAAGCAAAGGGTATATCTTAGAAGTGGATTTAGAATACCCAATTGATGTTCAAGAAAAAACCCAGGAAATTCCACTGTGTCCTGAAAAACTTAAAATTCAGTTGAATGAGCTGTCAGAACGTCAAAAAGAACATGTGTCAAAACTTGGGCAGTTGGGAAAATCTTTCTTGACTCAAGAAAAACTCATGCTCACATGCTATGACAAGATGAATTATGTAGTGAACCATGCATCGCTGCAATATTATTTGAAAATGGGAATGAAACTTGTAAAAATTCATCAAGGATTTTCATTCTCACATCAAGCTTATATTAAAGACTATATAACAACAAACGTTGAAAGAAGAAGAAATGCAAAATCGAAATCAGACAAAGATTTCTTAAAACTGATGAACAATGCAATTTATGGAAAGTTTTTGCAGTCAAACGAAAACCTTATCACTGTGAAATTTTGTTCGTCTCGCGTGAGTGCGGTGAAAACAATAGCTGATGAAAGATGCACGGGTTTTAAAAGTTTGTCGGACAATATAACCCAAGTTGTACTTAAACCACAAGAAGTTATATTGGACAAGCCTATCCAAGGGGGTTTTAATTGCTTGGAGCATTCCAAAGTGGCTTTTTACTCTGGATTTTACCAAGAGTTCCAACCGGTGTTCAAAGAAAGGATCCATCACCAGTACTCTGACACTGACAGCCATATTTTCCAGGCAAGTAATGTTTATTTATTTAAAATAGAATTTAAAACGATACAATTAATAGAGACGTTTCCATTTACATCAGAATTTTTAAAAAAAATCAATAATTTATTTTATAGATTTTGGATCCTAATAATACATACTTTGAAGACCTATACAAATGCAAAAGCTTTGTGGACTACTCTAAATTGCCGACAGGGCATGCATTGCTGGCAGAGTATCCTGATTTGGTTGGTCATAATGCCGGGGTTGGCGGGAAATGGAAGATTGAGGACATGGATATTTGGAAAGTTGCGGCTTCCAGAGCCAAGGAATATGCTATAAGATCATTTGGCGGGCATGACGAATTAAAATGCAAGGGAATTCCAAGCAATAGTTTAAAATCATGTACATTTGAAACCTATGAAACAGCAATAAATGAGCAAAAAATCAAACGATTGCCTGTTAATTTAATTAGATCGATTGATCATAAATTGTATCTGATGAATGTAGACAAAATTGCATTTCATGGATTAGATGTAAACAGATATTATCCAGACAACAATAACATAAACTTTAGTTTACCCTATGGATTTCACACATTAGACAAATAATACGTTTAAAAAAAATTTGTTAACAAAATTTAGTTGAAAAATAAAATTAGTTTGTCAAGCATATATACTTTTTAAAACAAAACAATTAGTTTGTAAAAATTTATAAAAAAAAAATTATTTAGTCTGTAAAGATTTTAAAAATGTTACGTTTAAAAACAAAATAGTAAAAAATAATTTGTAAACATTTTAGAATACTTAAACTTAAAAACAAATAGTAAGAGAAATAATTGGTTAACATAAAAAAATATAAAAAAATTGTAAACAAAATTTTAAAACTGTAATAAAAAACAATTGGCATTTGTAAATGTTTTTGAATGTTTTTATTTTAAGCATAAAACTTTTTTATGCGCTGCTTACAAAAAAAATTCATATATAAAGCATACAAAAGGCAAATGGATTCCCATACAGACCATTTAAGTGTTACGTAGCCTATACTGCATGTGACATAGCTTGTGTACGATCCCATACATAATATACAGTCACCACCGGTAGAGCCCTACCCAGTGGCAAGCCCACAGAGCAGCGCCCGGTCCAGGGCAGTGGCGGGTCCCGGGCAGCGGCAGATCCTTGAGCGGCGGGTCTCGGACAGCAGACCCCACCCCTTACGGCTGTAGAGGGCATTCGAAAGTTGAGCGGCGGGTCTCGGACAGCAGACCCCACCCCTTACGGCTGTAGAGGGCATTCGAAAGGTCTTTCGCTACCCCTCCCACGACTGCAACAGACTGCAGAGGGCATTTAGAGGGTCTTTCCCCACAGCGATGACAGCTCAGGACAGGCGCAAGCAACCCTAGGGCGACGGCGAGCTTCCTATTGCGGAAAGGCCAATGGCGGACATAGAGTAGCCGTTAGCGGACTCAGAGGGCACATAGAGCAGGCAAAATGACGGACAGTGTATCGAGTCCAGGACATCATGCCAGGCCAAGGGCAGTGGCGGGACATCATGGCGAGCCAAGGGCAGTGACGCTTCCATGCCACAGCAGAGGACCCACGCCATGCTTCCCACAGACCAGGATGTGAAGAAGCCGGGATAATCAATAACGCAGCGGGGACATAGTGGAATAATCAATAACGTGACGTGGACATAGTATTGATTGGCGGGATACACGACAGCCTGCAGTGGCGGGATATTGATTGGTGGGATATAGTATTGATTGACGGGAAATAGCGACAGCCTGCGGTGGCGGAGACATAGCATTAGATGCATTGGCGGGAAATAGCAGACACATTGGCGGACAATTGATTAGCGGGATACATGACAGTCTGCAGTGGCGGGATATTGATTGGTGGGAAATAGCCTACAGTGGCGGGATATTGATTGGCGGGAAATAGCCTACAGTGCCGAGATATTGATCGGCGGGAAATAGCCTGTGCGGAATCCGCCAAATTCGCTAGTCGCCAAAATTCACAACCCGCCAAGTTCGCAACCCGCCCGGAAATTTTGCAACAACGCAAGAAACCCGCCAACGCTACTCACCATATATCCAACAAGTCAACCATTAGGTTAGGTTAGCGGGTTAGGTTAGCAGCACTCTCCGTCATCTCACCACTATATATCCACTATACATAGGTTAGCAGGTGAGGTTAGACATCAACGCTACTTGAGCTGGGTTAGGTTAGCGGGTTAAATTCGCAAAAAATTCGCAATTCGCGAAAAATCAATAAAATCAATAAAATCAATAAAATCAATAACCCGCCGTGCGGTTTTTTCGGCGAGAAATTCCCAACCCGCCGTGCGGTTTTTTCGGCTATTTTCTGTGCGGTTTTTTCGGCGCGAAACCCGCCGTGCGGCGCCGAAACGGCGGGAAAATGCGACAAAAGGAAGCAAACCATACTACTCATGTAAATAGAACAGTAAACATTAATTAAAACAATTCCGCATTCCAATTTTTAATATTCGAGTGCAAATCTACTACTCCTGAAAAATTTAGGTTTGCTTTGAGATTGTCGACAAATGACGTCATATAAAATTATTCATTATTGACCATGTGCCTCCCTGTCACCAGATTAATCATATTGCGTAAATGACTACCTCTAGCATAGGATTTCCAAGTAGGCCCATTAAACCTATCAATGACGTCATTTGTGGGCGACCCCTTACATCTTTATTTTCTTCATACGAAACACGAATTCTCTTTGGTAAAATTTCTTAAATACTTGGTAACCAATGCCCGTATGTATTATTAAAACAGCAAAGCTTCCAGATGTGCCAAACATACTGAACTTTAGTGTACATATCGATCTGTTAGGAATCGTTCGTAAATGACGTTTTGGGTAGGGTAAGTGAATCTAGTCATGTAGTGATGACATGCCGTGGTAAAGATAACAGTTAAACGCAATGTGATGACATGGGGATATATTGGCCTTAAAAAGTGATAATTTGTGGGACGTATTCTATGGACCATCTACTACAAGTATTAAACGTAAACTTGATATTGAAGCGAATAACTTATGTTTCATTACATGAGGCCACCAAAACCACCAAAGTTTTGAGCAAAGAGTATTTTTTTATAAGAATCAGTTATTTGTATTGGCTTCAGTGGACTTAACGTGTTTTGCTAAAAAAAGACTGATGGACTTAACGTGTTTTGCCACAAAACGGTTTTTGAGCGAATAATTTAAAATAGTTCCAGTAACCTTTGACCTCTGCTGATATTTCACAGTGTTAATTATATCTACTTAGTCGTTCTTAAGCACTAATAATATCAATTATTGAAAAATTTGACTTAACGCGTTTTGAAAGCAAACTCCTCAAATATAAACTATTTTATAAAACTATTTGATACTCTTTGGTATATTCATTAAAATTTGTTTAAAAATCTTTTTACTTTTTTCCCAAGTGTACAAATTCAAAGTGGACCCATGGTTCTAATAGCAGATCGTTTCTATGCGAAATTAAGACGAGGAGCCAACCAAGTTTGAAAGAAGAAAGAGGATTGCTTGAGACAAGCTTCAAAACTCGTCTAGAACATTGAAATGGTAAAAGAATTTGGCATGTACTGACTTTGTTGTTGGTATGTACAGATGATTAACTACTATATGTTTGTTATAACCCTAACTCTTGTCTCTGATTTTAGTTAAAATATTCAGTGGATGAAGAGCTTGATTGTGCAAGATGACATGATAGACCGTAGTCAAGACCGAAATAATATGCCATGCAGGCATACAGTGATTATATAGAACGGGTCAACAAGCAATCCCAGACTCCCATGTGCTCACTGCGAGTATCCGAAGTATTTTAAAAAACTTTCTTATAAGGACAAAACAACTTGGTTCTTATTAGCAGAAGGGCATGGGTTACCAAGTAATTAAGAAACCAAAGAACAGTCGTGCTTCTTATGAAGAAAATAAAGATGTAAGGGGTCGCCCACAAATGACGTCATTGATAGGTCTAATGAGCCTACTTGGCAATCCTATGCTGGAGGTAGTCATTTGCGCAATATGATTAATCTGGTAACAGGGTGGCACCTGGTCAATAATAAATAATTTTATATGACGTCATTTGTTGACAATCCCAAAGCAAACATAAATTCTTGAGGAGTAGAAGATTTGCACGCAAATATTAAAAATTGGAATGCGGATTTGTTTTAATTAATGTTTACTGTTGTATTTACATGTTTTTAAAATTGCAAAATGTTCTATTTACATGTTTTTGAAGTACCCAATTTATACTTCAATTTTAGTTTTTTTTTAAGTTGGAAAACATGGACTTAACGCGTTTTGCTAGCAAAGTCCTCAATTTTTTTTACTGTTTGGCAAAGGTAATATTTATGCGTATATGTATTTACTCACAACCCAATTCCTTCAGATATTTAGTAATGTAAAAACTTCTTGACTCGTTTGTTAGCAAGAGATGTTTCCGTCATAAACGGAAGGTTTTCAAAATCATTTGTAACATCGTCCAAAACGTTGTAAAGTACTTTAACTTCTGCCTCGCTAATTTCTGGAGCTAATACCATACTTTCAAGTATATTTGGTAGTCGTTGACCTTTGACGTTGCTGCTCAACTGCTCCGTCTGGTCCGTATTTAGACTACAATGACAGCCTGTTGCTGCTTAGAAACATGGTTTTGTTGTATTATTTTCGTTGACACGGGACAAGAGTAGAACTTGTTTGGAATAATTCTAGACCTAGACAAAGGTGTGAGTACAATTAAATTTGTATGGAATTTCATTGTCGTGTCTAACAAAAAGATTGAATACGTTTTAGAAATTATAAAAGAAAAATTAGTAGTTTTAAAGCCTAATTATAAGGTGCTGCAGTTTTATTTTAGGAATATTGTTGCGAAATTCAAAACAGACAAACTTTGAATTATAATTACTCCTGCCTTTTAACTGGATCTTTATGATTTTTGTAAGCGAGAATATGCGCTTGATTCCTAAATGAAACCAATGCGCAATATTGTTTAAACATTTCCAGAAACAAAACAAATGGATAAACTTAGAATTTCCCCCAATTCACGTTATTTAACAAGGTAACAACAACACAAAAAGTTGTACTTGAGTTTTTTATTTAGTCTTTGCTACTATAATTACATATGCTGCTTATCACATTAAGTAGATTATTTAGTAGATCAATCAAAAATAGGACCCATTTAAAACAGTAAGAAGAGTATTATTTCAGCAGGCAGATGTTTAATAATTTGTATTTTGTTGAGGGGAAGAGTCTTCGCTTAACTTACAAGTGTTTGTTATTTTTATAGGTAAACGCGCCAACAATGGTAAAATTAAATTTTAAATGTAATTACTTACATTAAAAATTAAATTTTTAATATGAGCCCGCCAGATGCGGTTAAAAATCAAATGCCATTTAAGCTACGTCAATCTTTAAAAGTTAAAAAACAATATTTAAAATACAATTTACAAAGTAGTCAAACGCCGCGCCAGGATCTAAGTTGGTATATTATGCTAATAACGTTTTCCATATAGATAAAAATGTTTACCTTAGAACCTATAATTGGCAATTAAATTTGCATAGTTAAAAGACATTTATTTATCATGGCAAAAACTTAAAAAAATAAAAGTAGTTAGGGCTAATCTTTCTCAAGCTTATTTTTTAAAGCTAAAGGAAAAGCTAAAGCTAAAGCTAAAGCTAAAGCCTAAAAGGATCGACTCAAATATGCCAGAATCACCTCTACTCAACACCACAGCATTCCGAGACCTCACAATAATCAAATACTGTTAAACACATTATGCACCATACAACACCAATTCTATCTAATTCTGTTTGTAAATCCCTTTAGCCGTATACTGTGTCATTTTGGCATCTTTCTGTAATGAAAGCAGTTGACGAATAAAGTCTATTATTATTATATTCAGTCACTGTTGTACAACTGCGATATATTGTCCAATTTATTTCTTCATTCCCGGTACATGTAATTATAATACTGATACACTGTACTGCTTCTGCTGCTTACTATAAAAAGCGCTGTTTTTTCATATGTAATTTTGTGTATAGATTAATAATAAAAAATCAAAATAAATATTGAAGTAATTCTTTCCAAAAACAGTAAAAATTTCACGGAACCCATTTGATTATTTCATAACTTATATTAAATGCGTCAAGCGGTCATAAATAACCAACAAGAAGGCAAACATATCGAAAAGAAATTCAAATTTAATATATCTGTATAGTTGCACTTTTACTATGCATATAGCAGGAGGGGATGCCAGGATTTTCATTTGCACAATTTAAAACCGGATTTCCCTCCTGTAATATGATTTACGGTCAATGTAATTAATGACAAAATAATCAAAGTCAATAAAGTTTCTATTTTTAGGTACCTAGACCTAATGATTTAAATTATTCACGAAATTAAGTTGGAAGGCATATTAATTTCCTAAATTAAAAAAAAAAATATTTTTGAGGTACAAGGGTATATTAGTAAAAAACATACAGTTTCACATCTCAAACAAGAAATCATTTATGGACGATTCTTTATTAAAAATTTCCACCGAAAATCATTGTATTTATTGGAAATTGGAATATTAATTTTTGTATTCAACTTACCGTCGCAATTGTTATCGCGGATATTAGAGTTGATATTCAAAATATTTATACATTTCCCGTATTCACTTCTTTATAATTAGTCGTTGTAAAATAATGAATTGTAATTTATTATGATGTAATGGTAACAACGAGTGAAAATATATATATCTATATACACTATATAGGGTAGCTTATTCATCGTAAGTAAATATTCCAAAAAATGATCATCCAAAAAAATGTGAACTACCATATATCTACTAATACTACACGGGTCACTAATCTAACGCGGGGGGTCGGCGTCAGATATTATATACAACGCGGGCCTCCACTACAACGCAGGTGTCTAATTTAATGCGGAGAGTAAACCAATTAAAACGTTCCTTAACGCCATTTATGGACAATCCTTTGAATATAGAAACTCAAATCATGCTGTTATTTGCAAAAATTATCAATCTCCTAAAATAACTGACGGTGAAAAACCGACGGTTTTTCAATCGGCTACCGACTGAAACGGCTCCCGAAAATCTTTCTGTTGTTCAGGTCGGTAGCCGTTAACAGGCAAGGGCGGGATACTCGAAATAGTAATATTTAAACAACCTCATCTGTGAACGATCTTCATATGAATAATAGTAAAACCCTATGTTGAGGACATGTCAACATAATTTCTGAAATTATGACACTGGCGGTCCCTATAATAGTAAAATTTGCATGACATAATTTACGGACGATCCCTGCAGGCATACTTGAAAAATCCTATGTTGAGAATATGCGGCAACCTAATTTCTGAACTTATGACTGTGGGGGTCCCGAAAATTGTAAAATTTGAATGACGCCATGTATGGACGATCCCGGCAAGCATACTAGTCAAATTCTATGATGAAAATATATGTCAACCTAATTTTTGAACTAATGACAGTGGGAGTCTCGAAAATAGTAAAATTTGCATGACGTCATTTAGGGACGATCCCTGCAAGCATACTAGTAAAATCCTATGTTGAAGATATATGTCAACCTAATTTTTGATTTAATGAAAGTGGGGGTCACTAAATTGGTAAAATTTGCATGACGTCATTTAGGGACGATCCCTGCAAGCATAATTACTAGTAAAATCCTATGTTGAAGATATATGTCAACCTAATTTTTGAACTAATAACAGTGGGGGTCACTAAAATGGTAACATTTGCATGACGTCATTTAGGGACGATCCCTGCAAGCATACTAGTAAAATCCTATGTTGAAGATATATGTCAACCTAATTTCTGAACTAATGACAGTGGGGGTCCCTAAAATGTTGAAATTTGTTTGACGTAACTTATAGACGATTCCTTTTCTATAGTATTTACATCCGAAGTTTTCTATGGTACAAATATCTACTGAATGTCAGGTATATGCAACGTGCGGCGCATGTAACTACCTTCTTAGTTTCCGTTGCAAGTATGGAAATGCATGTAAAGTCGTGCCAGACACCCGTTTTTCCTGCATTCATTTTAATGCTAAAAAGTTGGTCCATTATATCGTTAATTTTGAAAAACTGGTAAATCCGTTTAATTCCAAAAACAATAGGGTTCTATTCCATCGCATTTACATCAAAATCAAAGCAACAATCGGAAGCTACATACCCCACCTACAAAGGTACAAAATTATAGTTTATCTAAAACTTTTAGTGTTTAACAACACTTTTCGACAACAGCCAAAATGGATCCAAACAATAAAATTTTATGGAACTATCGAATTGTAAAGTGCGTGCGACGAGGATTTTTATACGGAGAAAGATTCCAAATGAAGCATCCCTACGCATACAATCATAGTGCATGAAAGGAACACGGCCTAGATAAGAAGTAAGAAGCTTTGAAAAGAAAGCCAAATCTCTGTACCAACCAGTTCTTCTTTATTTGTTTTTCTTGTTTAGCAATTTCTTCACTTATTCCTTTCCAATGGTCATTTTTTAAAAATATCCTTAGCAGGGGACATGCGACAAGAATTTCGGAAATATTTGTGGCAGCCACGTAAATTATATTGGGTTTAATTACATACGTCCTACGTACAAACATTTACAAAGGGGCAACACTGGATGGGTTTCGAAAACTTTTTTAGAATACTTATGTTTCCGTTTGGTTCGGATTGGAATTGTACACCCTTTAGCACGAGTTAACGATGCTTCAATTAAATAAAGAGGTACAGAGCTACCGTATCGATTAATTTCTGCGTTTCTATTTTTATATTTTTAAGTATGTTGAAATGTTTGGCAGACTGGAGTAGTAAGCCCATCCTCTGACCCATTCGTCCAGATGAGTCGCCAAATAGGTTTGGAGCCACTTGCAATTAAACTAGCTGACAGGGGCCACAACATCACGTTTTTTACCCCCCTCAAAATTAAAGTTCAATCCCAGCCACATCCAAAATATCACCGAATTTTGCACAAAAGAAATATTCGAGACCAATTAGCAGTTTGTTTAAGAAGTTGGAATTGGTGAGATGAATTAAAACTCGTTTGAATTCAAAGTACACTTAAGGCATGCAAAACAGCACGTGGATGCTTGAACTTGCCTTTAATATATTTAAGTGCACAGTGAAAAGTGGAGAGGTTCCCTTGAACTGTTCCAAAGCTTAAATTTTGACATGATTATTGTAGACAAGTCTACGATGGGAGACGCCATCTTCAGGATTACGTACAAGTTTAATGATAATAAAATTATTTACTTAAGCGGTGCAGCCTCTTTTTAGTCATGGGAGCACGATTTTTATGGAATTTCGAATGCAATTTCTTGGGTTTAATCCATGCAGAGTGAATACCAAACGAGAGATCTTTCCTTTTTATGCAAGCTTCAAAGTAAAATCTCAATTCTGGTTTAATATTTTGGGTACACGTATTATCTCCTACAAGCTGAAAAACTAATTCGAGACGAATTACAATTAAGAGAAATGCCCCCTCTGCAAGATCTCGCTCAGTCAGAGTCTCTAATTCACTAGAACGATCACTACTCTGATACTTTTCCAAAATCATCCCCGCTGCTCATTGTAGATGTAGGGGGTTTCATCTCCAAGAGTCGAGTAGGATACTTCCCTTTGTATGTAACGCACAAATTTATGTTTCATGTTTAACTAACTTTTAGTTTCTAGAAAAACAAACAAGCTATTTAAAACCTTTTCTCAGTAATAATTTATGTCAAAACTATTACCACAGGCCTGGTTTGCTCGTAGTATTTGTTTTACTATCTATTAAAAGCTAGTTTTTGATTGACGAATTATTGGTTGCCAATATAAAAGTAAATGTTATATGTAAACTATTTTAAGGATCTTGAGAGCTTTCTTTCGCCTAAGCATTCAAAAGATGCGCCCCTTTGACTTGGCAGGTTGGTGAACAGAATTTGTTTTAACTCAGGACGACGTTTCTTACTTGAGACCGCTGACAAAAAATGTCACATGGTGGGTTACCTGCTCCTTGGGTTTGAGTTTGAGTGATCTTTATTCAAGTTTCTAGTGTCAAGTTCATCAATACAAATGTACTGCTCTGAACCAACGGACACTATTATAATTACACAATAAAGTAAAGTAAATAAAGTAAACACAATAAATAAAATTAAACGCAATACTATTGCATATCAAATCATACAAAGCCATTTAGTTACCAATTTATCCATCATACAAGTCTAACCACACTCATGGTGGCTGATAGACAGTATACTCAATAGGACTCCTTGAGTCAATTAAATGTTTAGTTAGTAGTGACCTGAAATTAAATGATTTATCCAAGCATTTTACAATATCAGGAACTTATTCCATTCAGTAATACTTTTATACAGAAATGAATTTCTAAAACCTTCAGTGCTACAATTCACAGGATATTCTAAAATTAACGAAAAACTAGACCTGGTTGTTCGTACAGAGTGCTTGAGAACAAACCAAGAATTGAAATTATTTATTTCTGACCCAAATATGAGTATTCTATACACAAACGACAATACATACGGGTGTGTGGGATTTTATTTTTGCCACATTACTTTTTCTTGTGTCTGTTGGTTTGGTTTGTTATTATTTCAGTCTTAAAATTATGCTAAACGTACGTTACGTTATAGGAATGGCATGTCAATGATGTTTACTAAGAAAAATATTTAATGTGTTGAGCATACCTTCCTATTAACCTAGTATGCTCATGCTAAAGTTGACAATAATAAAAAATAGTCAATAAGATTATTTTTCAATGCTACACAATTCAATTATTCTTTGTTTTAAAATTATTTACTTGTGCCTTTATGCCATACTGAATACTATCACATTATGTTATCACAAAGTTACAGGACCTCCGGCTCTGTCGGGGGTTGGATTAACAGGCATTTTGCAAATCGAAGGTATGTTTTCTGAACTTGTGCTACTGCATCCAGAGCGTGTTCTGTTGTTGTTCCGTATTCTTGTTATTTGAGAATTTAAGTTTTGCTACAGCGAAACGCTGGAGGAACTCCGTATCTTTAAATAGCGCGCCACTGAATTGCAAGGTAATCTTACACTACTCTTACCAACTCAGCATATTGCAACTGCCCTGCAAACTGCAAATTGATTGGGTGGGTAAGTTTAAAGAAAGTGAAATAGAAAATTCCAAAAAATGATCCAGCAACATATTAAATATCGCCGGTAAAGATATATTTTTGCCTTAGTCTAATCCAGAACTGAAAGCATTACTGCCCAGGTCCTTTCGGTTCTTACAAATACTTTTGCCTAATTCAACCGAACTCTGCAGGTTTGAACAGGATTTAAATGGACTTGGGCAAAAGTGCTTTTAAGAAACAAATGTGATTTTGGAATAGGATATATTTTAGTTCTGCACTGGACTCATGCAAAAATGCTTCTTCACTGGCGTTATACAAACACTAACCAAATACCTATGTACATACACGATAGAGAGGCATATTTATTTTCACGAGTTTCACGACGACCACAGATTTTGACTATGACTATGCTATACACAAAACCGTCGAAACCATGGTGGACAAATCAGGCGCTTAACGCCAAATTTTAAAAATTAGAAACTGTTTGACATGAAATTTGTAATTAGTAATTACAAATGTATCTGAGAAACGTGGTTTTGCAACAGTTAGGCCATTTTGTAACTTTTCCTCAGCCGATTTAAATGAATGAGAGGTCAAACTTATCTCTCAGAAATTGTCTCTGTTTTAGTTTATAGTTTATTAAAATCGAATGATAAACTTAGAATTTTGGGCATGTTAGAATTTTTGGAAATTAATGGACCGCCACGTATGATGTAACCATTTGAATTTACTCAATACGAACAAATGTAAAACAAAGAAATATACCACAACATAGAATTAATTTTAGATAATGTTTAAATACCAAGTGTAAATTGGTATGGAATATAAAAGAACTGTCATTATAGGCAAAAATTATTGCAAACATATAATTAATAATAAATTGTTATTTTCCTAATTTGCAAAATAGTAAATGGTGAAGAATGCTAGTATGTAATAATTATTCTATTTTAATTTTGTAGATAATTAGGACGTTTGTCTATTAATTATACATCCCCTGCTTTCTTTTATTAAATTAAATATTGCCAAAGGTTTGGCTACCAATAAGTAATATCAATTACGTCAACTACAGTGCACTCGCTACATAGTGTACTTCAGCGGACTAGCAAGATTAGTAAACTAGGACATTTTACCATGCAGAAAGTTACATATTTAAAACAAATCAGTATTATAGACGAAAGCAATAAAACTCCTATGGTTTACAGTAATATTGGTTCTGAACAAATCAATAAAAGAATATATTTAGTAATTTTGATTGAATAAGTTTGCAAAATCAGTTAAATGAAGAAACAAAGTAGTTACTTTTTGAACCAAGTGCTGAAGATTTTTTAAATTTCCGAAAGTACACTATGCAGCGACGAAATTTACACTTAAATGTTATTTTGGGCTGTTAAAATTAGTACAGTATGAGGGGGTTTCCACTATGTAGAAGTACACTATGTAGAAGTATTATAACATAGAAAGCAAAGTAGTTTAGCCGTGAATACAGGCTTAGTATACTTTGTACAAGTATCCACTATGAGGAGGTACACTATAAAGAGAGTGGACTGTAGTATTTTTAACACTATATGTGATTGCGAAAGACAAACTTTCATGCAAGGTGAAATTAAATTTATAATAGATATTTCGAAATAGTGTCAGTTTCTCCTTTACATTGGCATACAAATCCGTCAGCTTTCCTAGTAGGTTCTATTTTATTTTCTCTACGGCAGCTTAAGCAAATAATTGTACGTTGTTACTCTGTTCATATAGGAACATAATATTATAGATAAGGACAAGTATAATAAAAGAACTGTTTAAAAATAATTAAAAAATATATTCGCGCATGTTTACAAAAAAAAACGTAGGTACTCCTTTAAAAATTTTCTATCAGTATCTTACGGTAAAGTCACAAAAAGCAGAGTGTCCCTGATTTTGAAACTTTGTTGCGATGGCACTCAAGAAGATAACCAATAACGTATCACGTTTTCTAAATTTAGAAGAAAACACACTGTTAGCTTTTAGTTTGGTTATGAAAATAAGTTCATTATTAAAGCTCACCCCATTTAGCAAAACTAGTCTATCAAAAAGGCAAACAGTACAAGAATCTAATTCTAATATACCATTAGAATCAATGAATGTACTATATCCAGAAAATAGTCCGGATAAAGTAGTTGAAAAGCAATACAAAGTTTTTACACAATTTTGGGAAATGTTTTTTTATTATATTCACGCCATTGTGATTTGTATATCTAGTGCCCATACTATCTATTTTACATTAAAATTAATTGTATTTACAAACTCAGATGAATATAATGATTTAGTAATTTCTTTGATTGTTAAAACTGGTCTTGCATGTATATCGCTATTTGAAGTTGCTTCAACGCTGCTGTGCGGCGCGGATGATCTTGTATTGGTTCTTAATGAAATCGAAATTCATAGTCAGCAATTGGAAAGCGTAGTGCAAAATTCAAAGTATAGAAATGTGTGGTTTGCGTCTGTAGAAGCAAAATTATATTTAATTGCTATTGCTCCTGTTTTTATTTTGATTCAACCTGTTATGCTTATAATTAATTATGTTGAATACAACACTAATGCCGTATACAATTTGTTTAGTTTACAAATTGTGGGTTCATTTCAGAATCATGGGGTGCTTAGTTTAGTCTTAAATTTAATAGTAGAGAGCTATCTCATTTTTACGAATACTGTCAATCATACCAGATTATTGTCAGTAACAGTAGCTATTATTTTGACTACAAAAATTCAAATGCAGGAGTTAAGGTAAGGATATATATCTAGTGTTACTCAATTTATTACTTTAAATTAGATTAAGTTTAGCTTTACTGTAAAACTTTGAATATTTGTTTATTTCTAAATGTATTTTTGTTTGTACAACCTTAGAACGACAACTATAACTAGAAGCAACAAGATCGACACAATAGTGACTAACTACAAACAAAATTGTGTACTCAATATTTACTCTAATTCTATCTGCCGACGCAATCATCCATTTTTTGCTTCTGTGTTCATTATCGTGGGAACACTGTCCACATATGTAATCCTCACAAAATTTGACTCGCTTCCATTTGTTCTTTATCTTCTTTTTGCAGGAATTTGGATAATTATAATATTACTCATTATTGTTGGGTTTTCTGAAATTGCCACTGTTGTCTCTGCCTCACCAAAACAATTAATTGAATTAAATTCAAAATTTTTGAAAAGTAATTGCCGTGGTAAAATGTTAGACGTCCGGTATCGCAGCGTTAAGAAAATTATAGCTTCACTTAATTCAATTAAATTTGAACTTGGGTCACTTGGACTCGTTACAATTGACTTACCTGCACTTATGGTGAATACTATTGTGAGTTGTCTTCTGGTAATTTCAGAGAAATAGTTTTTTAACACTTACAGCATAGTTATAAACTAAATGAATGTTCTTTTGTGTGCATATTTGGTATTCTGTAATTTATGTATCATGTAATAAATGTGAGATATGCTTGTAGATTTTGTGATAATTTAATTTAATTAAAGCAGTACATAATTTGTATAGAGTATAGATACAGTTCATTGTACATTAAATTTGAAGTCTGCTGTATTTTTTTCTGGCTTTATACAAATAGCATTGCATAATAAAGACATCTGTTTATGAAGTAGATACAATTATAAATGAAAAATACAATGATAATATTTTAATGACGACATTCATAGACAACCTGTCTTATTATTACTGCCAGCTGAATAATAATTAACCTTTGAATAAGGACGTAATAACAAACAAATACATAGCAGATAAGCCAAGAAAAGCAATTGGGTTGATAAATACATTTATTTAGGGTTTATACAAAGCTAATTTTACTGAAGAAAATTTTGTAAAGAAACATAAATACATATAAACATTTTAAACTCTGAAAACTATCGTAATAAGTAACCATAAATATCCAGCTTATACCTATCCTTTACGATCCTTTACATAAATAACAGCTTTCTACTAGTTTATTTTTTTTTTACTTTCTTCTAGAGCGGCAAATTATTATATTTAATCTTATGATCCTCTATGTCAGAATTAGAAATCAATAATGAATGCATATGATTTGAGTCTTTGCAATTTGCCACTTTGTATGAATTTTCAAGTTTTAAAGTGCAGACTGCATTATGTTGATCTGTAAAAAATAAAAAACTAGTTTAATGTATCAAATCATATTTCGTATTTGCAGAATATTGATTTTTTTCTATACATCAAAAAGCTAAATTTTTATGATTGACACACACAATGCTTTAATATATGTTTAATTACCCATCTGTTGAAGTCCAGTCCTGTCTGCAGATATTACCCAATGAACCACTACCGTATATTTTTCGTTTGTGCTGCGTAAGAACGTATCGTTAAATCGTATGTATAACGTTACTCGATGACGATAGCGCAACGATAAAATGTCCGCGGCAGGGCCGATTGAGAATCGCTGCAAAACAACGTTATTGCAACGATAAGTTTGAACGCTCCCGTTACGCTATACTAATACGGTACTCTAACGCTAGCAAATTCCATTACTGAAACTATAGCCTGATTTAATATTTATGGTTTAATGAAGAAAATCATCTACGCTCCTTCAAATAATAACTTAGTTAAAAAGCAAAAATTTTATTTTCCACTAATATCGTCAGACTCATCAATATCTTCATATTACACCAATAACACACAATCTCACAGTTGAAATCGTGTAGATTAAGTCGCTTCTGTACACTCATGTACTAATGCATCAAGTAATTGCTGTGAATTTTCATTTTCCAACAACTAAAAATAGCTTAATTCCTGCCTGTGCATTTATAATCTTCTTAGTTTTACACTGCGAAGGCAAAACTTGCACGTAGGATTGAGAAGTCCAGTTGATTTAGTTTTTTCTGCTATGGACTATAATAAACTTGCAACTAAAGTGACACGAGTTAAAGCCATTTAATGTGCGCAAAGCAACTACACTCATTCGGAGGTAGATGGTTATATTTGATGTTGATAAATGTTAAATCGTTAAGCTGAATTGAATCATAAGGTCACAGGTGCAATGGCAGTGATCAAACAAAAGCGTAGAATCATCTGCAGGTTGACCATGATTTCACCAGTGACTATATATAACCAGAGTTAACTTCTACAATAAAATTGTGAAGGTAACTATAGTTGGCGCACATTTACAAGTGAACAGTTATTGGCTAACTTGATAACTCGGTTAAGGGATAATGACACATCCTCGTACAAGGTCAGATGGTAAGATCGAGGTCGACGGTCAAGCAAAAAATTTAGTTCATCGAGATAATCACTAAAACACTACGCTGTTGTTAATTATAGAAAATTCGGCTGCCGTTGCACCAGTAGTACTATGAAATTCATTTAACACTTTGACTTATCGTCTTTTCCGAATATCAAGTACAATACTTTAAAAAACCAACTTTAGCAAAACCACACATTAGTAGCTGCAACAATTAAATTTTATAATATTAAGTCACTGTAATAAATTGCAAATTACTTAGCTAACTTTAAAATAGGAAAATCTGAAAGTAGGATAAGCAGGAAGTATGAACTATAATTATTCCAGCTGCAGCTGCAACTTCGATGTGTATGATAATGGTTTTAGACTAGGGTAATTTTGTCGTTGAACAAGCTGCATAGAATATCGTAATTTTAAAACGATTGTACAACCATCGTATGACGATATGATACAACCATAAAAATGGCAACATTTCCAGGGTTTATTAACGATATTATAGCGGTTTTTGGTAGCGATATATTACCGCAATATTTTAACTTGCCAGTATCGAAATCTATGCGTTACATTCTCACCATTTTAGACGGTTTAATTTTAACGTTGCATAATGGTTTATTTATAACGAAAACGATTTAAACGTTATTTAACGGTTACAAGACCATACCAAAACGGTTGTGGTTCATTGGGTACCCATCCATTCATTTCCATTTTGATAACTTGTTATTTCGTGAAATGTCAAACCCTTTGAAATTTCACCACGAGAAGCACATCCAACAGCAAAGCACATTCTAATATATTGTTATATACACGTATGATTGTTTTAATTAATGTTTACTGTTGTCTTTACATGTTTTTAAAAATTGCAAAATGTTTTATTTACATGTTTGTGAAACGTACAATTTATACTTCAATTTTACAATCAGAAATTAGCATGCAATTGAATATATTTCAAAAAGTTAATATTTTGCATTGCTTCCTATGGGTTTTTTTGCAAAAAACGTTAAGTCCAAGATTTCAAAATTTTGAATAATTTTTAAAAAATTACGACGCTGCATCAGATTTGAGTATTTTTGGCTACTAATACACCTGGTAGCATGCAGTTACGGGAAAAAAAAATCGAAAAAATAATCACCTTTTTACATGGTTTTCAAAATTTTCGGTTTCTGTAAAGTAGAGCTACATGGACTTAACGTGTTTTGCTAGCAAACTCTTCATTTAACGAAAGTAAAAGGTGTGTCTATCACTTTGTATTTTAATTTTTGCAAATTAAATTTTCGTCTCATTATGTAGTACAGTTTTGCACTACGCTCTTTTTCTGGCTATGTTTTATATTTATTACAACACTTAACTGGATTGAAATTAGAAGATGTAATAATTTTACTTTAATAATAGTATACTTTTTAGGAAAATAATATTATGTTCCTAATCACACGTTGATTTCATTTAATTGCTATAATAATGTAAAATAATAGTACTTACAAGGATATGGCGCGACATGACGGATTCAGATTTTAAAGAGACCATTTCTAAAAATCACGATACTTTTTAATACCACAGATCCAAAGTAACTCGAGGGAATTTTGCGTTGTTTGGCTAAAGTGACCCGCCAAATTTTTAAAACATTCAAATTTTGAAACTTTGCCGCCCTATAGCTTCTACAGTTCTCTTCTGATTTTGATAAAACTTGAGTTTTTGTACTACGTCTAATTAAGGAAAATTTTTTTAAAATTTTTACTTGAGTAGACTATTTTCTAAAAAATTAAAGCAGGATTTTGAACAAACCAAAATTTTTTATTTTTTTTCGAAAACTTTTCATAACCAGATTTATGAAAAAATAACTTCGAATTTTTCAAAATCCTAAATAAGTTTATAGAAAATAGTCTTAGGATTACACTCACTCAAATCATGTCAAAATCAGATGAGAACTGTGGAAGCAAAAGGGCAGCAAAGTTTCAAAATATCAATTTTTTTAAACTTTGGCGGGTCACTGTAGCTAAATAACGCAAAATGAACTGAAGTTACTTTGGATCTGTGCTATTGAAAAGTAAACTGATTTTTTAAAAAGGGTATCTTTAAAATCTCGGTCTGTCATGTCGCGTCATTCCCTTGTTAATATAACACCGTATTTTGTATTATATCTTACCTTCACAAATATGTAGTATACTATTTTAAGGGGAAGTATGCTGTGTTCCAGCAACCGTGCCCAAAAAATACCATAATATGCAAACCGTAGAGGTACCCGTGTGTTAGACGTTGCATAAATTCTTAACGGCGTCAAACTTTAGATATTTTTGGTAATAAGGAATGAAGTATTTAATTCAAAGGTTTCATTGTATAATTTATTTTCGTTCTTAGAATTTCCAAATAGGTAATCTGATATAATTAGTGCCTCATTACCAACATAGGGAAAAAATTCGAACATGTTGATCAACATTTTTAGGAAAATTACATGCAACATTTTTAATCTTTTAAGTAGGTCCCACATTTACCTAGGGACTCCAGAAGAGATATTTAGCATTTTTGTACTCATTTAGCTGCAATTAACTGCCAAACGCGGGAGGATCTACGTTCCATATATAATCACTTGGTAATTTCAAACAACCTTAAATTGTTATTAGTGGCTAAAATAAAAATAAATTTCCAGATTTTGCTTCAAAAGTCCCTATATACGACATTATAGACAACAAAGAAAAAAAAGCTCAATGGTCATATCTATTGTTTTAATTCTAGTCACATTTGCGGAAATAACTGCATACGCCCCCTTAACATACAATTTAATGTGATTATCCTTACTTCTAGTTGCGACGTGGCTATGAAAACTCTTGGAAGCTTGACAACTTACAACATTTCTAAACAGTAAGAAACAAAAATAAAATAATTGGTCTCGTGAAATACAATATATAACTACTACCTTGTATGTAATTATATTATCTTTATCTACCTAAATTTTTATTTGCGTCAGCTCATTAACATGAAGAAATTACTAGCGTCATATGTACATAAAAACCACACGTGCAAAGCTCATTATACCTATTACCTAAATAAATTCCTTACATTTTAAGAAATTTTTATATATATATAATATTTTTAATTTTAATATATATATATATACAATCGTATAGGCAAAAGCCTTATAGTTTTTTAACTCAAAAAACGAATTTGTAAGTAATGATTGAAAGACAACCATTAAAATTATCAGCTCTAGTTTTTGAATGCATGCTTTCACTCTTGATTATGAATATTCGTGGCTTGTGCTCAAATATATGTATATATTGGTATGTGTATATATAATTAATACTGACTGGATGTAGGTACTTTTAAGATGCAGAGCCTTAGCTCATAAAAAATGTCACGAAGTGGCACCGTCTTACGTTGCAACTGTTATGATTATTTAGCGTAATTCACTTAGTTTATTTACAGAAAAATAAATATACATCCAAAAAAGGCTGTTATTTCATTTTTTTCTTGCATTTTTGGTCCTTAAAAGTTAAGGATGATATTAGGACGGGACGGCTCTTAATCAACAATAACATCATTGTTTTAAAGAAACAATTAAAGAAATCATTGAAATTAAAATATTTTGTGCGATAAAACCATTGTAATAACACACGTAAATACTTGTAGTATTTATAAACTCACAAATGCGATAATTTGTTTTTTAAGAATGTATTGAGTATTTCATAATAGTTCTTTCACTACAATTTAGGCTGGCTTGATAGTGTTGTCCATGACTCAAACTTTAACGTTTTTCACCTCAAGGTAGTGTTTGTTTAGGCATTTTTTAATCATTTAAAATTTTACATTCAGAATAATTTAATAATTTTTGAAGAATAACATTTTTATTAGTAATGTTGTAATTAATTGAAAAATTAATTCAACTTGCAGTTTTCTCTAAAAGTTTCTGGACGTCAAAAGCTTCGTTATTTCCTCATTTGTAATTTTAACATACTCAAATCCTGTCCCTTTCCGTCTCGAACAAAACACTTGCTTTAATGATAACTAGACACAACAAGCCTATTAGTTTGAATTTTATAGCATGGCAAAACGAGAAACACCTGATTTTTGAACTCATGTAAATGATGCCTGCTCCTGTAAATGGCAAATCCAGTTCCAAATATGAATTTACGGATGTTGTGCTCATACCTGGGCACACAAGTAATTTAGATTGCACTCCTGAGTGCGGAGCGGAGTGCACCTTGACTGCACTCAGAGTGCAATGATTTTTAAACTTCGCGCCACACCAAGGATTTATTTGGTATGTGAATATCGAAAAAAAGTTACACTCACAGAGTGGAGGGCAGACAATATTGAACTCATAACAAGTAATTAGCTTGAGTGGAGTTCGATTGAAAAAACCGTGTGGGTGCACTCAAGCGAGTGGAGTTTGAGTGCGCAAGATTTGACCTGCACTCGTACGAATGGAGTGCGAGTACAAATCAAATGCCTAGCTATGGCTGTGCTCACATTTATTTACAGTAATAACTGTTTGTTTTACTAAATCCAATTATGCACACCTATTGGATGTATAATATTGAACTAATATTTATTTGCTTCAGAATAAGCAGCCTAGTTAATACCTACAACATAAATTTCTTGTACTCTTCGTATTACGAAAATAGATAAATTGAATAATCTGTGTATAGTGTACAGCAAACTTCGTATATAGGCACTCCAGTTAAATGGGATCACTACTATTGGGGAGAAAAAATGACCGTTTGGTAGGCTGGCTATGCTAGCAATGCTATAATTTTCTGATTATAAGGTATTCGATACAAGGTAAAAACCGTTGTAAGGGACAGATTTTGCACCAAATTATAGAATTTTCGGTTATTTAAAAGGGATTTATAAAAAAGTATCAGGGATAACACTTTAACTGCACTAGTACCTTTCCAATACTTACATTACAATTTGTAACTTACATTTGTAAGTGCATTTAAGTAGGTCATGTTACTTATAGATTACACAGCATAATTGGTGACTGTTCACTGCTCGAAACTACAATCAGTAGTTCATCAGTCCATCAGCATTCTTCTGAGATGTCAGAAATGTTGCAGAAATTTTGAGCACGGGTAGTACTGATGAAACTGTATTTACAAATCTCCATAACCAACGCCTACATTTAAGTCCCAACCAAACTAATGCAACGCAAACCACCTAAATAGACTATTTGAAACAATCAACATAAGTACCTACCTACAATATTTATATTTTGATTCTCGCAACTGCAAAAATATCTTGACTTTGTTATAACTTTTAACCAATAATAAAAACTATAAATGTATATCTTTATTGTTTGCCATTTTTAAATTTTAAAGTTCCCAAAAGTGGCCAAAACTCAATGCTGAAAATTCGAAGAGTTTTAAAATCCTCCAAACGTAATTATTTTGAGAAGGAGTTTTTCCGAAAATCCCTGCCATCAAAATCACATATAGTTTCCTTCCTCCCTAATCTCCAAAAGAGTTTGGAATCTACCTACGTTTGCTGTTGTTTTTTTAGATGCTGAGCAAGCATCTAATGAAATGGTCATGTCCGTCTGTCCGTCCGTCTGTCCGTCTGTTGGCCCCACGCTACAGGTCAAACCGTTTACACTATCGTCTTAGAACTTTTTTAAAACAATCACAAATGCGAGCCGGCAGGTCTGTATTGTTTTTTCACTGTAATCGAACTGACAATTGCTTAGCAATTAAATGTTGAACTGGCCAAGGTCAACAAATTTAGAAGTAAGCACCACAAAAACGGGGGTAGCGATAAACATAGCTGAGCGCAAGACATATGCCCAGCTATGAAACGAAATAGCAAATTTCTTTTAAACACCCCCACCCAGCTGCTATTGCATTCACATTTAGTAAGCAGGCTAGGGGTGACACGCAAATGACGTCACGTGAAAATTTATGTTACACAGCCCCATCCAGCTTCTTTTGCATTCACATTAGGTGAGCAGGCTAGGAATGACGCGAAAATGACGTCAGATTAATATCTCTTTCAGACACCCTCACCCAGCTGCTATTGCATTCACATTAAGTAAGCAGGCTAGAGGTGACGCGCAAATCATGTCACGTGAAAATTTCTTCTAGACACCCATACCCAGCTGTTATCGCATTCACATTAGGTAAGCAGGTGGCAGCCCCACCCAGCTGCTATCGCATTAACATTAGGTAAGGAGGTTAGAGGTGACGCGCAACTGACGTCAGGCAAAAATTTCTTTTAGACACCCCCACCCAGATTGAATCGCATTCTTATTAGGTAAGCAGCCCAGCAAACACAGTTGCAACATAATGTTAACATAATAGTTTCATAAGCCTGAGACGATTGGGCTCTAAATGTTGTCTGGATGTTACCAAAAGTTGTCCACAGGACAACATAATGGGTCACTAATGTCCGCTATAATGTTACTGTTCGGTTTCCGTACCGTTACTAAACTCTGATAAATTTTGGATGGATTTTAGAACTTTTCTAGCATCTTGCGGATTCTACAGTTACTAGTAGTACTACTTTACTCGCTCCTAATTCATACCATTATGCTCACGTATGAATGAAAATCAAACCTACATACATCAAACATACAAATATTTAATGACAATTCATCATAAAAATTACATCAAATTAATTCATCAGCATTCACTTTCACACCTCACAAAACTATATCGCATTGTTCACACTGACACGACCAAATAAAAGTTTAGTTCTTGAATTTCCTGTACCCAGGTCCCAGGTACACGTTGTAGAGTCAATATTATAAGGAAAAAAGATGCAATGACAAAAATTATTATTTTAGTATTAAAAATGTAACTATCTAATCCTTTGAACACGAACAATAACCACTGCACTGTAGGTATATTTTTATTTCCGGGGTGGGTTAAATTTAAATTGTCACAATATAACTATTTGTAGTAACAAAACTAAACTGACTAGTGAACAATACACTGTTGGAATTTTACTAGTAAGACCTTGATTTCGCTAGAAAAGTTAACAATTGTTAGCCTTAAGAACCTCGCTTTGAGATTTAATCATTTTTAAATTTGAAAGCAAGAATCTTAAGGCTAACTATTATTAACTTTTCTAGCGAAATCGCCGTCTAACAGTATAAGTGCACACTACCATAATGACAAATAAAGTCGGAACCAAAATTTTTTCCATATTCAACCAGCTAACTATCAGACACTTTTGTAAAACTTCAGTCTCACACACAAAGAAACTAAACTGCCACAACAATTAAGTATCAACTTCTGCCGTAGTTGCGGGCAGTGTTACTGCAACAGTAGAGAAGTGGGAGAGAAATGAAGGTAATCAAACTTCGCTCAAGTTCGTATGCAATACTAACACTAACGTATAATTTCCATGTGCTACCTGACCAATTTCCGAGGAATTTTAGACGAGTTTTAGATACTCCGAAAAAATGTCCCCATACTGTTGACATAATGTGTTCTACATTTACGCATCTTACAAATGTTATATTTTAGAGCTCATATGGACTGTGCGTCTAAAATTCAACTTTAATCAGGCACCATTAAGATGCCCTAGAATTAACTTAAATGTTTTAGAACAAATTTGGAAACGTATGTTGAAAATTGGATAACATAATGTTGCTGAGTGTTTGCTGGGTAGGTTAAGGGTGACGCGCAAATTATGTCACGTAAAAATTTCTTCTACATGTCACGGACTGACCTATATGTGTTATACATGTTCAGAGATCGTCCATAATAACGTCCTTCAAATACCATAGTTTCTAGTATCACCAGTCCCAACGTTAAATTTGTTTCCATCCTATTTTAACTACATGTCACGTACCAACCTATAAGCGTAACAGATATTGAGGGATTGTCTATAATGACGTTATTTGTGATTGGTGCAATTTATAAAAAAATTTCAGCTATATTAAGCTACATGCTACGAAAATTGGTATATGTCTTATTGATTGTAGGGGAGCTTTCATAAATCTTGTATCATCTTTTAGCGTAACATAAATTGTCTTGCGCCTTTGTTGAAGCTCAGCATCCACTTCGGGCCAGCCCACGGTCGACAAATCCGGCGCGAAGCGCCGGATTTTTAGTGCTTGCATTACATGAGTAATTTCGTAATTTTTTAATGTATGTAAAACCTTAAGCAAGATTATTTGCTTTAAGCGCGGATCCAGATGGGGCAAAATTCTCCCCCCCCCCTGTCCCCTTAAAGGAAATTCTTAACGAAGCGGAGTGAAGATAGTAGCGGCCATTCACTAAGATTTTCGCTTAACATTGTTAGCCCCCCTATGGCCAAATCCTGTATCCGCCACTGATATGTTTATACGTTATACACATAATTACATTATTGAAAATATTAAAATTAAGTTCATTTATGAGCAGACCCTACCCAGATCATTATAATGCAGTGAATCAGCACTTCAGATGTCCCTCACTTGTATGATTGCATGATCGTAACCTTACAACACAGACCTGACTAAACTCAACTGCAAGCTACACTGTAAAGTATCAGTTGGGTTTCAATTGGGATTCAGTTGGGTTTCAGTTGGGTTTTTGGGTTCCAGTTGGGATTCAGTTGGGTTTTAGTTGGGTTTCAGTTGGGATTCAGTTGTGTTTCAGTTGGGTTTCAGTTGGGTTCAGTTCGATAATGTAATACAGTTTGCCACAAAACGTGAGCATAATAATGCACATCAGTTGGGCAGTTGGGTTTTTAGTAACAAAAATCTGAAAACAGATCTCGTCGAACTGAACTTACGATTTTGGGGCTATTTTGGCAAATCAGATCAGTTGGGTTCAGTTGGGATCAGATGGGTTTTTAGGTGTACCCGAACCTTTTTCAATTTTTGTTCATTCCTTTTCTGTTCTAAAATCATGTCGATTTACGACCATGGCTGCACGAGTCTAGTCCCACTAGACTAGGAGACTAGAGTCTTGACTTGGTTTGTTGGCAATTTTGGGTCATTTGACTACACTTGACAAGACCAGCCTTGAGTAATTATTGTTTCATCTGACTTGGCCTGACTGATTATTCGTGCATAATTTCTATATTGACTTGACAAGACTTGACTAGGCAGTTTTGCTAGTCATCCCTCCTTTTTATTAGACGCTGAGCTTTAGCTCATAAGCATCTATTGAAATGGTTTTGAGTGTCCGTCTGTCTGTCGCTCTGTCTGTCAGAATACTAAAGCTGACGCGAGATTATGCAAACAAAGTTGAACCTCAATTTTGTAACCTAATAGTAACGCCAGGATACGGGGTTTATTTTTTGATTGTAGGCCATGTAATTTTGAACTTGTGTGCAAAATTTCGTATCTATAGCTTTAAAATTGCAGTGAAAAATAAAAAAAAACAAAAAAAGCCCGCTTTCGGGGCTTTCCGAACATTAATGCCCGTGTAGCATCAAGACGCGGAAACTCAATAAACAGTGCATATTGTTTTTAGATAAAGCTATTATTTTTTAAGTAAATTCAGTTTGAAAACTGATTATTTTCCACGATACCCTTCTTCCGTTGCAACCAACGCAGTTCCCTTCCAAAAAAAAAATCCGGGTATTTTACAAAGGGTGCCCGCTTGACATGTCATCTCGGTACAAAGTCCCAACAAGTAATAGAAATAAGTGAATTAGTATTTTATTTTATTGTTGGAAGACTAGTACACACTTGACTGGTTAGAATCACTAAGAAACCGGCCACTGGAAATTCCTGTCTAAGTTAAAAGCAACTAAACCCGAAACATTAGCTCCCGGGAGCTCTATGGAGATAAACACGCAAGAACAAATTTCATTTTTGTATATTTAGAAACGTATGAGTGGTCTTTTGATATAATTTGAAATAATGCGTTTGAATTCTGGTTGCTTAAAAAATTAGTTTTAGAAAAAAGGGTCCCGTCCCTTAAGGACTTTCGGAAACTTATACGGGGAGAGAAAAATACAACTCTTTTAATTATGGGATACACGAATGTAGTTTACAAGTGGAACTACTAGTTTCTAGAACCAAATTGAACGAAGAACACGATGAAACTACTATATGGAATCTGTAATAAAGATTTGACCTCTAAAATTGAAGGTCAACTTTGTTTGCATAATCTCGCGTCACCTTTAGTATCTGTAGGTCGTACGAGAACGGTCGCAGTTTTTAACCTAATTTCTTTAAGTATTTTTTTAACGCTAGAAAAAGCGCCCGCACAATTCTATATAGTGTTTGGGCAAGATCGCATGAATAGTTTTTGCACAGTTACCGGTTAACTAGAGCAACTTTCAATTTTTTTTCACTTATTTTTCCCCTGATTCAAAAACCGCCTATGACATTGCATTAGCGTTCAAACTTACCTCCATTTATATATAGGTACGTGGTAGACAAGGATAATGTTGCCAAGGGGCCAGACACAAATTACGTCATGTAAGTTGAGGGTGGGTAAATATAAACAAGCCGCTCACATGGGATCTTACTAATATGAATACGGGGATCGTCCATAAATGACGTTATTTAACTATTATCATTTTAGAAATCCTCTTTGTTATTAGTTTAAGAATTAGGTAATCGGATATATTAACATGGGATATTACTAATATGCATACAGGGATCTTCCATAAATGACGTTATTCCAACATTACTATTTGAAAGATCCCGTTTGTCATTAGTTCAAGAATTAAGTAATCGGATTTATTTAACATGGGATCCCATTAATATGCATACGGGGATCGCCCATAAATGACGTTATTTAAACATTATTATTTAAAATTAGTTTAAGAATTAGGTAATAAAATATATTTACTATGAGATCTTACTAATATGCATAGGTACGGGGATCGTCCATATATGACGGTATTTAAACATTATCATTTTAGAGATTCCCTTTGTCATTAGTTTAAGAATTAAGTAATCAGATATAATGAACATGGTATTTTACTAATATGCATACGGGGATCGTCCATGAATAACTATTTAAACCATACTATTTTAAAGATCCCCTTTGTCATAAGTTCAAGAATTAGGTTATGGGATATATTTAACATGGGATCTTACTGATATGCATACGGGGATTGTCCATAAATGACGTTATTCATACAATAATATTTTGAAGATCTTCTTAGTCGTTAGCTCAAGAATCAAGTACCTAATTGAATATATTAAACACGGAAATAAATTAATATGTATACGGGGATCTTCCATAACTGACGTTATTTAAATTTTTATTTATTTTTTTATCCGCTTACCACGTACATTCGTATATGTCTTATTGATAGTAGTGGAGGCTCCATTTATGACGTAATTTGTAAATCATGCTATTCTAAAAAATATTCCAGCTTTTTTTAACTAAATGACACGTACATCCATATTTGCCTATTGATGGCAGAAGAGCCACCATAAATGACGTTTTTTGTTGATAGTGCAATTTATAAAAAATATTGAGCTATATTTATCTGCTTGCTACGCACATTCGTATATGGCTTTTTGATTGTAGGGGAGCTTCCATAAAGCCTATATCATCTTAAATCGTAACATAAATTGCCTTGCGCTTTTGTTGAAGCTCAGCATCTACTTCGGGCCTGTCCCTGGACGACAAATCCGGCGCGAAGCGCCGGATTTTTCTACTTCCATTTCAGAATTTGAAAATTCCAATATATTTTTAAATTAGTGTGTTTAAATCATCAGGACTCATATAGGGCAATTCTTATGAGCTCCATATTCCTCTAATATTGTTGCATAAATGAATTCATACGCTAACTAATTTGAAAAGCATACATTATGTTTGCTTTTTGCAGGTACAATGTAACTATATTCGAATCAAAGGCATTATAATGGGTGAATACAATTAGATTTTTTGCTACGCTGGAGTGACAAACTTATGATTATTAATTAAAAATATACGTGGTAATTATGTTTATGTACTTAACTCTGTTTGTAGTTAAAAACTTCATTTTATCATTCTAAATAATATTTAACATTTTAAAACAACGTATACCTAGAGTGTATTGTTAATTACCCTTGTTCTGTTGCCATATCCTTGATAAGTATTAATTGTGCAAAATTTGAAAATATCTACTATATAATATGACTAGGCGACCAGGGCCCTGTTGCATAAACATTTACAAGTTCACAATTAAAACTTACAATTTACAAGTTACAAGTACAAGTCACAAGTCACAAGTACTTGTAAATTGTCATAGAAACTTGTAGCGCGCGAATATAAATAATCCGGAAATTCAAATTAATTGAATAAAATTGAATTGAAACTGCTGACGTCAGAGGCTACTGTTTTGGTACATTATTAATTCTGAATTAAATAATTAACTGCTATATAGCAAGTAGTAAAATATAGCCACAGTTTTTATATTGACAATAATTTATTATAAGCACATTTGGCTGTTACTAAGCTTTAACCTATGCTTTTGTGAAACTAATTGGACCTAATTATTAAGTATAAATGCAATGGTTCTTTCTACCTATTTTGATTTGGAAATCGTAAATTCAATTGTTTGCCACGTCGTTTAACAGTATTCCACACACATTCTATCAACTGTTAGTTTGTTATAACTCTGGATAATTACTAAAAATAATAAATGAAATGCTGGCTAGCCTTAGTAGGAAAAACGAATCAATCTTTTTATTATATGAATGCTCTGCGACTGTCAACATGGATATTTGAGTACAGCATCGCAGCAAAGAAAAATTATTACAGCAATTCACACTTCATTACCATTGCGTCTTTATTTTAATATGATTGTTGGGATTATATTGCTATGCAATTTTATGCACCTTAAATTGTATGCAGCTAATATCAAGCCAATATTTATAGTACGCATAATGGTAATCAGTCCTAATGTCCTAATGGTGATCAGCAGCGACCTTGCTAAAACTACTACCTTTAAAATTTTTTGTCACTGATAGTGATGTAACTTGTTGTCTTAAATACCTATGCTTGTACTTTCAGCTCTGTTCCTTAAAAACTCTGGCTTTGTAAAATTATGGAAGTTTTAACACTTTTTCAAGCTATGTCACCTATAGGAAGCTATTTTTCCTATAATGCCAATGCTTTTTCAACCAAACTGATTACTTTAAGGGCAACTGGAATGTTGAGATTTTTATCCCTTTTTTCAGACAGTGACATGAGCCTCTTGTAAACTTTAATTTTAGACACCAAATATTTTTTGATAGATACAGCATTAACAGACAAGTACAATGGTGCAACATGCTTTACTATATTCATCATTTGCTTAAAAAGATACACTTTCTTGAAAGTTTGAAGAAATGAACCCGATCATCATTAGGACAGACCCTACTTATGTGTAATAGCACCGAAAGTCTTTGCTAGCGCTATGCAAACAGTTAAAACGTGTCCATTCTAAAGTTTTAGACGTTTTTAGTGAAAATTTATCATAAACTTTGTTTTGCACGTAAAAAACTGTTAAGTTTCTACATTAGAATGCACTCTAAACACAACCGATGCAAAGCTTAGATCTTACAGAATTAACTACAAACTTTACTTTAAATGTAAATACTGTATTTTCGCTAATACTGCGCGGGTCATTAATAGAACGGGAGGTTCCTTCTCTAATCTTTAACAGTACGGGTCACTTATACAAGGCGGGGAGTAGACATCCGAGTTTTTATAAAATGCAGCTCGTTGTATTAGAGAAAATACGGTAAGTCTACTATTTCAAAATTTATTTTTAAGCGAAATGTGTCACACGTCTTTGCAATTAAGAATTGTACTGCATCTTGATCTTAAGCAGAACTTTTAACGTGTCGTACATTTTTACATTTTTATGCACTTCCGTATTTACATGAATTAACTCGCTTTTCGTGTTTTTTAAAATATTTTTGAACTCACGTTTTATGATTTAATAATAAAGTTTATGATTGCAATACTTCTAGAAGCTCCTATTATTATTTGTGCTTCCCATTTCCTATTAAAATCAAACTTTACATAGGTCCGGGCATGTGTAGACAATATTTTACAATTTTACAAATGTGTAGAATTATTAGACGTTTATGCAACACACACTTGTAATTTTGCTTGTAATTACATGTACAAGTACCTGTAACTTTACAAGTTTACAATTTTTATATGCAACCAAATCGGTGAGCTTGTGATTACAAGTTTGTAAACTTGTGAACTTGTGAGCACTTGTAAGTTTTATGCAATAGGGGCCAGACTAGACTTGACTGGCCAAACTTATAAAATCCTCTGACTAGTCTTGACTGGACTTCTTGGGCATTTACTTATATTATGTTGGCTTGACTAGACTAGTAGTATACATTTTGGACCATGACTAGGCTAGGCTAGTCTAGCATTGGTGTTTGTTTTGGGCACCTATGCTCACGACGCCCGAAACCACGTCAGTCACCAGTCACGCGACTTTAGCGGCGCGGGAATTTATCTTGAATCCGTTCGCATTCGGCGTGTAAACATAGATGGGCATTTACTTCTTACGCCACGCTCACTTCATGAGGATACCTATGAAATAGCATGCACTCACCCTCACGCTCGACTTTACGTCATCTAGAACTTGCCTCTCGCATTCACCCTTGCCTCACAAGTGCTAATTTCGAATAGATGGCACTCACGCTCTCACTCATGAGGCATCCTTCATCGCGCCTTTATTTGATTTAGGCAAGTATTTCTAGTTCCAGATGCTTTTGCAATTTTTTAAAAGTGTATATTTTATTTAACCAAGCAGTTCTACGCGGATTTTAGCATTACAATAAAGCATCTGTACGCAATATTGTTTGAATTTATGAAAGTAACGAATATAAATAAATGAGAGACCCATGTTCTACTGCAAGATAAGATGTGAGTGCAACTTGCATGCAATCACGCTCACACTTATGAGTGTGTTGCGGGATCTACGGCACTCACCTACACGGGAATGGGTTCACACAATTTAAATCACCACTGGCCCTCATCACTCGCACTCACGGCAATGAGTGTGAGTGCGAGACATGCGCTTATCACTTTTAACATAAGCCCATCTATGCATGTTAGAAAAGTTCGATGCTTGTAGTAGTTACTTATTTCATTTAGTAGGTATATTACAAATATATGGTTATATTTAATAGGTAAACATATTTAGCGCCTAATTTTTGCCATTGCCCGCAAGTCAGGTTAAAAGTCAGGTTATCGACTTCATTTCTAGATTGTTAGGTTACATACAAAAATTACAAAGAAATCGCCATTATTGAAAAGCTTAAGCAAAATGCCTAATGATCATTAATTTGACATTGACGAATAATGTGGCCGCCGAGAATTTGTATGAGCAGTTGTATGTAATATTATATTGTGTTGTATTGTAAATGTAATTGTATTAACCTATTGTATTATTAACAAGATAAGTTTAACTTATCTGTACAAACTGTAAAATATGTTTTGGGTTACAATGATGGCCGTCGCTGAAAAATTAAGTAAGCTAAACTAATATACGCTCATTGTACAGATGATGTAGTTAGATTAGTTTGCACTTGATACTATGTAGTTTTAACATTTTGAAATCTAATACAATGTAGTTACAATAAAAATAGCAACAGCTAAAACATTAAGGATAGTAGATTTAATGGGAAAAATATTAGAAATAATTTATCAGATTTATTTGGTATCCACTCAAAACGTCGCCGCCGAAACGTCGCCGTAAAAAACGTCGCCACCGAAACGTCGCCGGGCCATAACGTCGCCAGCCCAAAACGTCGCCGACCAAAACATCGCCAGGGGCATAACGTCGCCAGGCCTAAACATCGCTAAGCCAAAACGTCGCCGGCCAAAATATCGCCAGGGACATAATGTCGCCAGGCCAAAACGTCGCCGACCAAAACATCGCCAGGGACATAACGTCGCCAGGCCTAAACATCGCTAAGCCAAAACGTCGCCGGCCAAAATATCGCCAGGGATATAATGTCGCCAGGCCAAAACGTCGCCGACCAAAACATCGCCAGGGACATAACGTCGCCAGGCCTAAACATCGCTAAGCCAAAACGTCGCCGGCCAAAATATCGCCAGGGACATAATGTCGCCAGGCCAAAACGTCGCCAGCCCAAAACATCGCCAGGGACATAACGTCGCCAGGCCTAAACATCGCTAAGCCAAAACGTCGCCGGCCAAAATATCGCCAGGGACATAATGTCGCCAGGCCAAAACGTCGCCAGCCCAAAACGTCGCCGACCAAAACATTGCCAGGGACAAAACGTCGCCGGGCCAAAACGTCGCCGACCAAAATATCGCCAGCCCAAAATTGTGTTAAAAGCTCAGTTGCCTGTTGAATATCAAATTCCGTAAGCTAACAATTTCACAGCGATTGACATTAAGGCTGTTTTCACCTGCATATCATATAAACAGATGATTCAAAACTAGCTATTATTATAAAGATTACGAATGAGGTACTGTGTCGAAATACACTGACTATTGCAACAAGCAAATTTGCTGACGGCCTTCAAATGTGTCATTATATTTTGCGGACTGCTTATGACTGACTATCAATAGTTAAGTTTCCAAATAGGCGCCTTGTCAAGCCAAGTCATACCATATGCCTAAGGCCTAAACCACTGGCCGCGGAAAGTCTAATTCTCATCTGAAAACACTTAATTTGGAAGCGCTGGATTTTTACTATGCACTTAGAGTCAAAAGTTTGCAATCAACCCCTGTTCTCAGATTTTGTTGCACATCGTCAGTGAAGAATGAAGTTTGACCATCTCCCTTTGGGGCTAAAGTGAATTATGACCATCTCCATTCTGCTCTAAAATGAATTTTGACCATCTCCATTTTTCATTAAAAACGGCTGATGAGATATGTTAATTATTAGTTAAGGGTTTAGTCATTCAAAACCAAGTACATTAGGGGTCATACATAAATGAAGTCATCAAAATATCCCCATTTTAAGTCCCTGTGACCCTACTGTCATCAGATTAAGATTATCCGTTAGGTAAATGGGAAACTTTAGCATGCAATACTATCAATATCCAAGTAGGCGGCTTGGCCCTACATAGGACGTCATTTATGGGTGACCCCATAAATGGTTTAAAGTTGTAATAGTGGTTTATTGATGAACTAATTCCTTATCTCATGAATGATGCACTAATTTATTAATTTGATTAAATTAATTCATCAATAAATCGTTATTGAAAGTTTTAAAAAATTATAGGGTCGTCCTTAAATGACGTCATGGCTATGGCCAAGCAGCCTACTTGGATATTCAAGGTATTGCATGCTGAAGATCGCCATTTACCTAACGGGTAATCTGATGACAGGAGGGTCATATCGTCGGTGAAGAGTCATTCCGTCGCAAGTCCAATGCACAGCTAAAATCATTCTGTCGCGAGTCCATACGATTCCTAAAGTCATTCAGTCGCAAGTCCATTGAATTGATGGCTGCTGTCGAAGTCGCTTCCGCGTTGTCCTACGCATTGGGTGGGGGTGGTATGTTATGTTACTGACTGTGTTGTACTAATGACGTATACTTAGGGGTCGTCCACAAAAGACGTTATAAAAATTCCATTTCCGGGACATTTTGCGCATTTGATAAACATGTAAATAGAACATTTTGCACTTTCAAAAAACATAAATAGAACATTTTACACTTTCAAAAAACATAAATAGAACATTTTACACTTTCAAAAAAGCTAAATAGAACATTTTACACTTTTGAAAAACATGTAGGTAGAACATTTTGCACTTTCAAAAAACATGTAGATAGAACATTTTTCCCTTTTGAGAAACAGGTAGGTAGATAGAACATTTTGCCCTTTTGAGAAAAATTTAGATAGAACATTTTGCCCTTTTGAGAAACATGTAGATAGAACATTTTGCCCTTTTGAGAAACATGTAGATAGAACATTTTGCAGTTTTTGGAAATGGAATTTTTATGACGTCTTTTGTGGACGACCCCTGAGTGTACGTCATGAGTACAATACAGAAAGTCCAGGAACAAATCACCCCAAACTGGGAAACTTTTCCTTCCATTTGCTACAAAGGTGACTGGGATGTACGCATTTCGGAAGATGCCGCAGACTCGATTTATTTTTTCATACGATGCGACTTATATGACTGCTACTGATATCAAAAGTAACATATAAATTTACAGTTTTTTATTAACTCTAATTAATTAGAAGTATTTTATTGAATATACCAATGACTGAAATCACATACATAGCTAACATACTACTATTATCATTTTTTCTTGGTTACATTCCTAATATTTTCTGTACCATGTGCTCCAAAAAATAGCTTGTAATGCTTTTAAATTTAAATTTTTGATACGTTTTAGACATGGAAAAATATTTGGAACCTGTTGCCCCGTTTGTTGAAATTCTACAGGAAAATGGGAAGAGTACCACTTTGGAGAACTGCTAGGACAACAAATGGCTATAAAGCATAAAGTCTGGAATTAGATTAACTACTTGTTAAAGTGATTGAAAAGCCCAAACGGGTGTGAGCTCAAATCAATATGTATGTGTCAACTTTTTAATCAACTATTTTTAATCGTTAGTGAAGTTTGTGATCCGCTGCATATCTTCCACTTGACTGAATTTATAATGTATAAAAAATTCTATAATAATTACAACTGTTTTTATTACGTGCTTCGTACTTCCTACTTCTGGTAAATACTCTACGCAATACAATCGTTCCATGAATAATTTACCTAATAATATTTTTGGTTGTCACGAACGGACACAGTGACGTTTGATGTTTGAACTGATATTTCTTACAATTTGCGTTAAAATGACATGCTTCGTGTTTTTCTAAAAGGATAATATGATTCGTTTTGCAATGGAATTCCTAATCTACAATACTTTGTAATTCCCTACAATTTTGTTTGAATTTTAGTTGGTATATCATGTTAAGAAATAATATCGTCTACGAAGAAGTAAAATTACCTGTTTACAATTCATACTAGAATTAAAATGAGTTACATATGTACAAAAATGCAGTAAATAAGAAACATGCTTACAATGCTAATCACGAGTTTTTAAAATTAGCAAAATGTTCGATTTACATCTTTTTCAAGAGTGCAAAATATTCTATTTACATGCTTTTTAAAAAGGCCAAAATGTTCAATTTACATGTTTTTGAAATCTGCAAAATATTCTATTTACATGTTTTTTAAAAAGGCCAAAATGTTCAATTTACATGTTTTTGAAATCTGCAAAATATTCTATTTACATGTTTTTTAAAAAGGCCAAAATGTTCAATTTACATGTTTTTGAAATCTGCAAAATATTCTATTTACATGTTTTTTGAAAAGATGAAACTGTTAAATTTACATGTTTTTTAAAAATTGCACACATTTCTATTTACATGCTTTCATGAACATGGTATAATTGTTTGTGTAGATAGCGATTTTTTTTTTAATTATGGAAACAAATGGATATGGGTCATTTTGGTTCATCACATACGATATACACTTACATGTGTTAATAAATATATCGTCAATTATCTTATATCCTTCACTTCTTACTTGGTACTGTCCACATAATACAACTTTCATCAATCCGTTAGTATTTACGACGTTGACAGTTTGTTTGTAATTAATTAATATTTGTAATGACATAATTAATATTTTCTACAGACATTTTGATTTTGTATATCTCTTAAGTCATTTTATACTTATAGTGATTTGTAAGGCCAACCAGTCGTAAATGCGACTCGATAAATGGAGGCTGGTATGAAATTTATTATTTATTGTGATAATAGTATAGTCATTATACACTCAGTCAAATACTTTGAGTGAAACCAGAGTGCCGAATATTTTGAAAATAGTAATACTTTATATATTCACGCTGATCTCAAATGTGTATGCAATGTATGTATTCCTAGCGTAATTACAATATCCATTTAATGCAAACTTAACAAAAATGCGACGGCTTACGAAATATGTTTGCAAATTACTTTGAGACATTGAGATAATAAAAATATTTATCAACAAAAATTCCGATTGCGCAATTTATTTCAATAAATACAAATGAAGAGTTTTTCGGCAAGACAAGATAAGTCTATCAAAGCAAATTTTACAGGAACAACGAAAAACAAATGAATGGTGAAAGGTTAAGTTTTTGTAACTCAATTTTTTTCTACAGGTACTGAATCTAACAAAGCGTATTTACAAGCAGTTTCATAATTCTAGGCCGACTTTTGAATGTTTTAGAAAATTTTCAAAAATTTTAATTTGTGGACTTATCCCGTTTTGCCAAAAAATCATTAATTTACATGGGGTAAAAAGACCGTGACATGAAATTTTAATCGTTTTGAATTTTTGAATGAAACTAAACTTTTTCTTAACTTCTTATGTTTCTTTGCATAAAAACATTACCGCACGGTAATTGTGTTCTACAAACTACGAAAACACTCAAAAACCAAATTTAAATCAGAAATACAGGCTTTAGGTGGACTTATTCCATTTTGCAAAAAATAATTTAATGGACTTATCTCTTTTTGCCAAAAAAAACGAAATTTGGGCTATTTTTTAAAATTGCTTTAGTTAAACGTTGACCTTTACCATTCAACACAGTAATGTATCTAGTTGAATAGAACAAATAACACAAATATTCTCATTTTTGAAAAAAATGGACTTATCCCGTTTTGCCAAAAAACTCTTCAATATTGTGCTGTGCTTTAAATAATGGTATCACAATTTATATTGTCCAGGCGGCATTTTCACAGAGTAATCATTTGTTCCAAATTGTTGGCATAAACTTACACTAATTAAATATTTGCATTAAAGGGAGCAATTTATGTTTCTTTTCATATCTATATAATAAAGCTTGTTGTTGTAATTGTAATAGTTGTGATATTATTACACCTTATAACCGCAGTCTTACATATAATGCCTAAAATCTAAAATTGAATTAAGTATTCTAATAATTATTACTATCAGTCACCTAATTTCGTCAATAATTAAAATAATAGCTTTGCGCCACTCCGCATATCGTCTGTGAAGAACCAAAATGACCCATATCCATTTTTAGTGTTAAACAAAATGCACTATCCACAGAAAATAATAAAATAACATGTTCATCAAAGCATGTAAATAGAACCATATGCAGTTCTAAAAAAAACAAGTAAATAGAACATTTTGCACTTTTCAAAAAGCATTTAAATAAAAATATTTTGCACTTTTCAAAAAAACTTAAATAAAACATTTTGCACTTTTCAAAAATTTGTAAATAGAACATTTTGACCTTTTTAAAAATATGTAAATAGAACAATTTGTACTTTTCAAAAACACTTAAATACAACATTTTGACTATTTCAAAAATATGTAAATAGAGCAAATTGCACTTTTCAAAAAGTATGTACATACAACATTTTGACCTTGTCAAAAAGATGTAAATAGGACCTTTTTAAGAACATGTGAATAGAACAATTTGCTCATTTTCGAAACTCGTGATTAGCATTGTAATCATGTATCTTATTTACTTTCTTATTTTTTTAAATAGCTCGTTTTAATTCTAGCATAAATTGAAAATGGGTCATTTTGGTTCTTCATAGACGAAATACTGTGTATAACACAGTGTGTACACTTATAATAATAGAAACAATTCCAAAATTTTCTAAAATAAATGCAATTAAATAATTACAAAGGGAAGTAGAGGTCTTTTTAATGTGTACATTTATTACAACACAATAGTTTGACCCATTTATTTTAAATGTAACATGGGAGTGTGAAAATTAGGGTATTTCTTTAAATACTTCAATTTCGAAAGTTAATTATTTTATTCTATAAATATAATAAATGGTGTGATAATGTTTTTATAATTTTATAATTAGTGTATTCCATATAGGCTTCAAAGAAATTCACCTTTCTGCTTTTATTTTGTTTTGAGGACGGCATATCACATAAGAGACGGAAGGGCAGTAGTTGTTGCCTTATGGTATGGTAAACCTAGTTTCACTGTTTGTTGAAAATTAAAATAACTAAAATAACCTGCACATAAATATTCTACCATTTTGTATGCTTGTAAAAGTTGTTAAAAAATAAAAAATGTTATCAAAAAGTGAAAATCGGTTAAATTTTTTCCTCATCAAGTTTGGTGCTCTAACACAAATTTTGCCACTTGACATAGACACTAAACCAGGATTTGTAAGATGCAAAACTAAATTCAAATTTTTCCAGGGGAGGTTAACATACATTTGTTATCTTATTCTTGTTATATTGGATTGCTGCTACTCCGTATTTCGCCTGTTCGAGTCCCTTACAACACCCAAGTCTTTTATATTTGAATATTTTACTTTGAATCTAGTTATTTCTTTGTTTAATTGCCTCACTACAGGGTGGTCAGTTACTACATTCATTCTTCACCCACACGAAACAGTTTGCATTTTTAACAGTCTCTTTGAGTATAAGGAAATTCGGGGAACTGTAAAAGATAATAAGTTTAGCGTTCTGTCTGTACTAACTTCTATAAAATCAAAGCAAGAACTTTTAACTGTTTTTCTTCCATTTTTGGTAGTTCCAACAACGTTTTTTGTTTTCGCGTTCTATGCATTGTTCCCGGATTTTAACAGTCTACTGTACTCCAGTGTTCCAACGCATCTTAAAAACTGCAAATTATTTACTTCTTACAAGTTTTGATTGTTTTGTCATTAAATTTGACCTAGAGACTTTATTTTTTGTACTGACGATGCAATTATTATTTTTTGAGAAAATCAACCATACTATTAAATACCTGAGGTGAAAAAGTACTTTACTAATTTTTCAATTTAATAACTAATATTGTCTTTGAAAAACCAAAATGACCCATATCCTGCTATATTTCAAATAGAATCAAAATGAGCTATGTCAAAGAACACTCAATCATAATTATTATAGGGACTCGTAGAATGTTAAATACGAGTTTTTAAAGGGTGCAAAATGTTCTATTTACACATTTTTCAAAATTTCAAAATGTTCTATTAACACATTTTACAAAATTGTAAAATGTTCTATTTACACATTTTTCAAAATTGCAAAATGTTCTATTTACAGATTTTTCAAAATTGCAAAATGTTCTATTTACAGATTTTTCAAAATTGCAAAATTTTCTAATTACACATTTTTCAAAATTGCAAAATGTTCTATTTACACGTTTTTCAAAATTGCAAAATGTTCTATTTACTCAATTTTCAAAATTGCAAAATGTTCTATTTACCCAATTCTAAAAATTGAAAAATGTTCTATTTACACGTTTTTCAAAATTGCAAAATGTTCTATTTACACAATTTTCAAAATTGCAAAATGTTCTATTTACACAATTCTAAAAATTGAAAAATGTTCTATTTACACAATTTTAAAAATTGCAAAATGTTCTATTTACACAATTTTCAAAATTGCAAAATGTTCTATTTACACATTTTTCAAAATTGCAAAATGTTCTATTTACACAATTTTCAAAATTGCAAAATGTTCTATATACACATTTTTCAAAATTGTAAAATTTTCTATTTACACATTTTTGAAAATTGCAAAATGTTCTATTTATGTACATGTCTTTTTTAAAAGGGGAAAATGTTCTATTTACACGTTTTTTGAAGAGCGCAAAATATTGTGTTTACATGTTTTTTGAAGAGTACAAAGTGTTCTATTTAAACATTTTTCCGAAATTGCAGCCTATTCTACATCATGTTATTTAATAAGTCTTGTAGATAGTACATTTTGTAGTTAGCTAAAAATGAATATAGATCATTTTGGTTCTTCACCGATGATATATTATACCTATAATAGTCAAAATGATAGTATTGGTGTTTATTACAAATGCTTTGTTTATTATAGTGCCCATATCAACTGCCAAGAAAAAACTATTGGAATGGAAACGAAAACATTGTTAAAAGAAATAATTTCTTCGATTCACAATTTTCGCAAAATTCAACTACAAATACAAATTTTTAATGAGAGCAACGCTAATATAATTTTCTCCTACAAATGTCACTGTATCTTAAATTTAATTACTACCGCATTTTTTGGTATAAGATATTTTAAGGATTATCCTGTCATGGCTGCACTCAATATATGTATTGGACTTGATATCTTTCTAGCGTATTCTATTGTGTATGAAAAGGCTTTTAGAATTCCACAAAGCATTTTAAGATATCGAAAAGGCACTCTTTTTTTGCTTGGATATCTCGAGTGTAAAATGAAAATAAGAGAAAGATCAAAGTTTACGTTATGGCTGAACGTTCTAGAAAAAGAGGTCCGGGAATTATCAACGTTTGGAATCAAAGTTGGTTCATTTCATCTCCTTCAAAGAACTTCCACACCATATTTTTTTAATTTTGCCACAAAAAATATTGCACGACTCTTGTTTGCTTCCCGCTAGCAAGCGCGGATACAAAGGGGGGGGGGGGCTAGAGGGGCTAAAGCCCCCCTAAAAGGGAATTTTTAACATTGTGGAGATAGGAGCGGTCATTTGCCAAAATGGCTGCTTAACATTGTTAGCCCCCCCTATGACCAAATCCTGGATCCGCCACTGCTCGCTAGTGCAAGTATAACCAAATATTAGTTAATTGGTTTGGCGGGAAGGTGAGGAACATTAGCATTAATTTAAATATATTATTATCGGTAAAGATTTCTTGTGTTGCTCTCTTGGTTGTGCTGTAACGAAAGATGCTATAGCTGCGTTTCCGGTAATAATTATCATGTCATTTTAGTGTCAAGTTGTATCGAACTTACAGAACATATCGTCGGTGAAGAACTAAAATGACCCATATCCATTCTTAGTTAAAACCAATATCCACTATCTACTTCTACACAAATATTCAAATATGTCTTGAGAGCATTTATGTTAAACATTTTGCACTTTCCAAAAATATGTAACTACAAAATTTGAATTTTTAAAAACATGGAATTAGAAAATTTTGCACTTTTCAAAAATATGCAAATACAACATTTTGCACCTTTTTAAAATACTTATAATTAGAAAGTTTTGCATCTTTTCAAAAACATGGAATTAAAACATTTTGCACTTTTTCGAAAACATGCCAATAGGACATTTTGTATCGTCCAAAAACATGAAAATAGAACATTTTACGTTTATCGAAAACTTCTAATTACCATTGTACGCATGTTTCTCATGGTGTTATTATGACATAGCTCGTTTTGATTGTAGCTTAAATTGGGTATGGGTCATTTTGGTTCTTCACTGACGATATATTTCATTTCTATAGGTAATAAATAAATAAATAAAGTGGATAAATAATGCAATATATAATGAGTGTGGTGGTTGTTAAGTTATGTTTAGTGAGGGAAGGAGTTATGTCTCTTTAATACAGAATACAGCTCAGGTAGAATTTTCGGATTCTTAGAGCCTCATCCCAGAAACTGCAGAGTTGCTCAAACCTTTCTGCGTCACGATTTTAAAATAAATTCAAAATAATGGTTTCTTTTGTTTACGAAAAATATAAGTGACTCAATAATAGCGTGTTTTGTTCTTAATGTGTCCTAAGTGGTGACAAGTGTAATAGTGCGCCAGTTGTAAATAAACATAAACATTTAATTTTCCTCTTTATGGGCTATATTATGAACGTTTCCTGCTTCCATGTGGTGATGAATTCATGTGATTACAACAGCACAAAAAATGAGAATAAATACAAAAACGCAAGCATCTTACAGGGAAAAAAAATTGAATTTAAAAATGGTTTGATCATACGTAATAATTTATTATTACTCAAAATTTAACCTTCAAAAAATTTCATTTCTTTATTCCAATATTTTGAATAGTAGTATGTTTTTTTAAACAGATTTTTTTTTGCTTGGGATAGCATTAGAAAAATAATAATTAATTATGGAAAATATTAGTAAAAGTGACGAAGAGTTGACCTCTCCTCCTCCTACTTTAATCCAAGGGAAGATTACTGCAGCAAATGGACATTCTACAGAGGATTTAGTGACAGGGAATAAGCCAATAAATGGTGTTGTTTCAGTTGACAGTCTTACCGAGTCCGAAATTCGGGAACGGAAAGGACAGATGAATGGGTACGGAGCTGTTCCCGTTGTTGAGAGTCAAAGCCAAAATCACAAGCAAGAAGATGATGGGAAGGAAGAGGAGGATGTAGGGCATCGTAGAAAATTTAAAATTAATTATTTTTATACGATCTTATTGGTCTCCCATCATTGTCTGGGACTTTATGGAATTACAATTGTGGCAAACACACCTTGGCAATGGAAAACTGTATTATTTGGTAAGTTCAACTTGTTCAAAGCTTAAATGTCATAGAGTACCAATTAGGCTGTTCTTTGATAAGTCATGCCCAGGCCGGTAAGTCATGCCGAACTTCGGTAATTCATGTCGAACTTCGGTAAGTTATGCCCCATTTCACTTCGGTAAGTCATGCCGAAAATTTTAAATTTATTTTGCAAACTTTAAACTGCAAAATAATAAGGCAATAAAATTTGGTAGAATGCGAAATGGAATTTCACAAAGTGAATACCGTAAACATCGAACTAATAGTAGTTCTCCCTTCCATAGTAAAACTCGTGCCTTGTAGCAGACACGCCTTTAAAATTCAAGGAGTAGACAAGCCTATAACAGTGTGGACGGGGTCTATTATTACAGGAAATACGGTATACTAATTTTTTATAATTTACTCACAATTCTGAAACATTTTGCAACCCACAACGTCAAAGTTAGTTCATATTCGTATCAATTAATTATTGTTTCATATTTGCGATTTACGATTATGGCGATTTGGCAAATGGCAAAAAAGCTAGAAAAAAATCTATTGCGTTTGACTACTGAGCATTGTTCTTAACACTTCGGAAATCGTAAAATAAAATTCTCGACTTGTCAGTTTATAATTGTCACTAAATATCCTACTATAAAATAAACGTACCTAACTTAAAACTGATGCTTATTTGTGTAGGTTACATGATGATATGGATCGGCACAATCGGAATCACAGCTGGAGCCCATCGTCTTTGGAGTCACAGAGCATTTAAAGCAACAATGCCGCTAAGAATTCTGCTGATTTTCATGAACACTGTCGCTGGACAGGTAATTACGGGGATCATCGATGGTTAATCTGCTATTAATTCTAGCAAAGCTTTCATTTCAGTCCGATCGATTTTTCCTATATCATATGTATAAAGCAGGTGTGCTTGGGTGAGCGGTTAGGACTGCAGACTGTAACGAAATTTACAGTCTCAGACCCGGCTTCAATCCTCGGCCACTGCTAATCGTTTACGGCTCGGTGTTGTACGGTAAACGTCACTGGATGGTTGATTGAAACCCAATCTCCTTCGGTGCTCCTTAGTGACCACTACTTACTGTAGGGGCCTAGGGAATGGGACTCCTTTACTGTGGAGGAGGGGACGGGGATAGGTGATAGGGTCAGGGTACAAAGACCGAAACGATCTAACGCGGTAGCCTCCTATTTCCTCACCCACAGTGACTGGTTAAGTCTGGTTGTATGAACTTTGGTTAAATCGACCCAATGAATAAATTATTATTATTATTATATCATATGTATACAATTTTTACAATTTACATTCTACAACATTTCAAACGTAACGATATTTCTGAATTGCAGGATTCTGTGTGGTGGTGGGTAGCAAATCATCGCATTCATCACAAGTATTCCGACACTGAGAAGGACCCTTATAACGCATCACGTGGATTTTGGTATTCTCACGTCGGATGGGCCCTAACCTTTGACAGCAAAAGATTAGAGCAGGATCTTAAACCTTTTGATTTATCAGACATTAACAACGACTGGCTCCTTCTCTTACAGAAAAAGTAAACTATTTAGGAAATTTAATGCATTCTATTTTCATATTTTCATCGTTTGCTAATTATTCTAAAGCTATATGCCATATTTATTATATTCTACATTCATAATTTAAGCTTTTTTTAATTGCAGATTCTACTGGGGCTGGGCAGCAATATTTTCCGTTATAATTCCAACCTGGATCCCAATGTACTTTTGGGGTGAAACTTTTGGGGCTTCTTACTTTATTGGTACATGCTGGAGATATCTATACACTTTACATGGAACTTGGTCTATCAACAGCTTTGCTCACATGTTCGGCAGCAAACCTTACGACAAGTACGTTCACAAATTACAACAATTTAAAAATTAGCATGCACTCAATCCATATCGTCTGTGAAGAACCAAAATGACCCATATCCAATTTAAGCTACAATCAAAATGAGCTATGTCATAAAAACAAAATGAGAAACATGCGTCAAATGTTAATTAGGAGTTTTCGAAAAAAGTAAAATGTCCTATTTACATGTGTTTCAACAATGTAAAGTTTTCTAATTCCATGTTTTTGAAAAGGTGCAAAATGTTCTAATTTCATGCTTTTGAAAAGGTGCGAAAATGTCTAATTCTATGTTTTTAAAAAGGTGCAAAATGTTCTAATTCCATGTTTTCAAAAAGGTGCGAAAATGTCTAATTCCATGTTTTTAAAAAGGTGCAAAATGTTCTAATTCCATGTTTTCAAAAAGGTGCGAAAATGTCTAATTCCATGTTTTTGAAAAGGTACAAAATGTTCTAACTCCATGTTTTCGAAAAGGTGCAAAAATTTCTAATTCCATGTTTTCAAAAAGGTGCAAAATGTTGTATTTACATATTTTTGAAAAGTGCAAAATGTTCTATTTAAATACTGTCAAGACATGTTTGAATATTTTTGTAGATAGTTGATATTGTTTTGAGCTAAAAATGGATATGGGTCATTTTGGTTCTTCACAGACGATATGTGAAATATATAAATAACTTCCAAAAAATTCTAAATTTCGTATAGAGCTCTTGCCCCAGTAGAGAACAAGTGGGTCTCAATTTTTATTCTCGGCGAAGGATGGCACATTTTCCATCACGCCTTCCCATGGGACTACCGAGCATCCGAGTATGGCTTCTACAGATTCAATCCCACAGCCGGCTTCATTGACCTCATGGCATGGCTCGGATTAGCCTATGACCTCAAGACAGTCTCGGATAAGCACATTAAGCAGAGGGCTTTGCGGACGGGGGATGGGTCATACACTCCGCATAGCAGTCAAATTGAAGCGCAACGTGATGTTCCGGATCATAGTCATGGGCATGATACTGCCTGGGGTTGGGGTGACAAGAACATTCCGAAAGAAAATATTCTTGCCACTGAAATCCTGTATCCTAGTGAACGTAAACAACAAATAACGGGTTAATTTTTTGATTGTAAATTAGCGATACATAGCAATATTAGTAGTACAGTGTGCAAACTGTTCAGTATTCACTATTCTAATTCTAGCTAACTGTTCAAAATTGACTAGTTTTAGAACACTTCAATATACTTCTAGATCTGGATCAAATCGTAAAAAAAATTTGAATAAATAGTAATTCAGTTTCAGTTCAATAAATATAAAATCACACGTTTCTCAATCAAGTACAATGTAAATTCAGCGTAGTTTTTATTAACATGTAGCACACGCGTAGAATATCGTAGAAAATATCGGAGTATATTTTATTATTGTTTTCAGTTCGATCTCTCAAATAGGTCTAAATTTATAATGGTAAAAATGATTGTAATCGTGACCATGGTCGTGGTAGCCGTAGTAGTATTCGTAGTCGTAGCAGCTATTGTATGTAGATGTAGTAAAACTTATTAAAAATAATTAATAATTATTATTAATTCAGTTGAATGCAAAGTCATCAATAGGACCATGGGGATTTTAGTTGCGATTAATATTCAACAAACCTTCACCTACAGTAACTGGAATCCCTGTCTTCTTCTATAATTTTTTCCAAATGCAGTACACGCACCTTTGTCAGTGGTCGTCGGTACGATCCAGAACTAGTAGTTACCCAAGTGGCAATTTTTAAATCCACTTACAGGCCACAGGTTTAACTGATTTTGTTGAAACGAACGTACCTACCTACATTTTCAGGGATAGTCTATGATGACGTCCTTCAAATGTCATAGTTTTAGGTAACCTCAGTTTTAACTTTAAAATATTTAGCAACCTGTTTTACCCACATGTTACGAACATAACTGTATAGGTTAAGGTTATATAGATATTAGAGGATCGTCCATAATGACGTCCTTCAAATATCATAGGTTTAGGTTCCCCATTTACAAGTTTATTATGCAGCATATTTTGACACTATACTCGTAGGTCATGAATTTTGTAGATATAAATGTCATAATAGTGAGAATTATTTAATTTGTTTTAATAATTACAATCGAGACAGGGAACTTTATTCAAAAATAGGCTTAACACTGTCCTTCAATGAGGATAGCCTCAAAGTCCCAGTATACGTAATAAAACTCATTATACACAATACTGTAATTTATGATTGTCTATGTACTAGAAAACTAGTTTTTAATTAGGTAATGCATGTAGAATACAAATGATGAACACAAATTTGCACCGATTTCTTAAGAACTGATGTTGCTATATATCGTCAATCAGTGTGACTGGTAGACACTGAGATTTCACGAAATCCATGAAGAACGTTGGAATAGTACCTCTAGCACCAATATAAAGTCCTATGACTTGAATGTCAATGAGGTCATGGGTTCAACTTGGGCCACGCGGCGCATTTCCATGAACATGGGCTACACTGGTTTATTACAGGATGCTAGCAGTGTGCATCCAATTCATGAAATACGAATCCGCGTTCATGGAAGTGCGCCGCGTGACATCAGTTGACCCCATAAACAAGTGCTATGTTGTTTTGTAGGCAATTTCATAAGGTTTGTGTCCCGCGTTAATTTATTGAAGTCGGTTGAGAATTACGCATATACTGGATGTTTTAGTACAGCAAGTCACGTCTTCCTATATGATTCCTATAGTAAACAAATTTAAACGGCGGTGGCTCGTTTTCTCCAGTGCGACAGGAGCCACCCGAATCCTGTGATAAAAGTGAATGTTTCTAGTCATATGTATGTAGTGTATCTAGGAGTGAATTTATTGAATGTGATTTTATAAAATTTTTACACTTATTGATCTCGATACCTAATGGCTCATATGTTAATTTTTTTTAAATTGAGTCTTGATCAGAGTAAATCCCTGGCAATTAGTGCATTAGTATTGCATTAATAGTAACATTAGAGACAAGGACAAGCATAATTAAAAACGTTTTCTGTTTCACAATGAAAAATGATCCCACTCTCACACCCATAATTCTAGTCGCTTTTAGCTGACGTTTTTGAATACTATAAAGTTTAGTAACCTCTAAAGTTCGCCAAGAATCAAACCATTTTTCTGATGAATTGTGAATACTCCCAACAAGACCACACAAAACAAATTCTTGAATCATTCCAAATCCGACCATCACAGGGAACATGCAAAATAATATTGGGTCGAAGGAGTGGTAAAGCATCACACTTCCGTACATACCTAAAGAATGGCAACAAATAAGCATAATAAAAAACCCTGGAAGAATAATTTGGGAACACACGTTATTGAACAGTATGTTGCAAATTTGAAGCTCCCTATAAATCTCCAATCCTTCCAGATGACTAAGATTTTGAATCAAACCACCAAATAACTGCTGCCTCCCTTTTGTTGAGAATTGAAGCCATAATTTAGTACAATCAGAATGTAGTAAAATCAGTAGAAAGTAAAAACAACCACTGATAGAGCAGACCAGCAGACGATTGTACTCAAGGCAAAAGACAACGGCAATGGTTGCCCACGACTTCATCTGGGTTGGGAGAAGATGGTGAAAGTAACGGTGATTTTCTGGCTGAATTATTGGAATGCAAGAAAATAGGAGCATGCCAAATGGAAGTCCATAGGTAAAAAGTATGACGATTATCTCACATACTTTACTGTATTTTTGTGAGCCCCAGCCGAATTTTTTAGCTTAAAAAAATAAAAAACATTGGCTGAAATCAAATGGTTGCTTCACCTAAAATTAAACGTTGCTTGATTATTAGTTACCCAAGTGTTACTAAATTACCTGTGAGAACTTGATTGAAATGAAGGAAGCTATTCACATATTCAATGACATGTTGTCCGTTTATAAAACTGTACACATTTAATACGAGGACTGTATTGAAGCAAACAAGAAACTGTACATCGACTGGAATTTGATGCACATTGCCAGTTTGAACTGCTTCAAAAAAGCTCAACAAAGTCTTGAATTGCCCTCCAAAGCCCCATAATAAGTTCAGTCCCCAAATCAAAAGTTTGAGTTTGCTTTGCTGCAAAACTAATAAATTTACGTCATCGTCCCAACTAAATGGAATTAAATTACATTTTGAAGCAAAAGTGAAAAAAACTATTAGTGTAGACTTTGTCAATGGACTTAACATTTCTGTAATAATTATTACTGTTTTTGTTTGAGCGTGTAGTAAGATTTACCTGAACTTGCCTTTCTACCAGTGAATATACAAATTTGAATTCCAAATACTCAGGAATGTGAAACCAATTCAACAACGTATTACAAGTCAATGCTATATTGTCGGCTGTATTTTTTACGTAAGCTATTTTGTCGATTCTAAATTAGTGTATATGATAATATTTGGAACTTTCAGAATGAAATTATGTTGTTTATAAAATTATTTACTAATTGCGGACTGTGTCCTTACTACTAACTACTACTAATTCTATCGACACCTAATGGCAAAGTTTAATTGCCAGCGTATTTATGTAATTATATCGTGCCTTGTGGAAATAAAATGGATAAAATATCTAAACGTACCTCTTTAAAGTGTCATATTCACAAGAAATATGTAATATGATATAATTGTAACTACTTTAATAACCATATGAGCACTATTATAAAATTACTGTGTTTTATTACTAATTACCATTTGCCTCATCGTGTCGTGTTGAATAATAAGCATGAATAAAGCAAAATTTAGTAAACTGTATATGCTAACGAGCAACACTCGACAAAGTATCCCTACGGATTTTTCTGCCATATTGCTTTTTGAAAAGAGCAACCAAAATAACTTAGATTTGCTCAGTAGGATGGTGCGCTTCATAAGGTTTTTTACAGAATTATTTTTCGAAAAAACAAAAACAGGCCTTAAATTGTATATGTAATAGTTTTTTCATCCACATTATTAAATTTTATTCAAAATTTTGAAACTTTTGTTTCCAAATTTTGGTACAAAAAATTATTTCAAAGTGTAAGAAATATAAAAAAAACTAAAATTTTAATAATTACAATAAATCCATTTTTTTATAACTTTTAGAGCACGTTACTGTAGTGTAGTATTAACAAACAATTTTTAAAAAACTAATTTTTTAAAATTTTCAAAATGTTAGTTTTTTATATTTTTTACAATTTGAAATGGTTTTTTGTACAAAAATTTAAAAAAAACAATTTTTAAAATTTTGAATAAAATTTAATAATGTGGATTAATAAACCATTACCTACCTATATAATTTAAGGCCTTTTTCGTTTTCTGGAAAAATAATTTCATAAGAAAAAACTCATGAAGCGCACCATCTTGCTAAGCAAATCTTAGTTATTTTGGATGATATTTTCAAACAAAAATAATTCAGGAAAATCTGTGAAGATACGTTGGTGCGTGTTGCTCGTAAGTCTATACAGCTATTGTAATAATTATAATTGTTTTCGATTTCGAAGCTTGCTCTCAAAGTATCGATACCATATTTAAACTTACGTACGTCTTTAGCTGCTATGACATATATGTCTACAATTAATTTGTGTGCTACTGTTTCTGATGCTATCACTACTCCTTTACTAATATCTAATGACCAATAATTCGCAGTTAGCACGGTATTGCTTTATACTTTTGGAATTGTAAAAAACAAATAATAAATGTATTTTATTACAACTAACAAGGGAATGCCGCCGCCTGTACTCCCCTGATTTTTAAAACAAAAACCACATTGAACTTAGCCGCACTTGGTTACTACAGATCTAAAGTAACTGGACTGCATTTTGCGCCGTTCGCTTACAATCACGCGCCAATGTTCAAAAAAATTGATGTTTTACTACTTTGCAACCCTGTAGTTTCCACAATGTTTGTCCGATTTTCAGTTCTGTGAGTTCTGTGATCTCCAGGAAACTGTCTTAAAATAAAAATTACAACTCTTATAATTTTAAATGCATTCATTTAACAATCAACGGCATTCAACATTTTTAAAAACCATTGCTTTTGAAGGCAATGAAAAATCCCCAAGTTTAAAAAAATGTACGTTTTGTAAATTTTACACACATTTTTAAATAATGTTTTAGAGATGGCAAAACTTTAAATTTAAAAAAAATTAGACTACAATTGTAAAAGCTACGGGGTTGCAAAGTTGCAAAAAATCGATATTTTTGGACTGTAAGCGAACGGCGCAAAATGCACTCGAGGTATTTTGGATCGGTAGTAAGCAAGTGCGGCCAAGTTTAGTGTGGGTATTGTTTTTTAAATCCGACGGAGTACATTTCAGTACATGCGGCGGAATTCGCTTGTAAGCCACGTGGTTAATAAATAAATAAATTATTCCACTATGTTGTAAGCTTTTGCAGCATGCCTTTAAAACGGTATATTTTAACATTAGCCAATATGAATGTCACTTTGTGATTTACCTATACTAGTGTTTTATTAGGTTTACACAATTTACAGTTAGATCACGCAACTGTAAGTAGTTATCGTGTTGAGCCATTTTAATATTAAAAAAATAAAATACCCAAAGTTAAACTCGAACCCTGAACATCCAACATAGCCGACGGCCTCTTAACTACTGGACTGGGGTAACCCATATTTAATTGTGAATCACATATTTAATATACATATATACATTGATTAAATACTATCACCGCGTCTTTGTGCAATTTACTGTGTTTGCTGTTAGTTGTTTGCAACACAGTGACAGAACAACTCAAGCAATCAGTGCATCAATATTGCATTAATAGTAACATTAGAAACAAGGACAAGCATAATTAGGAAAGTCCTTTGTTTTACAATGAAAAATGAGCCTACTCTCACACCCATAATACTAATCGCCTTAAACTGGCGTTTTTGAATACTATGAAGTTCTGTAACTTGGTCAGTTCTCCAGGATTCAAACCATTTTTCCGATGCATTGTGAATACTCCCAACAAGACCACACAAAACAAATTCTTGAATAATTCCAAATACAACTAACATGGGAAACATACAAAATAAAATTGAGTCGAAAGAGTGGTATAGCATTACACTACCGTACATCCCTAAAGAATGGCAACATATGAGGAGGACAAAAAACCCTGGAAGAATACTTTGAGAACATACGTTATTAAACATTACGTTCAAAATTTGAAGCCCATTATAGATTTTTAGTGATTCCTGTTGACTAAGAATTTCCGTCGAACCAAATCCCTGCTGCATCCCTTTTGTTGAGTACTGAAGCCATAATTTAGTACAATTAGAATGTATTAAAATCAGTAGGAAGTAAAAACAACCACCGATAGAGCAGACTAACATACGGTTGTACTCAAGGTAAAATACAACAGCAATTGTTGCCCATGATTTGATTTCCGTTGGGAGAAGATGATGAAAGTAGCGATGATTTTCTGGTTGAATTACAGGGATGCAAGAAAATAGGAGCATGCCAAAGGGAAGTCCATACGTAAAAAGTATGACGATTATCTCACATACTTTGCTGTACTTTAGTGAGCCCCAGCCAAATTGTTTATCTTGCAAAAATGAAAATCATAGGATTAAATTATATAAAACTTTGCCTGATTTATAGTTAAAACTTAAGTTAAAGTACACTTTTTCAAAATTACCTGTTAGAACCTGATCAAAATGAAGGAAGCTATTCACATATTCAATGACATGTTGTCCATTTAAAAAACTGTTCACGTTCATTAAAAGGACTGCAGTCAGGCCGACAAGAAACTGGACATCGATTGGAATCTGGTGCACATTGCCATTTTGAATTGCTTCGAAAAAGCTCAATAAATTTTTCAATTGCCCTCCAAAAGCCCATAATACGTTGAGACCCCAAAGGAAAAGTTTGAGTTTGCTATTTTGCAAAATTAACAAATTTACTTCTCTGTCCCAACTAAATGGAATTATATTACATTTTGATGCAAAGGTGAAAAATGTTATAAGTGTAGACTTTGTCAACGGACTTAACATTTTTACTATAGAAACTTTTCGTTTTTTTAACGCAGTATGTCCTGATTTGTTTTATTTTTAATAATGCGAATTTAATATTCAATCTAAAGCATTGAAAAAAAGTTTTGCTTAGGAGAATAGGAACGTTAAGCCAGTTCAACGGATTACAAGTCAATGCGAAGGTCACCTGTACATTTTACAGAAGTTGTTTTGTCGACTTTAAATTACTCTATGTTATTATGCCTATGGACAAAAATTATTTGAACATTTCTTAATAAAGTTAAGTTGCTTACACAATAGCAAATATAATTTAAGTTCCTATAAATTTATAGCACTAGTATTATTTGCACTACTGACGCTTTATATATTATTATTATATTAGTACGATGCTCATTAACGGCTAGACTACAAATTACATCAAGGCGCTGGTGTACGGAAATCATAGTGACTTAAATGTGTATTAATATGAATAACATTGAGGTTGGTGCCAACTTGATTAACAATTTTTGTGTAGTAAGCATGCAATTAGGAAGCCCTAATGTGTTAAACTAGTTTATCCTGGATACAAGGTAAAGGAAAAAGACAAAATGTTAAATATCAAAATGTTATTGGCCTGAACTCTTTTGTAAGTATAAATCAACTGTTAAAATTGTAAACTAAATTCAAATATGCTGAAATCTGTGTAAAGTTTAAATTAAATAAGTTGGAGGACAGCTCCTCAACTTAAATTAATGTAATAAGAAATATTTAAAAAAAAAAAAATTAAGACTTCCACTACGAGGTGAATTTAGTCATAAAATCCCCAAGCTTAGATGGTCTAAATATAAATTGTTAAAAAACCAAGAATGTAAACCATATACTTTGATTTGTGTGTGGGCTTAGGCCCGTATATGCAATAAATCTATACTACTACTACTACTACTACTACTACTGACGCTTTCATTGAGTGCTGATTGTAACAAACAAATTTTATCAACACTTACTACATAGGCTAATTATGTTAGGCATAGCCAGGAAATTAAAAACGACATTTTGAATGATTGCGATCAGTATTTAAATAAAATAGTGCTGACAAAACAACCCAAAAGTCAAACGAATGCTGAATGTTAAAGTTCAAGGGGGCATACTTGAATCACAAGTTTATTTTGGGCTCAACATGGTACAGAGATTCTCGTCTGTAATCAAAAATTGAGCCAATTATTGATTGCAAAATTGCTAAACAAAATACGACAAACTTGTGGAACTCTGGGCTGTTTTGTTCTCACTCTTTTGCTATAAAATATGTAGCTGTAAGTAGGATATAATATTATAATAGCTTCTGACATTATAATACTAGCAAACCATCTCACTTAATTAAAGGAATAGTCAGAAATACACAACCATTGTGATTATAGGGTTTAGGTAACTGAAATATGTATAATTATGAGAGTACGCAAGCGAGCGTTATTTTTCAATTATTTTAATTTTCGTACAAGATAGTTATAGCACAGTTTAAATCGACTCTGAATACGAATGAAATAACTGGCGGCACCCAACATTGCATTTATTTTTAGACACTCTTTCTTTTTGGATAATTGTCGCATCAGATTATTATCGTCAATATGTCGTTGCATGGCATGGTAGGGGTAGATATTACGCTAGCAAACCCCGTGGTAATTATGTTGATACATAAAATTTATAAATGTACCTCTTTAAATTATCATATCTACAACAAATATGTATGTAATGGTATATCCACGTAACAGTAATATACGAGTATTATTGCATAGTTACACTGTGTATAATTAGTACTAAATGCCACGTATTGAATAATGAAATGGATTAAAACAAAAATTAGTAAATTATTCCGGCAGGCCGCAGGAGTGTATTGGGGCCAGGTCTAGTGAGCAAGGAGCCACATTTACTCAAAATATAATTACTATGGCAGTAATAGGCATTCTATAGCTTAACCTAAATACCATGTAATTATGTGTTAAATAATGCACAGGAAAGTTCTCAGACTCTTCCTATTGTTACTTTAACACGGACAAGGGAATTCCGCGACATGATGTGATTACATGAAACACCCAAATTCCTCACAAGGGAACCACGCCAAGTAGTACACCCAGATTTTAAAATCACACATTTCATAAAATCAGGCTACTCTTAAATAGTACAGAACCAAAGTAACTTGATTGCATTTTGCGTTGTTTGGCCACAATAGCCCGCTAAAGTTTAAAAAAATTCAAATTTTAATTTTTTGCGACCCTTGTACTTCTACAGTTCTTGTCCGATTTTGATGAAATTTTGTTTTTTGTGATCCTTAGGCTTTTTACTGAAAAGCTATTTCAGGATTTTGACAATTTTGAAAATTTTTATTTTTTTGAAAAAACAGTGATAAAAAATTGGGCCTCAAATATACTCATTTCTTAGATTTTTTTCAAAAAAATGAAAATTTTCGAATTTTTCAAAATCCTGAAATCGCTTTTCAGTAAAAAGCCTATGGATCACAAAAAACAAAATTTCGTCGCAAAATATTAAAAATTGAATTTTTTAAAACTTTGGCAGGCCATTGGGACCCAAGAACGCACAATGCAATCGAGTTACTTTGGTTCTGTACTATTTAACAGTAGCCTGATTTTATGGAATGGGTGATTTTAAAATCTAGGTGTACCACTTGGAGTGGTTCCCTTGTAAGATATAAGTGGCCTATAAAGATAGATCTCAAAAATAAGGGTTTCTCCAATTTTTTTTGAAAAAATTAAAAAATTTTTAGTTTTGTATAATTCTGAATCCTGAAACAACTTTTCTGAAAAAAGTCTAACTGTTAGAAAACATCAAATTTGCCAAAATTGGATTAGAGCTGTAGAAGTTACAGGGCGGCTAGGCGGCAAAATATTAAAATTTGAATTATTTTAAACTTTGGCGGGCTACTGTGACCAAGACCAAACAACGCAAAATGCAGTCGAGTAACTTTAGATCTCTACTATTTTAAAGTAGCCTGTATTTTGTAGGTATGACTTTTTGAAATTTGCGAGTTCCATGTAAAACCATTCCCTTGTAAGAACAATTTGTCACTGGTTAACGAGTCACATATCATTCTATGTAACCCTAACATGAATTATATTCTGGCAAACAACGCTTTAAAAATGCTATATATGCAAACTTTGACCTGTGCTCCTGGCTATCTATTAGAGACCCGCATTGTATTAATAGTCACCTGCGTTGTATTTAAAACTTTGCATTTCAAACCACATAAGCGCATTGGTAAAGCATAGCGAACCCCCAAGTTATATTCGAGACAAATAACGTATTGTCGTTGCAATAATTACAACAAAAATAAAACATTCTATATAATTTTTTACGCTCATTTATACCTAATTCATTAAATATATTTCAATATTTTAAATTATTAGAACAAAGTTAGAGTTATCTAGAAAAATTCAATGCAGCAATACAGCATTAATTGTAACGTCACAAACAAGAACAAGCATAAATAAAAACGTCCCCTGTTTCACTTTAAAGAAAGGGCCCACTTTTACACCCATATTTTTAATAGCTTTAAGCTGACGCTTTTGAATACTCTGATATTCTTTAACTTCTACAGTTCTCCATGACTTAAACCATTTTTCCGATGCACTGTGAATACTTCCAACAAGACCACACAAAACAAATTCTTGAATCATTCCAAATCCAACCAGCATAGTAAACAACCAAAATAAAATTGGGTCAAAGGAGTGGTATAGCATCACACTACCGTACATACCTAAAGAATGGCAACATATCAGCATAACAAAAAACGCTGGAAGAACAATTTGAGAACACACGTTATTAAACATTATGTTTGAAACTTGGAGCCCATTAAATATTTCAAACCTTTCCTAAAAGTTTAAGTTTGTTGTTTTGCAAAACGAGCAAGTTCACTTTGCTGTCCCAGGTAAATGGAATTATATTACACTTTGAAGCAAAATTAAAAAACACAATAAGTGTATAGACTTTGTCAACGGACTTAACATTTATATGAAAAAATTGTAAGTCAAAGTAAGCTTTAACCCGTGTTTTCACTTTTGTGAATTCAAAATGGAGTTGAAAAACAAGCTTTTAATTAGCACATCAAAATTGTGCGAACACAATAGTGCTAAAAAATCAGTATGGTGTCAAGTGAATTCTGAATTTCACAGTACAGTGACATAAGAGTGCAGAATTTAGTTGGAACGTTATAGTCACGGCTCATCTAGGATTCTTGTCAGAAATCACAAATTTAACTGATTGATGGTTGAAATTTGCATACATGAGTTGGACAAACTTTGGAATCTTTTTGCGTTTTTGTCAGCACATTTTTGTAATTGAATAATTAGGACATACAATGTCTTCCGGGATGGTAAATTTTGTGTATTATCATTATCATACTTAATTCGATGTCTAGTAAAAAAAGGCAATTTAGCGTTATTTAGCAATTATTGTAATTTTCGTACGAAATTATTTTATCTTTAGCAGTATATTACTCCTATTGTCATACTAATAACCGACATTCCCATCATGCAATTTATTTATTGACAGTCTTGACGTAATCGTTAGGACGCTGTGTCAGCAAGTTTTCGTAATTATGTAATTATGTATGCTTATAAGTAGTAGTATTTAATTACTATACTGTATGATTACCTTATGCCACGAGTCCAATAATGAAATGGATTAAAGCAAAACTTACGATTAGTTAGCAACTTGTTAACAGTAATAATCATTTATCAGATTCGCAAAAGTTGGGGCAGCAATTCCTTTAGTTCTGCGGAACTTCTTGAATTGTTATGGGCTCAATTAGCTAAGTAGATATTTTATGCAGCTAAATTATGGAACTCTATACCACTATACATACATACCAATAATATTATCAAAGATTTTCAGTATGAATTAAATAAATAGTTGGTGAGCAAGCGACATTAGCATACTAAGCTATATAGAATCCTTGTACTAAGAATACTATTAGTTATGCTTATCACCTCATATTATAATATTCTGATTTTGATAATATGTGTTGACATTTTGTTGAATTATGTTGTACTGCCTTTTATACTGATATGCCTGTTGATAATTTGGTAAACTACATTAACAAGTTAGTGTTCCATATGTTACTGTATAAACTACTAGAAATAAATGAGTTTTACTCAAATATTGTATATAAAGCCAAATAATTGAAGATATGTATTAGTAATCTAATTAATATTATTACTATTACTATAATTTAATATTTATTACTATTATTTATTATTCTAGTTAATATGTAGCCTAAGTGTCTGTCTATGGAATTCAGTGTTCGCCGCTGTTTGATTTGACAATAAAGCCATTACATTACATTTTTCATTACATTACAATACATTATTAGTCACAAAAATTTAGAACCGAACGAAAGAATTAGTTTGAGGCAGCAATTTCTGCGCATAAAAAACTGCCATTTTGATTTTATGATGTTTTTTTTAGTAAAGCAAAATGTTGTATTTACATGTTTTAGAAAAGTGCTAAACGCTTTTTTTTACTTGATTCTGAAAAGTCGAAATTGCTCTATTCACATGTTTTGAGAAAAGTCGAATACGTTTCATTTCCATGTTTTTGAAATGCAAGAAAAAATTTAATTGTATGTTTTTGAAAAGTAAAAATATTTTTTTTACCTATTTTTGAAAAAATGCAAAATGTTCCATTTACATGTTTTTTTTTTTAATTCAAGCAGCGGAGCTGCCTGCGCTGGCCATATATTGTCCGGCCCTGCAACAATTAATTTTTTTTGCTAGTAACAACCACCAATAAACGTCACTAATGATTTGTGATTATCCTAATGACCTCAATAAAGCAACATACCGCCACCCATTAGATTGTTTGTGTGGTAATTATCATTATGTTGTGACAGGTCAAACCCTAAACATTAACCGTAAAAATGTCAAGCCACCCAAGTTTCCTAGTATCTATACTAATAAATATATACAACTTCTAATTTTCCTGATTGTGACGTTAATGTAAGAACATAAATGTAAAAAGAGTTATAACACTAATAATAAACTTGCATTACACAATAAATTAACTAATTTTAAATAATTCACACGTGGAAATTCAATCTTTAACAACAATGTTTGATCTGTTTCATGTTCTAATGTTGCCAAGCTAAATTAATTTAATTATATATAAGGAAAACAACCAACCAACTTTTCGCGCTCTTTTCGAAAAAAAAATATCTCCTGAAAAAATTCGATTACACGTTGACAAGTTATGCTCGTTAGAGTTACTACTCTGTAGCACATACTGTAACAGAGTCTCCAGGGTGATACAAGCAGAATCATGTGCAGCAGTTTGTAGTGTGATCCGTGCTGCACTGTTCCCCGTTTTGAACACACTAAATAAGACACAAAAGATGAATGACATTAAAATGGAATTCCATACTCTAAATATATTAAATTCAACCGGTTTACGTTTATTGTTTATTCCTCTCAAACATAATGATACAATGTATGGAAAGACTTAACCACTCACTTGTTGTAGTGGAATATGAAATATGATGCGGGGCATCCAATAGGACGGGTAGTGCTTCTTCTAAATTATAAATAAAAATATAATAAAAATAAGGGCAGCATTAACAGTAAATATGTAGTATATCGTGTTATTTGTTATTCTCATTTTCCCCCTTCGACGAATTAGGTATGGTATTATTTATTTGTGTCAATTTACATAATTTGAAACCATTTTGTAATACTTAATCGATTTTGACGAAATAATAATATTAACTACTTCATTAGATGCTTAACCTCAGCATCTAAAACCCCACTGCGGCATTTAAATCAGCGAGCACAGGGGAATTTCATCTTCCCTAAAAACCTTGGAAAGTTATTATATAAAAAATGTCCGGGCCGTCCATAAATTATGTCATCAGTAGGGCCAGTAGGTAAAGTCGGCTTGCCATGTATAGGTTGGCCCTTTACACAGTGCTAAAGTGATGGGGGGGGGGGGGGTGAATAAATAGTGAAAATTTGGGCGACATCATTTATGGACCATCCCCAATACAGGCTGATATAATTGCTTTGCCGGAGCCGGATGATCCGCATCTTTAACAGGTTTTGCCGTAAATGTGTTAGCAACCAGGAATCAAGCAAAATAGATCATATAATTAGCTGCTATTCCATGTTCCAAAATTTTGAAATTAACAGATAAATCGGCTGTAGTTAATAGAAAATACAGTTGCCATAGGTTTACTAGAACTTTATTGAGGATTTTTGAAAGCGTGGTCCTCCGCTTTTTAAAATAGTGTTCAATAAAAGTTTTAAAAAATTAGGCTAATTTTAACATTAAAAGTACCGCAGATAAACAGTAGATAGCACCGTTTGCATTCAAAGTAATATCAATTATGTTTCAGCATGTAGAGTAGAGTATAATTATAATTGTATATCAAAAACACAATTATTATTTTTTGGAGAAAAATTTAAAAAATTCCATACCCGTGTTTTTCAAAAATTACCATGGTGGTAAATGCCATAAGAAAAATCTGTTTTTTAATTTCGACAAATTTTAAATTTAATTTTAATTTTTTTTAGTGAACGAAAGTACGCATGCGCAGCATGTTGCTAAGCCATTTTTAGTTTAAAGTGATGCTCTTCTCAGAAAAAAATGTTTAGTGAAAAAAGCGCTGTTAACGTTAGAAAGTATCCCTCGTAAGTACTGTACAATAATAATTACTGTTTTTATTGTATTACACAATACGCTCAACCGTTTCGATACTTTTATTACTGACAGACAGGCTAGGAAAGACTTCTTAATGTGATGCAAGTTGAGAAAAAACTCATTATTAAAATGGACACAAAAGTATTATAAACATAATATTCTACGTCTAACGACTTGACTTCACTACCACAAAACAAACTACACATTAATATTTGTTCGTGAATTATGAAACTGTATTTTAAAAAATGAACAAGTTGGCAGAACCCAATTAAAGACTATTAACAACGGTTAGTACTTCTTTTAGTGTTTATTATTCATGCAAAGTATTAGACAGGTATTGGTCGAATTTATTTTCCTGTTTTATCTTCTTCTGGTTCTCAGAGAATAAAATTAGCTTAACATTAATTGCTTCCTACACTAAAACTTTTGCTTTTTAAGAGTTATAATGATCAGGGCCGGATAATGTGGCCAGTGTAGGCAGCCGTGGCTGCCTGAATTTTCTCAAAACATGTAAATGAAACATTTTGGAGTTTTCAAAAATATGTAAATAGAACATTTTGAGTTTTCAAAATCATACAAAATAATATTTTTGTACGTTTTAAAAACATGGAAATAGAACATTTTCCACTTTTCTCAAAACATGTAAATAAAACATTTTGCATTTTATAGAATCAATTTAAAAGAACATTTTAAACTTTTCTAAAACATGTACCTAAATACAACATTTTGCTTTACTAAAGAAAACAATCAATAAAATCAAAATGGTGGTTTTTGCATTGAAACAAATTGCTACCTAATATCAATTCCTTCGTCCGGCCCTGATAATGATGTCTTTAATATACTTGAAATACGGAATACACATTACACTGAACTGTTAAGAGTTGAGAGGCAGTGAAGACGTACAACTGTATCTGAGCTGTTCAAGGGCAATACACTCATCGAATTTCATTTTTGCTCAAATGCAGCTGCAAAGTTATTAGTATATTGGACCTGATTATTAGTTGTAACTACGGCCAACTGAATAAATACAAAAAATTGAAATACAAATGGAAAATTACTTTACCACTCAATTAAAGACAATTAATGATTTCTATTTATCTTTCCAAAAATCCCAAAATCAAACAATAACAAACTCTTTAGATATACCTTGTGTACACTTAAATAAATTGCATTTCCTTTATTTATTTTAAACATCCTTAAATATGAAAAAAACATTTAAATAATGCTCACTAATTTCCTTGAAAATACATACAAAACAAAACTACTTTGCTTTAAATATACTTGCTTATTGTCATGTAGTGACAGTTTAATGTATATTTGAGTGGTTGTAATAAAAAATGGTAAATATATTTGTACAATTTTAAATATCACTTCCGGAAATAAAAATAGCTCATATGGCCATTTAAAACACAAAAACGAATCACAATCATTTTTTAGTTTATATTTCTGTTATTCTGTTATTACATTTACTGAAATGTAAAATGTGTGGATTCACTATATTATATTATATATATTATATTATCATAATTACTGTGATCAAAAGGTTTTGAATTAACAAAAAAATTAAAATGGCGCAAACGCGATTTTTCTTTCCGTACATTGTATTATTATTCGCACTCCCTGTAATTTACTGCAATGCTACTGCACGCTCAGCAGGCATAGGGCTTGAAAACAATAAAATATTTTTAGATATGACGCAAATTATTGAAAGTAAACACATACAAAACTGCTACATTCAATTTTACACATTTGATCATGTTATTAATTATCAAAATCTCAAAATTCCAACTATCACTCATGAAAATGGCGAGTGTAACTCAAATGACTATAATTTCCTACCCTACAAACATGTGCCTACCGCACTGGTTTTTGAAAGGAGAAATATTCATTGCTACACTCTTGTCGTAGTAGCGCATGCGTTCAAAAATACAAAATGCTTCGCGCAAAAACATTTGTTTAGACTATTAGACGCCCTCTCCAAAAGTGTGAATATCTTACCAGAGTGGTTTTTATTTGTAGCAAATCAACTTTTAGCAAACACATATGAACTAAGGCAGGCTCAAATTGCTTTGTCCCGAACTGCACAAAATTACAAAAGTAAAAGACATCTTCCAATGTCATTGGATTTTATTTATGCAAAAAAACAAACACGATCGCACGCCCACAATGTTGACAACGTTCAATATTTCTTTGCAAAATCAAGAGCAGAACCAACCAATATAGATGCAGGCTCCCTTTACACTAAATTAAACGAGACAGTGCGATTAAATTATTACGCTTGTGTAACAAACAACTGTTTCAAGGAAACAATGGAGCGCTACGAACGCTTTATTGAACATGGCAGAAACTTTACGTGGATCACCCAACCATTCCGTAAAGTTACTGTGACTTACCTGAAGGACATTAAAAACGAGAAGTCACCATTTCACCGACAAAGTTCAGCACTCCCAACCATGTCGGAGACAGTATCAGGATTTCTGATGGCAAGACAGAACATAACATTTCTAAATTTCATCAAGTTAAATACACCTCTGTCGGGACCAATATTGCGAAATTATGTGATTAACAAACTAAGTTTTTTTGAAAATTCTCCATACAGTATTATGTTGTACCCTGTTGGAAATACTCAATCGTACAAATTTATTACACCACACAATGTACGTAAAAATCAAACGTCATTTGAAATATTTACTGATCCGCTTCACTCAGCCATTTGGTGGACTCTTTACGGAGTAATTATTGCAATTTCACTCATCATTGAAATTGGAGCACTAAATTGCTCAAGGCCAGAAACACGTGCATTATACGGTATTGCAACTCTTCTGCAACAATTTACAAATAATTTGCTCCTTATTTCCGCTGCACTTGTTGAGCAGTCAGGTGTCCATTTGTTACTACGCCGTGTTAATGGCGCTTATATTAACCGCGTATGCTCAATTCTACTAACACTTTGGCTCTTTCTCGGAATAATTATCTCAAACGGATACAAGGGGGCACTTAAGTCCGACTTTACGCTATCACATTCCTATGAAACTAATTGGACATCAATACAGGAGTTCAAAAACTTTACATTGTATACATTCGTAAGGCGAAGCAAATGCAACGATGTTTTCAAGATTTGGTCAAATTTAATTAGGGGGAGAAGTTTAGATGAAGATACTCATCTGCCTCAACGCTACTTTGCTTACTCTAAATGTAGCAGAGACTACTTAGAATGTGAATTTTACAATGAGTTGGCTTCAAAAATTGAAGATGAGACAATCATTAAAAATCAAAATTATTTAGAATTTGTCAAAGAAATTAGGCAACTGACACTGCAGACAGTTCACATCTGCTCATCAAGTTTATCAATAGAGAGGGTAGTTAAGGAAACAGCCATGGCAGAGAATAGTCGAATAGCATTTGTTTTTCGGGAGGATGAATTTGAACTACATTGGAAGCGTTTTCAGAAAATACAAAAAACAATCCCTAATTTGAAGTTTGCCCACAATATGAATACTAGGGATTATTTTCTACGTCGACCCTCATACTATGGTACTCCTATAGGAATGCACAGTTACCACGATTGGATTCCTAATAGAATGAAAGTGCTTTTGTCCTCTGGAATTTATTGGTTGTGGGAAAAATGGTATCAAATTAAATTGGTAGGTATTGTTCCACCTGTACAAGCGGGATTCTCACAAAACGTTGAAATTAGTAGAAAACCACTTATGGGCATGTCTTTAACAGAGTCTGATGTTTTTGTTTTGTTTTACCTATTTGGGATTGGAGCAGGAATTTCGCTGACAGTATTTGCTATTGAAATATTTTGTAGCGGAGTACTAACGTTACGTGCACTTAATTGGCTTATACCTAATATCAGAGTGAGGCTTGCCTTTAATAGAGGATATATTAGTGTAATCGAAATGTGTATGATAAGTTATAGGCAATTAAACTTTAATTATTTTTAACGTTAATGGCCTATGTTGAACTATCCTTGGCATTCCTTGGGCCAGGCTTGCTACAGGGCGAGAGTTCTAATCTCGGCGGCGGCGACACCTTGTTTTGATTCTAAAGAAACCTATTTAAAAAAAACCATATTACTTTTAAATAGCACAGATCCAAAGTAACTCGAATGCTTTCTTCGTTGTTTTGTCTTGGTCATGCTGACCCGCTAAAATTTAAAAAAATTCAAATATTAAAACTTTGCCTCCCTATACCTTTTACAGTTCTTATCCAATTTTAATAGTCACACAGGAAAGTGATTACCGTAAGGGCAAACCCTTCTAGCCGGAATATGTAATTATAATTATGTATGTAAGTATGCAATTTAGCGATAACATCATAGCAAGAATTTTAATAATCGTAATAGGTTTTCGTTTTCGTACTGCAGTTTAATACTATACTTGTCATACAAATAACCAAAATACCCAACATTACATTCAATTGTAGAAAGTCTTCGCATAATCGTCGCAGCAAATTGTCGTCACGTAATTGCAGATCCATCATAAAAAATAACGGTAAATGAATTTATGTCATTATTTCATCATTTATTTTAGTCGGTTCGGTTATTTTTATTAGATGTTTGATTATGTTATTATAAATAATAAACTTATTTAAAATTTAAAACTTGACACATTTAATACAGTAGTTTTATTTTAGCTCTGTTTTGCTTGCGCCTTCATGACTTCTACGGAAACTATTTTGTGACTTAAACCTGATGAATTTAAGGTATTTATAATTTTACAAAACATCAGTATTTATCAGGCTTATTGCTAGATAACAATAAACGCCTACAAAGATATTTCCTTACAAATCAAAGCAAATGCCTATAGTCCTCTGCAATAGTATTTGTGTTCCGCCTATAATAAAAGTTTAAGGCAACATTGCACGAATAAAATTTACCTACTTTTCTAATAATAAACAATGATTAATTAATTGAACGCCTTTAATTTGTATGTTTATCCTTCAGATACTCGTATTAAGTTAACAACTAGGTTTGTTGCAACTTTATCATTAGTCTATGTCAATGCATGAATAGCTAATACATTGAAATTCACTTGCATTTAATATCGTCTGTGAAGAACCAAAATAACCCATAGCCAATTTAGGCTAGAATCAAAATGAGCTATCTCATACAAACAAAATGAGAAACATGCGTAAAATGTTAATTACGAGATTTAAAAAAGTGTAAAATGTTCTATTTACACGTTTTTGAAAGTTGCAAAATGTTTTATTTACTTGTTGTTTGAAAACTTCAAAATGTTTTATTCCCATGTTTTTCAATAGTGCAAATTGTTCTATTTCAATTTTTTTGAAAAATGCAAAATGGTATATTTAAATGATTTCAAGCATATTTTAATATATTTTGTACATGGTACATACTGTTTTTTAGCTAAAAATGGAAATTGGTGGTTTTGGTTCTTCACAGACGATATACATACATCTTGTTGTTTTGTTTCAATAAAACTGTAGTTTAAGTGTCAATACATAGATTTAGCAAAAAGTATTGTTCCCGAATGTTTTTTATTGTGGTTGTTTATTTTATGATGATAATAGCGACAAACAGAATTGATTAATACAATTTTGTCGGATTATTCAAATAGAATAATTACAAAATTTCTGACAAAACACACTTCAATCTGTTTAAATTAAAATAATAAAGTATCGAATTAAATCTACGCCTATGTATATTGTAGTTTACAAGAGTATAAATATTTGAGATATGAAAAATTACAGTCATACTCTATTCACAAGCAGCTCTACAAGAAGAACAGAACAATTTGCAAGGCAATAATTGTTAATTAGAGATAATTATATTTCAGGTTAGAACGTATAAATGTAATTAATTCATCTTTATATTAAAATTCAAATTTACTTGGTTAAAACTTTTGTCCAAGGCTAAAGCATTGATGAATAACCTAAGTTGTTATTTAGAGAGATAATAAAGGCACTGTGCAAAATTGTAATCAAAATGCGTCTCATTATATTGTGGCTGTTGGTAATTACGGTCTTTAACATGGCCAGTGCAGTCCCACTTGAAACCCCAGGTATGGAAAACAATATGACACATTTTTATTGCTTAATTATACCGTAGTAACTAATTACATCTAAACTAAAGTATTGTGCGATGAGTAATGTTACAATTTAAAATTTTTTGAATTGTGAATTTCTTCGTAAGAACAAGAAGGCAAGGTTAGTGATCGAAATGGTCTGGTCCGGACCAGTAAAATCTGGTCTGGTCTGGTCTGGTCTGGTCTGGTCTGGTCTGGTCCGAGGATTCCGGACCAGACCAGACTTTTTTGGACCAGACCAGACCAGATTTTACTGGTCCGACCATATGCAGAATTTTTAAAGAAATTCGGCGGTATGATTTTTTTTCTGCTCTTTAATGTTAAATCAACTATGTACATATATATTTATGTATTACACTTAAAATCAATTCTTTTAAATGAGTGATATTCATTTTTTGAAAAATTCGGAACAAAATTTTATGCGAAATTTCTGAGAAAAATTTTGTTTTGAGATTTACTGGTCCGAAGTGGTCTGGTCTGGTCTGGTCCGGCCGTCGGACCAGACCATATGGTCTGGTCCGGTGATGTCGGACCAGACCAGACCATAAAACCCGGACCAGAAAAATGACCAGACCATTTCGATCACTAGGCAAGGTACAGCTACAGCTACCATTTAGTGAGGATGGTCTGGCATCATTTGAACAGGTGTCTTATTTTTTTTAATGTCTTGTAGCTTTTATTAAGTTTAAAAAAACATTAAAAAATCTAGTATTTATTTAACTGTTGTTTTAAAATAAAATGTAATTTGTTTGTATTTCTTGTGTATTTAAGTGCGTTGGGAATGGGCAAAGGTGTTCGACAGACGGAAGCACAAACTGCTGTTCAAGATTTTGCTTGTACCACCCTGGAGATAATGTAGGAATCTGTGAAAACAGATAGGTAAAATTTTGAAAAAACGCAGTCTGAGCAGCTTAGTCGAAAAATGTATTTTAGCATTGCCGCATAACATGAGATTGTCTGTATATAGTCAACTTGTTTCTGTACATTTACCATATTTAGTTACAATTATTGATTATTGCATGTACAGATAACTTTAAATAAAAACTAAGTGATGAATAAAACTTATACGAAAATAAATTAAACAATAGAAAATACGCTTTCATTACAAATAATGTATCTATTGCTGTTTAACCTCTCTTTGCTCGGCAGGGAAAAAGGGCCTTTTTGGAAAATAATGACATCCAATGTTAAACATAGCCATTGACACAATAATTAACCTGACAACAAGGAGGGGTTCTTATAGCCCTAAAAATGGGAACATTATAAGACGCCATTTGTGAACGATCCCTATAGTTTAACACTTGTAACTATTCCATACTATATCACTCTAGTGTATAATACAAAATTTGTATTTTATTGATATACCCCTAGTGCAGAATGGAGATAGTCAGTTTTGCTTTTAGCTCGAAATACAGATAGCCAGATTTGATCTTTCGCCGACGGCCGACGATTTTTAAAATACCTGATTATAAATATTGATTAAACTCCTTTAGACAATTGAACCGATTAAACTGATAAAGTGCAAACTGAATTATAAGGCGCATAATATCATGCCACCAGTAAACATAATACTTGTTGAGCTTATTATCTATATGGAAATGCAAGTAAAAATTTTACTCCTTATATAAACAACCACAAATACAATAGTTTGTAGCGTTGAAACATTAATTCTAAATTACAAAGTAAAAACAATATGCAATTTTTTGACATGCTGCATATTTTTTTAACGTTGATTTTTTGAATTTTAAATCAACATCAAAAGTTACCGGGCATCCAGTGGGCATGAAGGCTTTAGACCCTCCCCCCAACATAGTTCATAACAATAGCCTGACAATAGGTCGAAATAGTTTTAAAAAAATTTTAAAGTTTGAACTTACCGAATGTTTCAAATAACTAATTTTAATTTGCATACTGAAAAATGTGGGCAATACAATGACGACAAGAATATGTTTTTCGTTTTTTTTGTAACGAAAAAACAAATCGTAACTTTCATTTTAGAAATATGTATCACTTCAATTTTCACTTTAGGATTAAAATAATCATATAATTAGCTAATTCTAAAGCTGTATAGAAAAATTAAAATTTAGACTAAAATTGAAACCCATAATTGCCACAACAATAATCCTGGAATTAACTACGCAATTATGTCTGACACAAATAGATATGTGTCGTATAATTTAAAATACTACCTACTAAATACAAATAACTCAAAGGTAATACGCCGACTAGCACTAAAAAATTAAGCTTGCTAAGCCGCAAATTCACAGAAAACGCACAGTAAATAATTATTGCATCGCATTTTTTAACCTACTACCATTAATCATTAAGTAGCTCAACAATTAATCCATATTTATTTTCAGGTCATGTTAACTAGTTCATTACATTTAGTAGACTAATATGTAATCAAAACAGAAAAAAGGAATTCATTAAAAATAATTCAATTCTTATCTTTTAATAAAAAATATTAAGCATAAAATGCCCCAACCACGACGAAGTATTTCATGCGGCAGGAAAGCGTAATAATAAATATTACAAATAACAACAAAATCAACGTGAAGATATAGAACGCCCCAATATTACTAACTAAATTATCAACCGCACTATTTACTTTGCCATATTGTAAATAAATAATAATATTCAAAAGCCAACACGGCGCGGTAATACCATGTACCTAGTTACCTTGAATCATCGCCCACTTTTTATTATCTCTATTTAACACTTTAATTCATTGTAAGCCTAAGCAAAGATATTTTTTTTGATGAGGCAGCTAAAATTCTCCTATTCTTGGAACTACCTAATTAGTTAAATGATATTCTGGCTTTATACAAAATTCCTTGTGCATGACAAACGCTAGGATTTTGAGTCAATTACGGAACTACAAATTATGTCATATTTAAACTAGTTTACGAATTGAGGTATTAATTTCAAAAGTCAGTAAATAAAGTACACAAGGTGGTCCCCAATGATCCTTTCATCTGTCAGTCTGTCAAACTCCTTGGACTATAAATATCACAGCGTTCGAAAATTAAATTCATAGCAATTCAAGCAGTACAGCAGAGCGCAATATAAATATCAGAAACTATTAAACAATAATTACTTTTTGAGCAATTTTAGTAAACTCTTTTTCCTTTCTTCAAACCTAGAACCTGTCATTTTCAGGTAGAAACCTGCTTTAATTAAACTTTAAACTTGCAAATAATCCCTTCAGAAAATACACAATGCGTTTCGTAATTCTGATTGTGGCTGTTGCTACACTTGCTTTGGTCTTTCATGCGGCCAATGCAGTCCCGCTTGAAACTTCAGGTAATTAAAAAATAATAATATCGTTTATTTTATTAAAATTCAATTTTTGTCGTTTTAATAATTATTATGAATTTTATTTTTTCTGTTTATAAAATTTAGAGAATGAGCTTGGGTCGCTATTTAGTGGTGATGTTCAGGCCTCATTGAAAAGTGTAAGTTTTGCTTTAATTGAATAAAATTAAATGGTGCACATGATTGAACGCCATGCATGTTTCCTAGTAGGATTTAGTATATAGAGTTACTTAATTTATACTACATAGTTACAATTATATGTCAAAAATTTTAAAAGATAGGCCAAGTAAACTAGTGGAAAAAAGTAGTATAAATTGGCCAGGTGACTTAAAATTGTTTTATTTTTTTGTGTTTACGTTGCAGTGTCTCAAAAATGGAAAACCTTGTAGAACAGATGGAACCTCAAACTGCTGTAGCAGATTTTGCTTGTGGCATCCAGGACAAACCAGAGGAAAGTGTGCTACAAGAGGGTGATAACTACAAGAGTTGAGGGCGCATAAATTTTGCGAGCGAAAGTTTTGATTGAACGAAATAATTTTATTGTACTATTAAATCTAAAATGAGTGATCCAAATTCAAGAAATGATAGGATATATAACATAGCGTACATTTAATTATACCTACATATATATGGTCTAGTACTACAGAATAATATGTTAAATTAAAAAAATACCTAACTTAATGTAATTATTGTTTTTCTTAAAACACAGATTAGCTGTGTAAATTGTTACCACAATTAAAAACATGAATTAAAATGATAAAATTTAATAAGTAACTATCTTAATCGTATCTACCTACAAGCGTGTGAAATATAAACATTGATTATTGAATTTAAATTCACGCATGCGTGCATTTTTACTTTAATTTATGTAAATGAGTCTCCCTTGTTTCTACTAATGCTGTCTCATGTTAAATTTTTACGCCGCATTGACGCAATCATGAAGCTGATGATCAAAGAGACATGGAGACCAATGAAAAGGATTAAATCTCAAACAAACGATAATAAGTACAGGGTGGGCCATTTATTCCACGGGATTGTAGCAGGCTATAAAACCCAAGTTTTTTTATTCGCATGAAACAAACAATATACTAAAACAAAGACAAAATCTGGGAGATTTGTTTGACACCTCATCCATTGAAATCGGCTAAGAATTGGTTACAAAATGGCCTAACTAACAAAAATTACAGTTTTTTGGTTTTTTGGTCAATCCTAAAATTATGTTTTAACAATTTTGATTTAAAATGAAAACGTAAAGTTATTAAGACTATAGCCACAAAAAAAATCTAGCAAACATTTCAAAATTTAACGAATTAAATTTTAAAATTTTCAAAATTAAAAATTTCAAAATTTTTAAAAATTATGAAATTTTTGAAAATTATGAAATTTTAAAAAATTTTGAAATTTTTAATTTAAAAAATTTAAAAATTTAATTTGTTGAATTTTGAAATGTTTGCCAGACACTACTTCTACTAATGAAGCTACATGCTGCACGAACTTGCATCTCATAGCGTTATGTATGAAACCTGATTTTTGAATTTCAAGTCCTTGAATACTTGAAACTAATTTCCTTACTTCTGGTTGAGGCATAAAAAGGTAGAAATTATGTAAAATATTATGGCAAACTACATATTACAAGCTATTTTGCATTAGAAAAGAATATTAAAGCAGCCGTACAAGACAGCCGTTGGAAAAGCAGCATTGTGGTCTTCGTCTTCATGCTTTGCCAATATACACCACTACCACTAATGTAGTTAGTTACATATTCAGTGAGCATAGTTGTATGATTTTGTACTGTACTCTGAAGCAGTGTGTAGTGTACTAGTACTTTAAACTGGTAACTATGTATATCCGCTAGTTTTCCCATTCACATTTACCCACCACGTGTGACGTGTGCCTACTTCACTAAACAAAATCAGGTAATTACTTTAGTAAAGTAATAAGTAGTAAAATATTTTAAGTAGGTGAATATTTTGTAGAAAAAAATTAGTGCAACTTAATAATTATTTTACGACGCTTGCGCTGGTAGTACAGAGTTAAATTGACAATTGACATTGACAATAATATTATGTGAATTTTTCTTGATTTTATTATGTTTAAATCAAGATCTGCGTTTGAAAAAACTTAAACTGTATACGTCTAAAATTATACGTGCGATGTCAAAATTTAATTCTAGCTATAGCTCAGAAATTGAATTCGGCAACATAAAGGTGCCAGAAAAAGAAATTATTCAAGATAAATCTGTGGTTATAGGTTCAAGTGAAACCACATCAAATAAAAACCATTTAGGAGGGATTAGTGAAGTTTTAAATAATAGATCAGATCTGAGTTCTAATGGAGTAGTAACCAGGCATCCATATTACCTTTTACTATCCGTTTTATTCGCAATTATAATTTTATTAGTAAGCGGAGCTGTGACCTTCTACTTTTTGCAGTCTCAAAAGCAAGAAAAATTGTTACCGACGACACTCGTTTCAACGTTCTGTGAGGCAAATAAGGGGACACACTCTCAGTATGCGACAAAATTGAAATACGCTAATAAAATTTTTGGTGAGCTTATCGAATTATAAATTTGCTACTAATGATTGTAAATGTCCTTATGGAAATGGAAAAACAAGTTAAAAATTTTAAATGTTTAAATGTCTGTTTGATATTCGAGTGTTGTATAGGAAAAAGTTGTAAGCTAGTAATAAAATTGTAAAAATTGGACTCTGATTTTCAACAGACGAATATGGTCTTGAATGCCATCAGAATGGGATACTTGGAAGTGAGTAAACAGAGCCAGCAGAGTTTCCCCACCAAGTGCATTTTTCTAGCTCAAAGATCAAATGTGGAGGGTCGATACTAAACGAAGATTTTGTAATCACAGCAGCACACTGTTTCTTCACAAGCAACGGGACCTGGAGGGAGTCATCTTGCCGTTGGAAATTAGTCGGAGGGGACACGAACCTCAACCAAACTGAAGGAACTGAACAAATACGAAACATCTCAATCATTTACACGCACCCGGGATTTAAGTCTGGCTCACCAAAGGATGACATTGCCCTTGTTAAGCTAAGCAGACCTTTCAAGTTCAATGGATTTGGACAATCACCTTTCCTTCCACCCCGAAATTTCTCACTACAAATTCCATTTGACACAAAACAATTGTCAGTACCAGGACACATGCAAAAAAATACAGAATATTACGTATAGTTTATACTTTTATGAAATTTTACTTTGTTATTTACTATAAACATACAAGTAAAAATAAACCTAAAGGAATTAAAAAAAACAAGGTCCATAGGTGAAAGCAATTTAATGATCTTATATATTTATTATATTTATTTAGTAATATATCTTATATATCTTATTTAGTTGTCAACACATTTTAAACAATGTAACCTACAAATTTTATGTATCGTGCAGTGTTTCAAACGAAAGAAAAATTATGCAACAATTGGTTCGAATTTTTATATGTCGTTTTTAATGTCAAATTTTTGAAGTAGAGCATTAACTTTTTTTAATATATTTAAGCCAAGCTTCAAAGTGTTTAGCCAATACGTCATAGTAATAAATAAAAAAATTATGATCCTTAAAGCGACACGCGTGGGTTGAGCTTCACATTATTGCGCAGATAAATATCAAATTGAGTTTAAGAATTTGATATTTGCAATGCATATTATCAACAAAGAGGCAAATCTGACTATCTCTTTTTGGTGCTAAAAGCGAAAATGACTATTTGAGCGCACTACAACACAAAAAAACGTCGATGTAATTAAATGTATTTAATAGTAATAATTTATTCATTGGGTCGATTTAACCGAAGTTCATACAACGAGACTCAACGAGTCACTGTGGGTGAGGAAATAGGAGGCTACCGCGTTAGATCGTCTCGGTCTTTGTTATCTTTTACCTATCCCCGTCCCCTCCTCCACAGTAAAGGAGTCCCATTCCCTAGGCCCCTACAGTAAATAGTGGTCACTAAGGAGCACCGAAGGAGATTGGGTTTCAATCATCCATCCAGTGACGTTTAGCGTACAACACCGAGCCGTAAACGATTAGCAGTGGCCGAGGATTGAAGCCGGGTCTGAAACTGTAAATTTCGTTACAGTCTGCAGTCCTAACCGCTCACCCAAGCACGCCTGCCTGATTAAATGTATTTGCACATGAATAAACCTAATTTGTCTTATCGATGATTCGATTAGTAAATTTTGAATTGCGGATTTTGCTTAGATATTTTTATAAGTTACACCAACCTACTGTAGCAACGGAGCAGCTGCATTAAATATGACAGGTAATACCCCACCTTATAAATAAAATTTAAAATCTTTAATTAAGGAAAATATCGTAAGTGTAGACCTAATATGACCCACGTCCATTTTTGCTAAAATTAAAATCTATTATCTACACAAATATTGAAATATACGTTTTTGAAAGCATTTCAATAAAACCTTTTACACACACTTTTCAAAAATAAATGTTAGGTATAATTTGAAATTTTACAATTTTAAAAACAAGTAATTAGAATATTTTAAATTTTTATAGAACCTATAAATTAGACAATTTGCATTTATAATTACCTATTGTACATATAACATTTTTTAATTTTCAAAAACAAAGTTTTTAATTTTTTGCAATTTTTAAAACACCTGTTATGGAACATGATGCAATGTTTGCAAACAAGTAATAAATGGAATATTTTGCTTTTTTAAAAACATCTGTAAATAGACAATTTTGCTTTTTTTTTAAACAATTGAATAAAAATTCTACTGTAAGCATAAATAACAAGTGAATACATAGAACATTATGCTCTTATTAAACAACACGTCATTTTAACAATTTACGTAACTTTCTCATTATGTATTTTTTTGACGTAGCTCATTGTGGTTCTTAGCTTAAATTGGATTTGGGTCATTTTGCTTCTTCACTAACGATTTATTCCACGAAAATTGCCTTTAATGCATATTTAAGTATCATATAGTATAGGATTGTATTAACAGAATTACTAACTCGCTTTGTCCTCAAGAGGAACTGCAGCAGCCGGGTACACGACCGCAGCTAAGGTGCACACGGTTACGGAGCTACAATCACGATTAAAACACGCATTTTGATTCTTTTTCAACTTAAAATTGAAGAATCTAAAAAACGTTTACGTTTAATATAAGTTCAGAAAGTGTGCAAGACAAATACAAAGAAAATTTAAAAAAGTTCAAATTTAATCTAATACTTTGATGCTTACCAGTTAACTGTGTACAATTAGAAGTATATAATTATAAGCACTTTGTATTTCTTTTCTCTTGTTTACTTCTGGGAAACAAAATTTTATTATAAATATAAATTTACGCAGCTTTTTTAAATTCAAATCGTCCTATTTTGCTGTTAGGGCTGCCAATAAACAAGGGCTCCAGCTCTTGAAGGTCATTGTAATTGTAACCTTTTAATTTTTTTGACATTTTTTATTTTCAATTTCTGTACATAATTATTTGTGACATTTTATGGCATTTTTGATTCATATTTAATTGATTCACGTAAAATTAATTTTTCCAGTTTTATTTAAAAAAATATTTAATATAACGTTTTGCCTTACAATGCACTAATTTTTTACATATTTTGCATATATTTACGGTTTATTCAATTATAAGCCGAATTAAGCTATAGCGTCAAATAATGATGCACCGAACGCAGATACGCCATAAAAATGACGCCGACTGTTACGTGTGCCGAACGCAGATACGCCTTAATAGGGTGTCAACTTATTTTCAAGCTTAAATAAAAAAACATCTTTGCTCTTGCAGGACATTGGACACTTATGGAGCTACATCTGTTAATACGTTGCTGAAGCACCAAGGCCTGACGAAGGAATTACTTTCAGACAAATATTTGTTATAAAACACAAACCAACATTTTATTTTTAATAATTATTGTTTTCTTTGGTGAAGCAAAATTTTGTACTAATGTACATATTCTACAAAATTAAAAAATTTTTTTTTACTTGATTTTTAGAAAAGTGCAAAATGTTCTATCTATATGTTTTAATAAAAGTGTTAAAAATGATTTATTTGAATGTTTTTGAAATGTACAAAAAAATTTATTCGCATTTTTTTTCAAATGTACATAAAGTTTTATAAGCATTCTTCTGAAAATTTAAAATATTATTTTTACATATTTTCGAAAATTACACAATGTTCCATTTGCATGTTTTTTGAAAATTCAAACAGCGGGAGCTGCCTGCGCTGGCAGCATTATCCAGCCCTGTAAATCACATATAGGTACCAATCTAATTATATACTTTCTATCTAGGATCATCTGTACAGAACTCTATTAACGCCTATCAGAAAAACAAAGCCACTTCCACTTTTATGTTTTATATAATGTAAAGGGAATTATGCCGGAATTAAATAATTTATTATCCCATGAATTTTGCCGATTAATTCCAAAACTGTGTTTAACAGTACTGCTAATGAAATTAGTTGAAAATACATAATAGAGGTTTTGAGACTTCAATCAATTTTACTTTAAGCTCAAAACTACCAAATTAAATAAGGTTTTTACCTACAGGTATAATTAAAAGAATAAAACTTACACAAAATATTCACAAAGTAAAATATCACCTTAAACGGAGAAAACGCATCACTTTACTTCGTACACTTTACGATATACTGACTTATTGTACATTAAAAGTAAGCAATTTTGAAATTATATGACATAATTATAGATAGTAATTTATGAAGTTCATTAAATGCCATATAGTTTCAGTTACCTAATGTAGGTATGCAATAATAATTTTACTAATAAAGCTACATTCTGCACAAAGTTGCATCTCATAAAGCGTCATAGAATTAAGGAACCTGAATTTTGTGTTTCGAGTTCTTGGCTACCTAAAAAACTAATTTTCTTGCTGCTGGTTCAGGCATAGAAATGTGGAAATTATGTAAAATATGCGGAACTACATTACAATCTAGTTTGCATTAGGAAAGAATATTAAAGCTGCCGTACAAGACTGCTATAGGAAAAGTAGCCTTATAGTCGTCATGCTTTGCCAACATACATGATTAATGTAGTCACTTATATATTTAATGAGTAATTATAATTGTATGATATTGTACTCTGAACCAGCGTGTAGTACTTGGAACTGGTAACTATATCTGCTAGTTTGACCATTCACATTCACCTGCTATGTGTGTCTACTTCATTACAAAATATCATAAGTGATTATTTTATTTCCTAATATATTCCTAATATTTTCATAAAATATTTTAGTAAAGTAGCATCACAATCACAAGCAACTCAATAATTATTTTACAACGCTTGTTGGTAGTTTAATGTAAGAGTTATACCTAATATTTTATTTGTAATTAATTTTCGTGCTTTTCTTATGTTTGGACTTGCCAATCTGCGTGAAAATAAGCTTAAGCTGTGTATGTAAAAATATAATAATAATTACGTGCAATGTCAAGATTTCATTCAAGCTGTAGCTCAGAAATTGCATTATGCAACCAATGCAACCTGCATGTGCCAGAATCAGAAAACAAAATCACTGAAGATCAATCTGTGTTTATAAATTCAAGTGATACAACAGCAACAAATGAAATCCGTTCAGAAAAGGATAATGCAGACTTGAATAATGGATCGGATTCTATTTCTAATAGAGTAGTAACCAGGCATGTGTTGTACCTTTTAATTTCAATTGTATTTGCAATTTTTATCTTAATAACGAGTGGAGCATTGATCTTTCTAAGTTTCCAGCACCACCAAAAGTTGAGTGACATGCTGCAAGTAAAGTTTTTAACTCCAAGGACAATATTGTCAACGTTTTGTGAGAAAAATGAAGGGCCCTACTCTCACTATGCGACAAATTTAAAGTTCTATAATATAGTTAATGGTGAGCTCATTTAATTCTAAATACGACTATAGTATTATAGGCTATAACGTGAAAAATCCCCCTATTGTGAACAGACAGGGGGGCTCAAATGGAAGAATGCGAGCTGGATGGAAGAATACTTGGAGGAACAAATTCAGAAATATCAGAGTTTCCCTACCAAGTGTATTTTGCCGGTTCAAATGTCAAGTGTGGTGGGTCGATACTGAACGAAGAGTTTATACTCACAGCAGCACACTGTTTTTTTACAAGCGATGGGACCTGGAGGAAGTCATCCTGCCATTGGAGAGCAGTTGGAGGGGATACGAACCTTAACAAAACTGAAGGGACTGAACAAATGCGAAACATCTCAACCATTTACACACACCTTGGATTTAGGACTGGTTCACCAAAGGATGACCTTGCCCTTGTCAAGCTAAGCAGGCCATTTAAGCTCAATCAATTTGTACAATCAGCACTACTTCCCACAACCCAAAATTTCTCATTAAAATTTTACGATTACTCAGCTTTGTACGTAAGTGGCTATGGAGACGTAGGTTATAAGGGAGCGAGGCCGACGAATCTTCAGAAAGCCAAATTGCCAATTCACACAACTTTCGAATGTCAAGGTGCCTATGATGGGAAAGGTATTGAGATAACAGAAAAGATGATTTGTGCTGGAGCGGGGGGTCGCGATTCGTGTCAAGGGGACTCAGGTGGTCCACTTAGCTTCAAACGATGTGATTCTAGCGGCTATGATAGTGTTTTAGTTGGAGTTGTTTCTGGCGGCATTGAATGTGGACACGAGAAATTTCCGGGTGTCTACACTAAAGTGTCCGAATATCTGGACTGGATTCAGACTAGCATTGAAAATGCATCAATTTGGAAAAATATTGTGTAGTTCACTAGCATGTACTATTGCTATAGTACTCAATATTCCAGGAATGATTTTCGTTATTGTTCACAAAACTGTTTTTAGATGCTGAGCATTTATAGAAATGATTTTGTCTGTCTGTCTGTCCGTCCGTCCGTCTGTTTGCCGTGCTCTACAGGTCACAGTTTTTAACTTAATTCTTTGGAACCTTTTTTAAACTCTCACAAATGCGAGCAAGAGGTGCCCTATGGTTTTTGAGGATAATCAAGCCAACCGCTTATTTACAATTAACAGTTGAGTAAACCCATGTCAAAAATCAGGAAAGTGAGCTTATAAAAACGACAGGAATGCGTGTAAACACATACAAAACAAATGCACAAAACTCATATACATACCATTTTGTTTAAATTCTGCCGGGCAAATACAAGTATTCCAACCTACGCTACAGTGCAGGCAGTGGTCATTTGGTCTCATACTTTAGACACGTACGCAAGGAATGTTGCTGTGGGGGCTTAGGGGTTACGCACAAATGATGCCACATGAATAATAATTTACGTTTATTTATAGCTATAGCGTGCCATCAATACCCGCCTACACTTACTAGCACTACATATGACGACATTTACTGAAGATGTCAGACAAATTAGACATATTTTTAACATAGAATTTTACTAGTATGCATGAAGGGATCGTCCATAAATTACGTCATATGAATTTTAAAATTTGAGGAATCTCTGCTGTCATTAGTTCAGAAATAAGGTTGACATCTATCCTTAGCATAGGATTTTACTAGTATGTATAAAGGGATCATCCATAAATGACGTCATGCAAATTTTACTATTTTAGGGATCCCAACTCTCATTGGTTCATAAATTAGGTTGACATATATCCTTGACATAGGATTTTACTAGTATGCATGCAGGAATCGTCCATAAGTGACTTCATACAAATTTTACCATTTCAGGAATCTCTACTGTCATTGGTTTATAAATTAGGTTGTCATACATCCTTGACATGGGATTTCACTAGAATGCATGCAAAGATTGTCCATAAATGACGTCATACAAATTTTACTAAATTTTACTATTTTAGGGATTGCTATACCATTATTTCCAAAATTAGGTAAAAGTTTATCCTTAACATTCGATTTAACATGCGTACGTACGGGGAACGTCCACAAATGACGTTATTCAAATTTTACCATTTAGAAGATCCCCTCTGTAATAAGTTTACAAATTAGGTGGACGTATGTCCTCAACATAGGATTTTACTAGTGTATATATTTAGATTGTTTATAAAAAACTTTGTTTAAATAATACTATTTTAATTATCCCGCCTGTCTTGTGTTTTAAAATTAAATAAATGGGTACCTATATTATATCATGCTTTAATTACTCATACTGAGACCTTGCATAAATAACGTCAACTAAACATTACGATTTCAGGGATCCGCTCTGCATTTGTTAAAAAATTAGGTAAACACATACTTTGAACGCAGGATGTTACTAAAATACATACACGGATCGTTCATAAATGACGGTCGGTGTCCAAAAGTTATCATTTTAATAATCCCCCTGTTATTTGTGGCAACTTAATCAAATTTTAAGTTCAAGTTGAAGTTATTGTAGAGTTAGGCGCTGTCGTAGTTTAGTTTAGGCGATGCCACAATAGGGCTCTACTTCTTTATTTAAAGAAATTATTATCTGCAAGCTCAGTATCTACTTCGGGCTCCCAGTCGACAAATCTTCTTTAGGACCTCGTTTTCTACAACCTTGTCACTGATTTACACTCGACGTTTTTTCATGAAAACTCTTGCGAAGATACACAGGAATTAGATAACTCAGCAACAAATAGTTTTAACTACTAACGAGCAACACGCACTAACGTATCCCTACAGATTTTTTCGCCATATTTTTTTTTTTGAAAACAGCATCCAAAATACCTTAGATTTGCTTAACAACATGGTGAGCTTCATGAGTTTTTTTTGATAAAATTATTTTTCGAAAAAATGAAAAAGGCCTCAAATTGTGTATTTATTGGTTTTTTCATCCACACATAGTTAAATTTTATTCAAAATTTGAGTTTTTTTTTGAAATTTTTGTACAAAATGCCATTTTAAAGTGTAAGACACAAAAAAACTAAAATTTTCAAAATATTAAAAATTTCCTTTTTTCATACATTTTAGAGCACGTTACTGTAGTATCAATAACAAATTTGGAAAAAACGAAATTTTAAAATATTTTTCACCTTGTTAAGCAAATCTAAATTATTTTGGATACTCTTTTCAAAAAACTAAATGGCGGGAAAATTCGTGGGGATACGTTGGTGCGTGTTGCTCGTAAGAAACATGCAACACCAGAATACGATATAGTGAATACTTTTATCAAATTTTGGTATATTATTTAAAATAATCAGAAAAATAAAAGTAAACCGTAGACAAAGAAGAACATATTTCGTACATAAATGCATATTTCTGGTTTTATGAATGGCGTTTTAATTTAAATTATTTTTAAACAAATAAATTTCATATCTGTGGAACAGCTTAAAATCCTTCATTAGTATAGCCTTCCAATTGGTCTAGTGGCTAGGATAGCTGGCTTTCACCCAGCAGGCCCGGGTTCGATTCCCGGTGTGAGAAAATATTTTGATGATTTTTTTTAGTTGTATTTTTTTTACAACTGTATTCCGTAATTTAGGCCTAAAATAGTAATTTTGACCCCAAATTTATTGTTTAAATATAACAAAACGGATAGTTGTTTCGTAGGCATGATTGAAAAATGGCAAAAGAATATTCCCATGCCGGGAATCGAACCCGGGCCTCCCGGGTGAGAGCCGGGTATCCTAACCACTAGACAACATGGGATGTTGAATATATCAGCTTTGCATTTCATTAAAGGTGAAAAATTAAAAGTATAGAAATTTAGTAAGGTCTGAGTGAAAATACAGGCAAGATTACAAATGAGTTGATGCTTGAAAAAAGTGTGTTCAAAGATAAAAAGAAGCAATTTTGTAATACATGCAAAAATTTTGTTGTTTTTGCTATAATTTTTTGAATGCTATGCTTACAAAACAACGCAAGGAAGACATTATAAGGATGATCGACCTAATAATAAAACTACAGAGTTATAAAATTGAATGTTCTCAAAACTATGAACATTAACACTAAAGAGGTTCATGAAACTCTACCGCTAATAACCAGGATACGAAAAGGAGTAAATAGCTACTTGCTTACCAAATTTTCGTTGTGCGTATTTGTTATATAGTTAACAATTCTTGAACTATCAAAAATAAGTACAGCTGCTGTGAAAGCGTATAAGCTGCAAATAAAGATAGCTTTTATTGAAATCGTAATAAACAATTTGGACCGACAACAAGATGAAACCAGATTATTACAAAAAATTGCCAAACGTGGACCTGAAGTAGATGCTGAGCTCATAGCGAATTCGGACTTCAACAAATGAGTTGAAACTTATTTTAGCAACCCTGAAATACGATCTATGGAGAAGCAGTATTTTATCGAAACAGAAAAACCTACTCCTAATGTTAAATTAAAAGCTATTCGTAACGTTAAATTTCTAAGCATTTCCGGTTAGCTAACGCAAATTACGGACTGAAAGACAGGCATACCTACAGACAGACAAAAAGAAATACAAAACGACAAACATACAGACTGAAAGACAGACAAAGGTATAATTTTGCTGACATCATTTATGGACCCCCCAGAGTTAAAGTGATAGCTTGGGATTGGGGATGTACTAAATAAGTGAAAATTAGGTTGAAATCTTCTATAGACCTTCCCGGGGTTAGGTAATGGCATCGTAATGAGAATAAAATAACTAAGTGATAATTTTCTATACATCCTTTACGGGCCCTTTCCCCCCCAATTGAAGTGATGGCAGAGGACTAAATATGTACTCAGTGAGTGCTAATTTGTTTACAATAATTAGAGACCACCCGTAGTTAATTTGGTAGCTTGGGAGTGGGGATGTAATAAATACTTAAAAATTTTGTTCACGTCCTCTATGGACCACCCCGAAGTTGAATTAATAGTAATAGCATAGAATTTGATTTGGTATATGATAAATAGGTAAAACGTTTGTTGACATAATTTGTGGACCACCCCAGATTTGCATTAAATGATGTTATAGGTAGTGGTCATGGCTCCAGTTAAGCATTAATTACACTGTATTAATACAAGGTGGGCCATTTATTTCGGACTATTCTAACAGTCTATAAAAGCCAAGTTTATTATTCAAATATAACGAACAATAAACCAAAATAAAGACAGTTGCTGAAAGATTTGTTTGACACCTTTATCATCAAAATCGGTTAACAGTAAGTTGCAAAATGGCCTAACTAACGAAAATCACAGTTTTTAGATGTTTTAGATCTTGAAATTATTTTTTAACAACTTTGATTTAAATTTAAAGCGTAAAACAATGAAGACTATCCCCACAAAACAAAATCTGGCAGAAAATTTCAAATTTAAAAAAAAAATTTAATTTGAAAAAATTTGAAAATTTGAAATTTTTTAAAAACTTTAAAAAATTTTAAAATTTCAAAATTTCAAAATTTCAAAATTTTTTCGATTTTAAATTTTGAAATTTTTAATTTTTTGACAGATTTTGTTTTGTAGAGATAGTCTGCATTGTTTTACGCCTTAGTTTTAGTTCAAAGTTGTTAAACAATAATTTTAGGATCTAAAACATCTAAAAACTGTAATTTTTGTTAGTTAGGCCATTTTGCAACTTACAGTTAACCGATTTTGATGATTAAGGTGTCAAACAAATCTCCTAGAAATTGTCTTTATTTTGGTATATTGGTTGTTATATTCGAATAAGAAACTTGGCTTTAATAGCCTGTTAGAATAGTCGGATATAAATGGCCCACCCTGTAGAAGCCGTTTAAGTAGTGTTACAGTTTTGACATTGAAGTAGAGCAGTAGGATTTAGATATTTCGTGAGTTATTGTCTACAAACCATCCCTGAGGACGTAAATAGCTACGCACTTATGCTAAAAAGATCAATTTCTACGTAAACTCTCATGTGTAAGCTCATAGGAACAAATCGAATGTCAGGACAGGAGAAGGTCAGAAGTTTAGGGGCCAGACAACAATGGCGCCATCCAAATTTACTAAAATTTTGAACCCACTCTCTGACCTTATTACTTTCTTAGGCATTGCGTAAGTGGTTTTCTATTACGTAGGGTGTCTTGTTTTTTCAGAGTGACCCACCCTCGGCTTTGGTGGCGCCATTTGTTTGACCCCTAATTAACATTACTGTAACGTGCCCTGCCGAGAAATACAAATTTTAAATACTTTTGAACGCTGCTCCACACAACTGCTAATTGCGACAGACAGTCGATGGATAGACAACACCATTGTATCAGATGACCAATGAGCTTATTATCTAAAGAGTAATACCTTGGTTGTCATTATATTTTGACCCTCCCAGAGTTAAAGTGACGACATGGGATTAGTGTTTTAATTTGTGCACAATGTATATAGTTTGCTCTTTTCATTAAAGAATTTAACATTGGAAAATGTTGTGCATATAACTTCAAGAACAATTCTGCATAATCACAGATTGTTCTGCTTTGTTAAATCCGATAGGGAAAAATAAAAATTTTTAACGCTTTACAACACTACATGGGAGTGTGGCATTACTAATTTAGTAATACACCGTTTGACATTATTTATACGCTTTATTCAACCAATACAAGCCTGACGAGGCTCTTCTGTGGTCGTGTGAAAGTTTTTTAAAGGACGTCGGTTAAAAACTGTAGCCTGTTAGTAGATTCAAAAATTGCCAATTTGCACTATGTAAAAGAACTCCCCCCCCCCTCCTTTCTGCCCCCTTCTACACAACAAAATTAATTCCCTGCGAGCCTGACGTAGCTGACCATCAAACTGCAGACCACTGAAAACTGTAGCTGTGATCAATCACAGACGGACAGACAGACAGACAGACAGACAGACAAAACCATTTTAATAGATGCTTGCAATTCTAAATTCAGGCGTTTCTAAATCTTTGTGTAAAAATTCAATGCAGGAAAGTTCCATTTGATTTTTTATTTCTATTTTTGGTCGGCCTGGCCTGATACTTTTGCTACAGTATTTACTATAACAGTAGACCTAAGTCTATGTTTCAAATTTCCATTTCCGAGACGCGTTTAAAATTACAGCTCTGCGTGTCTGCGTCTACTAATACTATGGTAGGAAATACGATGTATTGTATGAAATTACAATGGAACTATAAGTTTCTGATATTTAAAGAAGATTAGGTAGTTAATTGTAATCCCTGTAGTTATTTATACAAATATCATTCCACCAACATCGCCATTGTAAGGTCTCCCACTGTCTGTGTTGCACGAACTCCAACAGTTTTTTTAATGTTTTTTGATTTTGACGAAATTTGATGTTTTCTAACATTTGATAATAACTAATTTCAGGATTTTTCAAAATTCAAAATTTTTCATTTCTTTGAAATTTTTTTGAAGAAAACATTATTTTTGGGGCCTATTATATTGACCAGTTTTTTCAAAACAATTAAATATTTTGAATTTTAAAAAATTCCTAAATTATTTTTCAGCAAATAGTCTAAACGTAAGGAGAACTGTAGAAGCTACAGGGCGGCAAAGTATTAAAACTCAAATTTTTTCAAACTTTTGCTGGCTACTGTAACTGTAACCATAAAACGCTAAATGCAGTCGAGTAACTTTAGCTATTATGTTTAATTCGGCTACGGCAGTCCATCTTGAAACGTAAGGTATACAATATACTATAGAACATTGTCTAAAATTTAAATAATACTTTTATAAATATCTAAATTATAACTTTATGTGATGTACACAATTTTAATTTTTCTAAAAGTTTTGGATACTATATTGTGAAATCAAGATGACAAGCTACAGCTGCCATTGAATGTGAATGGTTTGTCTTTATTTAAATCGGGGTGTAAGCTCTTGTATTTTAATTCTATAATGTTCTGGGAACTATTTTGAAATCAGAGAATTTATTATGTCACGAATTTCGTTGAATTATTTGAAAATTGTGTTTACGAGTACTGTCAATACAATTATAAAAATACATAATATAGGTTTTGAGACTTTAAGCAATTACTATATGCCAACAACCACAAAATTAAACAAGTGTTTTTAGCTACACGCATAATTTAAGGCAAATTTACATAATATATTCACAAAGTAAAATTTCACGGTAAATGGAATAAACGCATACCTTTGCTAAGATTTTCGCAGTCACTTTATTGCATACTTTACGATACACTTAATTATTGTACCTTTACAAGTAAGCAATATTAAAATTATAGGGTATTGTTATAGATGGTCATTTATTCACAGCTATATGGCTAGAGGAAAAAATCCGTATAAAGGCCATTAAATCCCATAGTTTCGGTTACAAAATAATGTAAATGTAAGCAATAATTATTTTACTAATAAAGCTACATGCTGCACAAACTTGTATCTCATAGCTTGATGTATGGAACCTGATTTTTGTTCGAGTCCTTGACTACTTAAAACTAATTTTCTTACTGCTGATTGAGGCTCCTAAAGGCAAAAGTTGTGTAATTTATGGCAAACTACAATAAAATCTATTTTGCATTAGGAAAGAATGTTAAAGCTGTAGTACAAGACTGGCGCTGGAAAAGTAGTATCATGCTCTTCATGCTTTGCCAATATATACACCACTAAAGTAGTTACCTAATTATATATTCAGTTAGTATAGCTGTCTGATTTTGTACTATGAACCAGCGTACAGTACTTCAAACTGGTAACCATTCACTAGTTTTACCATTCGTATTTACCCACCACGTGTGTAAATCAAGATCTGCGTTTTAACAAGCTTAAACTGTACGTCTAAAAATATGCGTGCAATGTCAAAATTAAATTCTAGCTATACCTCAGAAATTGAATTAAGCAACATAAAGGTGCCAGGAAAAGAAATTATTCAAGATGAATCTGTGGTTACAAATTCAAGTCAAACCACAATAAATAAAAAACATTTAGGTGATAATAGTAAAGTTTTGAATAACGGATCAGATCTTAGTTCTAATGGAGCAGTAACTAGGCATCCATATTACCTTTTACTATCCATTTTATTCGCAATTATACTTTTAATATTAAGCGGAGCTGTGACCTTTTACATTTTTCAGTCTCAAAAGTTGAGTGAATTGCTGCAAGAAAAATTGTTAACTCCGAGACCAATCCCAATAACGTTCTGTGAGACAAATGAGGGGACACACTCTCACTATGCGACAAAATTGAAATACGCTAATAAAATTTTTGGTGAGCTTATTAAATTATCAATTTGATACTTATGATTGTAAATGTCATATATATATGGTCGGTAAAGAACCAAAATGACCCATAACCATTTTTAGCTAAAAACAATATCAACTATCCATACAATAAATATTGAAACATGTCTTGAAAACGTTTAAATTGAATACTGGCATTGAATGCGGAAGTGGAGAATTTCCAGGCGTGTACACTAAAGTGTCGGCATATTTGGACTGGATTCAAAACAGCCTTGAGAACGCATCAATTTGGAACAATAATGTGTAGAGGACGATTATGTGCTTGGTATGTAGTTAGTATACTGGGAATGAATTTCGTTGTAGTTTACGTATTTATTATTTTTTCAATAAACCTCATTTTCTACAATGTTTTCTGTAATTGATATTAAACTTATAAAAAATATTTTGCAAAAATACACGAACATTCGCTAATAAATATTGTGAGTCCCAGGACACATGCAAATACAGAATACTACATAGTTTATACTCCTATCAAATTTTTCTATATTATTTACAATAAATATTCAAATAAAAGTAAACCCAAATGAAAGAGAAACAAGGTCTTGTGTGAAAGCAATTTTAATATTGTATGTATGGCCTATAGTTATTTTAATTATTTAAATTCTAATAAATTTTACGTTTGAAATAAATTTTATATATGCTGAATAGCTTATATTCTTGAATTAGTATAACCTCTTATGTGGTCTAGTTGCTAGGATAGCTGACTTTCACCCAGCAGGCCCAGGTACGATTTCCGGCATGGGAAAATATTTTGAGCATTTTTTTTTTCATTTATTATTTATTTTTTACTATTTTATTATTTAATTTTAACCTTAAATAATTTTTGTTCCCAATTTATTGTTTTAATATAATGCTACATATGTTTGTGTCATAAAACTAATTTAAAATTGGAAAAAAAAATGTTCCACTTATAAACTTGTGCCGTAGCTCGTTGCGCCAGCTCAAAACTGCTTTGTGAGGCAACTTACTAGTGGAGGAGGGGATGTAGTGTAAACGCTTCTGTTGTATACGCCAGTAGTTGTTGGCGGGGGTAGACTATTGAAGTGCCGTATGTCTTATGGGAACGGCTCTATGACAAGCAAATGGAAATTCCCTCCATGACGCATAGAACCTTTAACCATACTGGTACATATATTGGAAATGGAAAAGTCTGTCCTTATAACTTTCCAACAAATTCCCTAATTCCTTATATCCAGTCCCTATAGCATGCACGTACAGACAAATCCGACCATAAGGGATCCGGTTTAAAGGGATATCCTGCTGAAAGGGCCAAATTTAAATTAATTAGTTGGCCAGCTATGCTAACAATGTTAAAATTGTCCGGATTTAAGGGAACTGATGTTAGATATAATTTGGTTGTAAGGGACGCATTTAGGACCAGTTTTTGGAATTTTACACAATTTTTAATTGAATTTTTAAGAAAAATATTTAAAATACAAAGGCAATGGCAGGGTCGATGTAGTGCAGTACCACTGTATTTATTTACTGATGGTCTGCTATCTTATTTTTTGGATTTCATCTCTTATCTATGGATCAACATTATTTTACATTTAAGTAGGTCATCGTATTTATAAATTGCATGGTTTTCAGGGTTGCTAGAAATAGTCTTGACTTTAAACTTTACTACTTTAAACTACTCCAGTAGACTTACAGACAGTTCACAATGTCGACGAAGAGGAAAAGGAACTCGTTTAGTACTGCACAAAAGTACGACATTTTGCAAAAGCTAAAAACTCATAAACAGGTAGACGTAATCAAAGAAACCGGAATTAGTTCATGTTTGATAAGTCAAATTAAGCAAGAAGGTGACAAAATTATGGACACATGGCTGAAAGGGAAAAGTGTGAAAAAACAAAAATTTTGTTCAAGACCAGACGTTTATAAAGCTTTATTAAAATAGTTCACCCAGAAGAAACTTCAAGGCGCGTATATCAGTGGCACGGTTCTTGAGCATAGATCTACACAATTAGCTAACTAACCTACTCGATATTAATGACACTTGAAAATGCACCATTTTGTAGCCCAGGCAAATGCTGACGACACGGCATTTTCAAATATACATGATATAATCTCTTGTGCTCGTCTGAATAAAAACAAATCCAAGCAAACTACATTAACCGATTTTTTTTTAAATAATTTAAATATTTCGTATATAATTATGTATACATCTTTACATTGTTATAACTAACACAAAATATTAAATTGCATACACATAAAGTGTCCCTAAAATGCGTCCGCTTACTAGGGAAATTCCTTAAACTGCCACACGGGAAATCGGCTATATGGGACAGATTTGGCCGGTCCCGCGAAGTGCCTTATAATCGGATTTGTCTGTACAAAATAAACTGGAATCTATAGTAAAATAAAAACTTAGGGCAATGCACAAATTACTTCCCACATGCCATCCATGTCTGGCATTGCCTCCGCTAGAGACATTACATTATTTATGGATTCATTGCAATGTCCACACAATGTCTAGTGGTACATGTCAATACACTGAGTACCTATGTACACACATTACTTCATACGACAAGACTATAACCTATGTCTTATGCTACACTATATGTCACTATAGCTTTTCACACACACTATTCCCTTTCTCAATGTCTGTCTACGGATTTGGGAATAGGGCGGGTAGTTTAAAACTTACAACGTCACGTCACTGGTTGTCATGTCATTATGTGGGCTCGGCGACACCTACTATCTACAACAATATTGAAACATGTCTTGAAAGCATTTAAATAGAATATTTTGCACTTTTCAAAAATATGTAAATAAAATACAGTATTTTACAAATTTCAAAACCTTGTAAATAGAACATTTTACAATTTTCAAAAACATGTAAATAGAATATTTTATACAGTTCAAAAATATGTAAATAGAGCATTTTACACCGTTCAAAAACATTTAAATAGAACATTTCGACACTTTTGAAAAACATGTAAATGGAACATTTTATACTTTTAAAAAACTCGTAATTAAAATTTTACGCAAATTTGTCATTTGGTTCTTATGACATAGCTCATTTTGATTCTAGCTTAAAATAGATACAAGTCATTTTTGGTTCTTCACAGACATTGTGCAGCAAAGTTTACACGCTACGCAAAAGTCCAATAAAAATGCAATTACTCATACAATACTAATTATTAATCAAGATGTTCACGACTCCACGCAAAAACTAGTAATTATCTTACAGCTTTATGCGGAATTTGGTTTATGAATTTCGAGTCCTTGACAAGTAATTTACTTGCTGCTATGGCTTAGGCATACGTAATAAATAAGTAAAAGTTATGAATAACGAAAGAATTCTAGAGCTGCCGTACGAGCTAGACGACCTGAAAACTAGCCTTGGTCTGCATAGCTTGCTTGCCACACTCCACACTCCTTACTTACGCATGTAAATAATTATTTTCTCAGTGAGTATAGGTATGAATGTAGAACAAAGCGTTACAGCACAAAAAAAAACTTATTTTGGCTAAACCAGTTTGTAGTGTGTATTATGTTGAACTGGTAACAATCCCTTTGTTTTGCCATTCGCATTTATTTACTGCATGTGTGCCCACTTTATGAAACAAAATCAGGTAATTATTTAATTTAGAGTGATTTTTAAAATAATAATTTTGTTAAATATTAAAAAGGCAGCAAAACATTATTCATTGCACCTTAATAAATATTGTACGACGTTTGTTGGTGGTTGCAGATTAAGATTGAAACTTTTATTATTTCATTTGTAATTTTCTTGCTTTAAATTTAGATCCAAATTTGGGTGTATTAGTAGTTTAACCTATACCTAAAAATATAAATCTAAAGCAAAATATGCATTCCAGAGACGGCTCAAAATTTGAATTAGGGAACCTACACGTGATAGAAAAAGAATTTATTGAAGATGAATCGATAATTAATTATTCAAGCGATTCAACATGTAATAAAAACCATGTTGCCTTGAATACTAATACTGAATCGGATACCATTTCTAATGGAGAAGTAACGAGGCATCTGTGTTACCTTTTACTTTCAATTGTGTTCGCAATATTAATTTTAATAGTAAGTGGAGCTTTAATATTCTACAGTTTCAAGTCTCAAAAATTGAGTGAAATGCTGCAAGAAGAATTTTTAACTCCGATACCTGTGCCAACGTTCTGTGAGAAAAATGAGGGGACACACCCTCACTATGCGACAAAATTGAGATACGAAATAAATTTGAAGTACTATAATATAGTTAATGGTGAGCTCATTTAATCCTAAATTTAATATGTACAACTTATTACCTATAGGCTACTAACGATAGTTTCAAATTAGTTGCTCTGACGTCTAACAAGGGAATGGTTTTTCATAGTATTCGCTAATTTCAAAAATTGATGTCTAAAAAAAATCAGACTACTTGGATAAAGTGGAAATACAAAGTAACTTGATTGCTTTGGTCACAGTAGCCTGCCAAAGTTTTAAAACATTTAAATTTAAATATTTTGCCGCCCTGTACCTTCTACAGATCTTATCCGATTTTGACAAAAATTTATGTTTTCTAATGGTTAGACTCTTTTCTATTTTAGGATTTTTCAAAATTCAAAAATTGTCATTTTTTTAAACTGATCAAAATAATCAGGCCTTAAAAATAAGGTTCTTCCCAAATTTTTTAAAAAATAATTTTTTTTTGAATTTTGAAAAATCCACTGTTTAGAAATAATTTTAAACATTAATTAACAAAATTATGTCAGAATCGGATGCAAACCGAAAAAGGTACAGAGCGGCAAAATTTTAAAATTTGAATTTTTTAAGACTTTGGCTGACCCCTGTGGGCAAACAACGCAAGTGGCAATCGAGTTACTCTGTATCTTGACTATTTAACAGTACCCTGATTTCTGTGGACATGACTTTTTGAAATTGGTGAGTTCCATGTAAAACCATTCCCTTATTAGTTATTTGTAGCTTACGTATAAAACGTATGAAATCTGAGGCTTACATTAGACATATTTTTAAACTCTAATTTACTAATTTCCATATTTTTGAAAATTCAAAATTTTTTTTATTATTTCAACGATTTAAAAAAAAATTTGTTGTAATTATACAAACTAAATTCTAAAAAACCTGATACTACTTGTTTTAAGTAACTAATCTAGAAAAAAACTTTAAAAATTTAACAGATCAACAAAGTGTCATTTGAGTTTGTTTTTAGATTTTAAACTTTAGAAAACATTTGCGAACACACTACCAAACTGTACTGAAGTTACATTGGATCTGTACAATAAAGCAAGCTAATTTTTTTAAATATGTCTTTAAAAACCATTCTACCGTTTTATACAAAAACGCTTGCTGTATATGTCTAATTATCACGTTGTTAACAATCTAACACTGATTTTGAACAGACAGCGGCGCTGAGTTAAAAGAATGCGAGCGGAGTAGAGTACACGGCGGAGAAGATGCAGAGCCAACAGAGTTTCCATACCAAGTGTATTTTGGCGGCTCAAAGGTCAAGTGTGGAGGATCGATACTGAACAAAGATTTCATACTCACAGCAGCACACTGTTTTTTTACAAGCAACGGGACCTTGAGGAAGTCATCCTGCAGTTGGCGGGTAGTTGGAGGAGACACAAATCTTAACAACACTGAAGGGACTGAGCAAATACGGAACATCTCAATCATTTACACGCACCCAGGATTTAAATCTGGTTCACCACAGGATGATATTGCTCTTGTAAAGCTAAGCACTCCATTCAAGCTTAATCAATTTGTACAATCAGCACTCCTCCCAAACCAAAATTTCTCAATCAACTTTGAAGATGACTCAGCCTCAGCCTTGTACGTGAGTGGCTATGGAGACGTAAGTTATAAGGGAACGAGACCAACGATTCTGCAAAAAGCCAATTTGTTAATCTACACAACTCCTGAATGTCAAGGCGCTTATAATGATGAAGGTATTGAGATCACAGAGAAGATGATTTGTGCTGGGGCGGGGGGTCGCGACGCTTGTCAGGGGGACTCAGGCGGTCCACTGAGCTTCAAGCGATGCGATTTAATTGACTATGACTTTGTTTTAGTTGGAATTGTTTCAGGAGGCATTGAATGTGGAAGAGAGGAATACCCGGGTGTTTACACTAAAGTGTCGGCATATTTGGACTGGATTCAGACTAGCATTGAAAACGCATCCATTTGGAGCGAAATTGTGTAGTTCACTGTCCTATATGATGTACATAGTACCTAATATTCCAGGAATTAATTTTGTTATTGTTTACAAAACAATTTTTTTATGGAGGCCTCATTTCCTTAAATATTGTTAATAATTATTATCTGACGTTCTTTAGGAAATATTTTGCAAAGGTACTCAGGCATTTGATAAAACACAATAAATAATTGTAAATACTAAGAAATATGCAAAAACAGAAAACCACATAGTAAATACTCTGAGAGTAACTTATGCCATTACTATTTTTCATAAAAAAATCAGAGTTACATATTTTAACATATTTTTGTTATTTAGGGTTGAAGATTTTGCATTTTTGCAACAACATGCAGTTGCAAAAAATTAGGTTTATTATGGCCTTTAATTTAATAAGCTTCCGAAACGTGTATGTTCTTGACAAAAGAGTTTTAGATACAAACTTAAATTTAGTTTAATATAAAATTAAACAATAATAATAATTCAACCCTAATTACCTAAAAACGATGGCACTCACACTTTTTGTGAATCAGCTTACCGTAGTTCTACTCAGTTTGCTCAAGAGCTTAGACCAAGTATACACATAGGTTAAAATTGTATAGAAAAAATGCTAGATTCAAAATCAAAAAAAATACAAGTACTACTAAATAATATCTTGCAAAAAACCTTGCAGGTTACGTTTAATTTATTTCTTGTACGCATTTTGTAGCTTTTGACAGTTTAGTAGAATAGAAACTACAAAAAAATTAATTTAATTTCAAAAAGTTACTAGTTTGTTTTAAAAAATAAACCAATTTGTTTGTATTTTTCTTGTAAAATAATAGTGTGTTGGAAATGGAAAGAGGTGCCCAACAGATGAGAGCACACACTGCTGTGCAAGATTCTGCTTATACCACCCTGGAGACAATGTAGGAAGGTGCAAAAATAGATAGAGATACTTTCCGTGTTTGCAAAATTTAAATTTGTGATTGGTTACTCAATAAAATAGTAAAGTTGTAGTTGTGACATTATTTTAAATATTTTATCATCATCACCATAAGGTCAATTATTGGCTATTTAGTGACCAACGTTTTTCTGTTCCAAGTATGAAATTTTATGTTTTTAAGAAACTAAATAAAACTACGGGACGCACGTCGTCTGTGAAGAACTAAAATGACCTATATCCAATTTAAGCTAGAATTAAAATGAGCTATGTTATAAAAACAAAATAAAAAGCATGCGTAGAATGTTAACTAAACGTTAGAGCTTTTGGAAAGTGTGAAATTTCCTACCTACACGTTTTTAAAAGGTGCAAAATGTTCTAATTCCATATGCTTGAAAAGTTTAAAGTGTTGTATTGTCATATTTTAGAAAAGCGCAAATTGTTCTGTTTAAATGCTTTCTAGACATATTTAAATATGTTCGTAGATAGTTGATATTATTTTTAGCTAAAAATGGATATGTGCCATTATGGTTCTTCACAGAGGATATTATGCCTTTATTAAAAATTTAAATCTTGAAAGTCTAGCTAAACCCGTTATGTAATTATTTCTTTGCTTTAGAAATATTAAATATTTCCTTGACATAATAATAGCTACACAGTGACTGCTATCTGATAGCTATTGAACTTGTGTAGCTAACGATTAGATTGCTTAAAAGAACAAATTATACTAAATATTGAATTTGAGAATTGGCGTAAAATTCAAACAGTCTAGCGTTACTGCTAAGGATGGTGGTAAACAAAAGCGTTAGCTCTTGTGTTTTATATAATGGGAAGGGAATCATGCCGGAATGAGAGAATTTAATAATTATGTCATGCATGTTGTTGATTAATTTCAAAATTGTGTTTAACAGTACTGTTAATAAAATTAGTTAAAAATACATAATAGAGGTTTTGAGACTTCATTCAATTACTATAAGCCAAAAACTACAAAATTAAACGAGTTCTCTACCTACTACACGCATAATTAAAGAGATATTTGCATAATTTATTCACAAAGTAGAATATCATCGTGAATGAAGTAAACGCATTATTTTTATTAAGATAGAGTGTGATATTAACTCAGTGAAATCGCAGTCATTATATTGTACTTGACGATATACTTACTTATTGTACCTTTAAAACTATGCAATATTCAAATTATAGGTTAAATAGATGTTCATTTATAAACGGCAATATGACTAGTGGAAAAAATCCGTATAAAGTCCAATAAATACCATATAGTTTCTATTATGCATATTGGAAGCAATATTAATTTTACTAATGAAGCTACATGCTGCACAAAAACACTGCATTTCATAGCTTCACTTCACGTGTATAGAACCTGATTTTCAAATTTTGCGTACTTGACTACTTAAAAATAATTTACTTATGCTGCTATTGTTGAGAAATAAATAAGTACATAAAAGTTATGCAACTCGTGACAAACTATAATGAATTCTATTTTTGCATTACAAAAAAAGTTTAGAGCTGCCGTAAAAGACGGCAAAAGTTGGAAAGTAGCATTTTTCTTTGCCAATATACACCACTAATGTAGGTAATTATATATTCAGTGAGTATATAGTTGTATGATTTTGTACTCTGAGCCAGCGTGTAGTACTTCAAACTTGTAACCATTTTCTAGTTTTACCATTTCCATTTACCCACCACGTGTGTCTACTTAATTAAACAAAATCAGGTAATTATTTTATTTCGAACAATATTTGTAATAATTTCTTTAAATATTTAATTAAGTAGCAAAACAATTCCAACTTAATTATTATTATTTTACGACGCTTGTTGGTAGCATAGAAAAAGATTGACACTTATTATATAACGTGTAATTTTTTTGCTCTAATTATGTTTGGACCCGCAGATCAGCGTTTGAACAAGCCTAAACTATACATCTAAATATATACGTACGATGTCAAAAATCAACTCTAGCTATAGCTCAGAAATTGAACTGAGCCAAATACAGGTGCCAAAAAAAGAAACTATAGAAGATAAATCTGTGGTTACAAATTCAAGTAAAACCGCATCAAATAAAACCAGTGTAAGACACGGAGCCGGTGACCGGTAGGACCGATTGCACTGACCGGAGGTCCGGTCAGTTCTATACTTTTGAGACAAGCTCAGGACGGCATGTGTTAAATAACACGGAGGCTCAAATGAGGCCAAAAAGAAAGGTACGTTTCGGTCCTCGGTCACTTTTTTTTAAGAGCTCATTAGGGACAGATTGTCTTGCACTGAATAAAACCCATTTAGAAAGAAAAAGTGAAGTTTTGAATCATGGGTCGGATCCTAGTTCTAATGGAGTAGTAACCAGGCCTCATACATATTACCTTTCACTATCAATTGTACTCGTAATTATAATTTTAATATTAAGCGGAGCTTTGACCTTCTACATTTTTCAGTCTAAAAAGTTAAATGGTATGCTGCAAGAAGAATTGTTAACTCCAATACCGAGCCCAGTGCCCATGTTCTGTGAGGCAAATAAGGGGACACATTTTCGCTATGCGACAAAATTGAATTTCGCTCGTATAGTTATTGGTGAGCTTATTAAATTCTAAATTCGCTACTACTAATAATGGTAAATAATGACCGACAAGATGGAAATTAATTTTGATTTCAATATTTGTAAGTGTCATTTCTTTGTATTCGTGTGTTGTATACAAAAGCGCTTGCTATTGTATAGTAATCACGTTGTAATAATTTGACACTGATTTTGAACAGGAAGGGGTGCTCACTGGTGCCATCATGGAGGAGTAGTTGGAGGAGATTATGTAAAGCCAGCAGAGTTTCCCCACCAAGTGAAACGAGGGTCAGAACCGGTGTCCTATGACCTTGGTTCAACCCCCGAGTTTGCACTCTCCTACCCCAAAATTTCCTGAATTAAGTTTTTATGGTTTTTGAAAATTAATAATAAATAAATGATGTTTTTACAAATAAATGAGCTTAACCTATACATTCATACCTTATTTACATATATACATGATGGAGCAGATGGTAGAGTTTAGTTTGGGGGCGACCACCAAGTTACTTTAGAGGGGTAACTACTCCCATGGGGAAAGGCAGGGAAGAATAGTGCTCGGAGAGCCAATGCCTACCTATGTACTACGAGCTACTTGAATTTGCAATGTTTACTTTTGAAATTATGATTAGAATTATTTTGCATGAATTGTATTTAATTATATTAGTAGAAGTAGAATTAGTAATAAGTTTTGTTTTCAGCGGATGAGTAGCTCAGAGGTAAGACCGGTTGAAGTGCAAACACCCCATGGTCCACACCCCACGAGCTCAAGAGGACTGGGCAGAAAGGAGATGTGATAGTTTGCATTGAGAGTTTCCAGTCACAAATGCAATCCATCTCCCTCCCCCTCTTCGGCCCAGCTTGTCCTGTCCATCCTCAATTTTGAATAGAAAAATGAAATATGTAAATTTTATTTTATGTTAAGTGCCAATTCTAGGAAGTGAACTATTATTTAGAACTAGTGAATTGTTAAGGAGGGTTGATGGCAACGGGGTCTCAGTTGTTGTTCCAAAATCAAGCTCAGAATTGACTGAGACTGGGGAGATGGTCACGGTCACCACTGACGTCGGTTAGCCAATAACGCGGTCAGGGCCCGCTTCCATCCCGACTCCCGATGCTGTCATCTCCTCCTTTTGCCTAATTGAATTTTGAATTTAAATATTAAGTGATAACCTGAATTTGAGTAACGGAATTATTTAAGTTTAATTTTAAGAAGTGAAGTGCGAATTATTAAGCCAATGATAGATAAGTGGGGCTATGGTTCGGGGAAGAAAGATTCTCTTTACCAAAAGGACAGAATGACCATGACGGTGGTGGAGCAACCAAGGAATTTGAGCAACATAATAAGCAATCCCACCACCGAGGTCAGAGAATCGCTTCCCCCAAAGCCCTTATATTTTGGAAAGAATTTTGCCGAATATTTTCATGAACATAAATAAATTTATTAGTATGAAATGCAAATGCGATAGGTTTTCGAGTTTACCAGTGACTAGCATAGTGACTACTTAAGTAAATAGGAATTACGACCAGCATGAAACCTTACTTAACTTAGTTTATGCGAATCGTACATGTCTACAATACATACATACTTAATTATATAAAGTTCATCGTATTATGAGAATCGAATTAATTTGCCCATGAATTAATTTGGACGACATCGGAGATCAGTATAATCTAAAAGTTTTACGGATAAATATTTATTTAGTATTTAAGAAGTGAAAATGATACTGAGGAAAATGGAAAATTGATTTGAAATATTAGAGTGAAAATGATACTGAAAATGATATGAAAGTTTTCCTCTGCCAGAAGGGCAGGGACAACAAGCCTCACTTTTACTATGAAATTCTTACTTTGATTTGTTTTTGTTTTCATGTTTTTGATTTCGTCCACACAATTTTACAAACAATTATAATTTTACAAAGTCCTTACGGATACCGAGGATACGGATTACAAGCCAATTTGGTTCCGAAGGTAGAATCCAGGTGAGTACAATTTTGATCACAATATATTAAAAATAATTCTTTTACAATTTGATTTTGATTTCTCGAAGACCTCAGATTATTATTTAGTTCAATTAAAACAAATATTATATACGGGAAGCACCACGATGGAGAGGAAGAATATTATTAAACAAAATGATAATATAAACTCAAAACTGAAATAATTCTTTTTCTTATTTTTAGGTTTCGTGCACCAACACGAATCGCAGAGGATCACTTCACTCCCTTGATCCCCCCGCAAATTCCGAATTCTCTTAGGCGTCTCCATCGTGATCTTTCCCACGAAATATTATAAGATTTACGGAGAAGAAAATTTATTATATGTTATCGTGACGAGTAGTAATGAATGACTGATGAGTGCAGTGCTCCTTCTTCTGCTTGCTGAGAGATGCGTGGCGTGGCTTGGCAATGGAATGTGAAGCTCTACATGTAGCGAATACGTTCTGTTGTTGGTTCCGCACGTTGCTCCCAGTTGAGATAGAAGGATGCGCTGAGTTGAATGACTTGGTACTATCCTGTCTGATCCTGTCTTCTTCTTCTGGCTGCAGATGGCTTTGTCCACTCTCCAGCTATTGGAAGAATTAAGGATGAAGGCGCAGTGGCATTTTCATTCCCCTTTCACAATCCCCCCGCAGCAGGAGTGTCCCCTACGACTGGAAGCTGGAATAAAAGGAGAAGGAAAATGGCACGCACGCAATTATGTCATACCTGATTTTTATGAATGAATGATTAATAATTTTATGTTTTTGATTTTGCAGATTAATTTTGAACTCTTTTTGAAAATGAAATTTTGATTATCTAATAAAGAAAAATTTGAAATCCTGAAAATGAAACCGATTTGATTTTGGATTGCTTTATTGAAACAAGAAACATTCAATACTGCATAAATTTCATATTTGCATGAAAAATTGAAATCAAAATATTCAAAAGAAAGAGTGAATAGTAAATCTTATGACGATGTACTGACCCCAGAGGGGAAATAATTCAAATTATATTATAGAGTAAGTACTTATGAAGAAAAATTAATAGATATAAAAATATTATAAAATAGAACGGAGATCAAGAAATGCATATAAATTATATTATTACGGAGGCCTATCTACGAGGAGAAATGTCCCACGTGTACCACTTAATTTTTATAGATAGATAGACCCTCCCACCCGATACCATCAAATATAGGGTATTGCGAGTGAGGAAACCATATTATACTCAGACATATCAAATATCATATTATATTATTAAGTATGTAGTTATGTTTTTAGCTTTTAATAATTTTTAATTTTTAGATTTTTATGTTTTTACGAAGATAACAAGATACTAATAATTTCTAACGTAGATCTTCAAAGATGGAAAGATAACTTTGAAGTCTTTTTAATTTTAAGTTTTGATAGTAAGAAAAGGTAAGAGAAATTTTAATTATTATAAGTTTTTATTGGGGAAAAATTTATTTTGGGGGAGCACTTGGGTTCTTCTTCTTCTTTTGAGCTTGATCTTGAGCTGGCTTTGAAGATAAAGCTTGAGCTGAATTTGAAGGAGGATTCGGATTTGAAGACGGTCCAGGACGCGATGCGTCAGGAATCGGAGCGTTTGGATTAACTCGAGGCAAATTTTCTGGATTGAAGAATTCCCGAGGGAAGAGAAATCCGGTGTGAAGTACAATGTAACCATCTTCGCGGTGTGTAAGCGTAAAGCTCACATTTTGGTTCATATTGTTGACCTCCAGAGTTCGAGGATGAATACGTGGCGCATTATCTGGAACTCGGGTTGGCTTCATTTTTGAAAGAGGCGGCGGAGGAGGAGCGGGCAAATCTGCTTGGCCCGGTTGACCCATCCCCCGGACTTCTATTGGCGGCAACGGCAACGGATTTACCGGATCTAAGCGTGGCATGAATACAGCTTCAATGAAGGCAGAACGAGGAGGAGGATTGAAGTACCGCAGGAGGGCGGTATTCACGAGGTTGGCTGTGATTCTTAATTTATTATAAAAAGAATTTATTCCCTCATGCTGGACGAAGCCATTCTCATACCCTGGACAGATTATGAGGATGTTAGGAGGATCCTCAGAGATAACGATCTTCCGAGGAAAATCTACTTTTTCCTGTGACTTCATGACTTCGAAGTCATTATTCATAGTTTCGATTTTGAGGGTGGCGGAGACAAGAGCCAATTTTTCTGCCTCAGAAAAGTCTTCCGGTTTTGCTAACGGATTAATTTTGGCAGGAGTTATACTCGGACTGCGATTTGGAGCCAATTGGTTTCCCCGAGGAGAAGGTTCAGGGAGAACCTGATGAATATCTTCGGCAAGATGAGGTTGAGGAAGAGGTTGAGGAGGAGCTCCCAGAGCTGCTGACGTAACGGTAGCTGGAGCATCACTCCTATGCAACTTGACAATTTCTCCCAATTTGTACTGACGGAGATTAGAATCGATTGGAGGCTTCCGAGCTACTCCAGTAAAGGCGCTGTATGTCTTTATTTTTGCTGGAGATGCCTTCTTCAGCACACGTCCAGAGGAACGAGTGGTCGCCTTCAATGCAGCAGCGGAAGTTGATGCATACGGAAGTGGAGTGGAGCGAGGAGGCGGTGGAGGACGTTGAGGAGAATAGCGAGAAGGACGTCCCTTACGCCGGACTTCTCCTCCAGATTTCTTTATGTGATAATTTTGTCTGCGAACAGCATTAAGAAATTCTTTCTTACGTTGAAGCAGATCGGCTTCTTCTTTCTTTTTCTTTTCGGCCGCAAGTCTGGCCAATTTTTGCTGAAGAGCATTTTGATATGTTTTTCGAGCAATATTACAATGTGGATCCAATTTCGACATCTTTTTCTTTTTCTTAACTAATTGCTTTAAAGTTGGCGGATCACGTTTGGAAGATGAAGCTTTTGGCGGAGCCAGAGTGCGAACTGAAGTTTTCCGCGGCGAAGATCTTCTCGGAGGAGTACTTTCCGGACTAGTTTTCGGAGATGGTCCCCAAGAAGCAGCCGAAGGTTTAATCGGAGAAGGCGTTCGAGTAGAATTCCTTCGATGTGGCGTACCACCCGGAGAAGGACTTGCCGGCGGAGATGGCCAAGAACCTGGCATCTATTGATAAAGTTCACAGATGGGGGCAAGACAATTAGAGTTTTGACCTAAAAACTTTGATCACCCCCACGACTGTAACACTAAAGTTTTGGTTATGGTTTTGAAAGGGCGCCGGTACTGTACTGACGCTCTGATTCACTTTGAGTCTTAAATTAAAGATTTACAGCTAAGGTATGTAAAGAATTTACATTCTTTAGAAAGTTTTAATTAAATGTTTTTAATTTGGTCACATATTTAATTTCTAATTAAGTTTTAATAATTTTGGGTACGGAATTTATTTAATTAAGTTTTATTTTTAATGATCTCTGCTTGAAATTTCCGTAGATTTCCTACATAATTTAAGTCTGTGTGTACCCCCACAATCACTACATCTCCTCACTCTTTTCTTTTTCTGTTTTGGTTGGAGAAAGGGACAATCGGCAAAGATATGCCGAATGTTCCCTGGTTCCCGGCGGGATTTACATACTGGACATTCCCTAATTTTATTATTAAAAGTAACCTGAGTTTGAATAATCATATTTTTATTGGAGTAAGGTCGCCCTAACGCTGAGCATTCGGCGATGACGGGTGAAGCAGAATTTTGGGTAGAGGTGGAGGCGATCTGTGCGCTTAAGTCTGATTCTTTTGAAGGAATAAAAACAGGATCTGGATCCCAATTTGTAGCTTCGGTAGGACTTTGAGGGGTGGACCCACACTCTCCCGTGTCGGGCCCAAGCCAATAGTCTTCCTGGTCTGAGGGGATCTCCATCTCCTCGAGATCAGTTAAATCTATGTCCATATTGCTGCGACATACATTGGAAATATTTTAAGTTACACTTACACCCTATCCCTAACTAGAATAATTAATTTTTCCAATCATGAATTATTTATTAATTTTAATCTTTAAATATTTGGTAGGACTCTTGAATCGTGAAGTCCCAGATATGAATTCCGATCGTTGGAGTTCCGATCGATCTTCATCTCTGAGAATTTCGGTTCAAGGGAACTAATGAAATTTTTCACATATTTATATTTGTACTTTTCAATAACTTTACTTTTTAGTATCTAGACAACCGAAAGTAAGTGACATATAAACCATTTAATCTTTTCGAATATTTAATTTGGGGATCAATGCCGAAATATTCTGGTTCATTGACCCAACACAGTTGATATAATTATCAATTACTTTTATTCCCATGAGTTTTAACTGTTCCTCATGAGTGCTTTGAGATGAAGTTTCCTCCCTGTCCCTACTTTTTATTTTCTGAGAGCTTTTGGGATTCCCAGGAGCTTTGGATCGAGGGCTCTGGACCAAGAATTTTCGGGTCGCCCTGCGAGATCTGGTTATGGCTCCTGTTCGTCTTTCACTGTCAGAGAGGAGGCGGGGAGTAACTTCGCGACGTCTCCTACGAGACTTAGGAATTTTGGAGATAGCGGAAGCTTGGTCCGCGGTGGTATTGTAGTAGTCAGTCTCTTCGGACTGAGAATCGGCGCTTTCACTTTCAGATTTGCTTTCAGACTTGTCTCCCGAAGGAGTTTGAACTTTTTGAGTAATTGAATAAACACTTTCATTAATTAATATATTTGAACTTAATTTTACTTTTTCAGATTTCCTACTAACTAATGTAGGAGTTAAAATTTTACTTCCGCTGGATCGAGAATGGGCGGATCCTTGGGCGGAAGGTGAATTCGTATATTTATTTTGTTCCCCCGGACTCAGTCCAGATGTCCGGGACTGGTACGGAGAAAGTGAAACAATTTGAGTCTGAATTTCTTTATCTGAGCTTAAATTAAACTTATCTACCTTAGGATCTATCGGAATTAATTCTGAGCAGGTTATGTTCTCACTCAGGGTCGATCTCGTTCCTGGACGTTCTACACCCCTCGGAGCGGTGATCACATTACCTTAAGTCGAGCTTTCGGAGCGAGCTCCGATCTCTACACTCTGTGCCTGATTGTTTGTGTGTGTATTTGTATTTTTACTTAAATCTAAATTATCTTTATTACTAGAAAAATATTGAAATCTATTATGTGGTACAAATTTCGGAGGTTGTAAAAATGGATTTACAATTGGTGGACCTAGTCCACGTTTTGAACTTAACGTGGAAGAGAAATCTCTTTCCCCAGTCGAACTGGCGCAATTGCCCTCTACACTTGTGGTAGGGAAAGATTTTTCTAGTTGAGTCGAGCTTGTGAACAATGGTTCACCCTCTACACTCTTTGGTTGGGAAAAATTCTGTCGCTGAGTCGAGCTTTCGGAGCAATTTCCGATCTCTACACTCTCGGAATTTTGGGTGAGTCTGACCGGCCGAGTCGAGCTTTCGGAGAAGATTCCGATCTCTACACTCTGTGGACGTTCAAACTTGGAAGTTCCACTTCCTCCGGAGGAGCTTGAATATGTTTTGCTCTCCGAAGTGGTGGTTGTAAAAACTGTTTTGTCAATGTCTGTATTAGTGTCTGTAGATGATAAAATTTGCTTAGATTTTGAGGCTCTTTGTGTCCAGGCTTCTGAATTTTGTGAGCGCAAAATCTTACCATCCTGTTTATACCCCCCAGGCGTTTGGCAGAACGCCGACTCATTAACAATGCCTGGATACAAAGGGTTATTAATGTTTGGATTTGAAACTTGTGGTTGAAGCACAGGGGCACGGATACCCCATGAAGAATGTGAATGATCTGTACTTCGTATACTTAGTTGAGGAGCTAAAGAGGAGTCACTATCAGAATGACGAGAAAGTGGCCCTCTTGGAGGAATTGGTGTATAGGAATTTGGTGGTTGGGCTGAGTGGGTAAAATCCCCCCTCGGCTCAACATCTACAATAGGTATATTATTTATGTAAGGTGGATCGGCTGTGGGATCCAAATGTGGTTCGGAGAGGAAGGCGTCATCGGCTGGGACTGGTCTGACCTGGTCAATCCAACCAACGTCGACGGGTGTTTCATCATCCGGTAATGGCTGTGGATGAACATACTTTTTCAAATTATGACCATGAGCTAGAAGTAAGTGGCGCTCCGAAAGACATTCGTTGATGTCTTCGTTGACGTCACAAAGAAAGTATGAGTGAATGTTTTCGTTAAGACTATAAACTTTGTATGGACCTGTGTAATGAATTATGAATTTGGCATGGGTTCCGGCGGGGCGAGTAAAATTGCGCTTCCACACCAGATCACCGATGTCAAATGTGATTGCAGGATAGCGTTTGTCGAAGGCGAGCTTCCGGCGGAGCTGACTTTCGCAGGAATTGTGAAAAGCCTGCATCCTTACCCGGAAAAGCTCACCAATTCGAACTTGCTGTTGTTCAAGGTCCCATTCGGGATTGAGATGAGGAGTAAGAAGATTTGCTCCATAATTTGGAAGACTTATGCCATGCATAAGGAAGAAAGGTGTAAATTGTGTGCTTGAGTGTTTAGCCTGATTATATTGATCCTGAACCTCGGGGAGGGCTTCATCCCACGCCCGACGGTGATCATAAATTAATTTCTTGAGAATGCTCCCAAAAGTCGAATTGACCCGCTCACAAAATGCATTGGAGCTCGGGTGATACGGAGCAGTAGTGATACGTGTAATTTTATTTTCCTCACAGAATTCGATGTACTCGTTCGCAATGAACGCCCCCCCATTGTCAGTAACAATGCATTTGGGGTGATATTGTTGTACGAAAGGACGGAGGACTTTGAGGAAATCCTTCCACCCGGTGGTTTTGACTGGGTACAACCAGAGAAATCTGGTGCACTGATCGATTATTGCTATGATATATTCATTACTCCTGAATGTTTTCGGAAGGGGTCCCATATGATCAATAGAAATTTTGTGAAAAGGAATTTGGGGAGTAATCATTACATTTAAGGGACCTCTATTTTTCCTATTAATTTTGGCGTACCTTTGGCAAGTCACGCAAGATCGGCATACATTAACTACAATCTGATGCATATTGAAAAACCAAAACTGAGTGTGTAATAAAGCAAAAATCTTATTATTACCTAAATGGGATTTCCGGTGGAAGTCTCTAGTCACTTCCTCCGAAAAGGGGTACGGTAATACAGTGAGCCACATGGGGCCCAACGGATCATAATTAATACGTTCGAGAGTTCCATTCTCGTTTAATTGATAAAGTTTGCGGTATCTATTCTCCCCTACATAACCACCTTCGATGTCTTTTTGTAATGAAATAATAATTTTAAGTAGCTTAGGATCATCTGTTTGAATATTGAAAAGTGACATGGGATTTTCGAGAATCCAGTATCTAGCCGGTGTAAAATCCGTAGCCCGAAGTGAACAGAGTCTTGCGGTCGATTCAATTTCAGGTTCAGCGTCGGAAGGATCGGGTAAGTCACGCGGAGGACGACTGAGACTATCAGCCATCTCGTTGTTCTTCCCTTTTACATGAAAAATTTTAATTTGGTAAGAACTTAATTTAAGGCTCCAGCGAATCAGGCGGGAATTAACTTCAGAGGTCTTAAGGATGGAGGTCAACGCAGAGTGGTCAGTGTAGACATTGATAGGACGACCAATGACTAAGCTATGTTGCTTTTTAAGTCCGTGAATGATAGCGTAACACTCCTTTTCCGGAGTAGACCACTTGAGCTGCGGACCGGTGAGAAGATGAGAGTTAAAGGCTAAAGGCCTACGAACTCCATTAATTTTCTGAATGAGGCAAGAGCCTACGCAGTATTCAGATGCATCCGACCATAATTCCATTTCACCTTCTTCGGCTGGATAGGCCAATAACGGAGCATCGATGATCAACTTTTTAAGAGAGTCGATTGCGTTACGACAGGACGCGTCAAAATTAAACGGAGCATTTTTCATAAGTAATTTGAAGAGTGGTCTGGCCACGTGTGAATACCCATTGATCATGCGACGGAAGAAATTGGAAATCCCAATAAACCGTCTGATCTCCGTGGTGTTCTTCGGATACGGATAATCCACAATGGCTTTGACACGTTCTTTATCGATGCCTATCCCATCGGCGCTAATGCGATGTCCGAGAAAAATAATTGAAGGATAAGCAAAGAAACATTTTGTGGGTTTTAATTTAATATTAGCTCTGAGACAAATGTGAAGAACTAACTCTAGCCTCACGAGCACCTGAGCAAAATCTTTACCCCCGAAGCTCGTGTCGTCGACATAAGAGGCTAGGAAGTCACAGAGAAGGACATACCAGATTTTGTTCATAATCTGTTGAAATAGAGTACCAGAATTTAGAAAACCATAAGGCATAGTAAGAGGACGGAAGACACCTAAGTGATTGATGTAAGCGAGAAAGTTACGGCAACTGTCGTGAAGACCTATCTGTTGATATGAGTTAGCCATATCGACGTTACAGAAGAGGGTACAACCCTCGAATTTTGCAAATAATGAGTGAGTGTTTGGAACAGGAGCTGCAATGGGTTTGACCCTTTTATTGACATCTCGAAAATCGACTACGGGGCGCCAATCTGTAGTGCCCTTGCGGACAACTAACATACGGGAGACCCATGAGCTTTGACAAGGTTCGATGCTTTTTCTTGCGATCCCTGCCTCAGTTTCGCGGGTAACCACGTCTTGAAATTTCTTGGACATGACTGTGGCTTGGTGGATCATTGGAGAATCGTCCAACATCTCGATCATAACTTCGAGAGTGGCACCTGTAATTGGATCCCTAACGGTGGCATGGAAATCTTCTGGTTTCCAACCGAAAACGGAGTAGTATTTACTTAGCAATTCACGAAGTTGAAGTTTTTGTGAAGGTTCTAATTTGTCGTAAATGTTAAATTGTGCAAACTCCTCGTCGGAGAGAGGCTGGCTCTCTTCAACGACTGGAGGAGGAGGTATGATTGTACGTGAAGAAGGATATTGTTGAAATTCAGTGCTAAGTCTAATTGAACGGAGATGATTGTTGTCCTGAGGAATTATTCGATACGTAGTAAGAGTATCCTGAGCGGGCAAAATAAAATCATCGTTGTCTGAATTTTCTAAGTGACAGACGCCTTGGCCATCCTCGATACTGAGGCATGTTTCCATGACGTTAAGTCCAAATTTCTGAAAAAGAGAATTATTTGGTTCCAAAATAATGTCCCCAGTAAAAGACCTATCTTTTACATATACATTTACTGGGTTGGGACGATCATGTTCAATGAAAGTGGGTACGACTGTACAGAGTCTTAATTTGAAATGAGGTAATAATTTTTCTGCTCAAGAGGACATGGTAGAAGTTGAAAAGCTTTGAACGTCCTCATCGAGAGTATCATCGGATTCATAACAAGGACGAATAGTCTGGGTGACTGAGGAGTCATCCGACATATCCATGTCCCCTGGAATAATTTCTGACTGAATATTAAGACCATAAAAAGGGTCATCTAATAATGGATTAAAAGCATAAATTATATCTGAATTAATATTGGACTCAGGATCAATACTATCAGTTCGAGTTAATTCCTCAGAGACTTTCTTTTTCTTATTCTTTTGAGTTATGGGTTGTGAATGTAATCTTTTTAAGTTCTGTCTGGATGATGAAGAATCAGCGTCAGTTGGATTAGAGAGGAATTCGACAGTGCCTTCATAGCACATGACCCGGGCTCGATAAGCTTTGAGAAGATCCATCCCAAAAACCAAGTTATCGCGGGCTTTGTCGAGTACGAAGAAACCCCATTTAATCCATTGCTGGAATTCTTCGATGTATAGAATGACATAGACATATTTAGTTATGACGTGTTTATTTCCATCGTTAAGAGATAACATAGCCTGAATTGGAGAACATGGTTTAACCTTGTGTTGTAATTCTAGATTAATAATGGTGGCTGGACTAATTGTACTGATTGTAGCTCCGGTATCGGTAAGAACTTTGATATAGATGTCGGATCCATATTTATTTTTAGCTCGAAATTCACGGCGAATCTCCATAGTAGGTTGAGATATAGTGCGCGCGAATTGAGTAGATCCCTCAGCGGGGATACTAAATGGATGTTCCAAAAGTTTCATAATTTTATATTTGGGGATGCCATTGCAGGCTGCTACCCTAGAATGAAAATCCAAATCCGAATCCGAATCAGACTCAGAGTCTGGTTTTGAGTTCTTACACTTAGGAGAATTAGGCATTGAAGAATACGGAGAAATTTGTATGCTTTGAGCTGTAGCTGGAAATAGAAATGTAGTTTCAGATGTGTCTACGATTGGAATTAATTCTGGTTTAACTATTATGGTTGTATCAATATTAGTTGATTCAACCGTACACGGATCAATTGTTAGTACTTCAGTTAGGGGCTCAGGTGTATCTACACCCCCCCCTTGGGGTTTAAAGGATCCTGAGAATGAGAAGAAGGATTCCTGGTAGCTGAGAAAGCAAATGATGTTCCTTGTGGAGGAGGAACTTGCTCAACTGTAGCAATGCTCGGCCCATTCTGAGTGGTTAAGCCTCTTAGAACTTGAGGCGCCGATTGCATTAATTGAGGTGCAGGCTGTTGATAAGGATGTGGAAGAGACGGATGAAATTGCTGTTGAGGCATAAATGGAAGTGATTGAGTAGAATACGGTAACTGTAAAGGAGCATACTGAGGTTGTGGTTGGGTACCTAGTTGTGTATGTATATGTTGTATTGTCTGATTTAGATTTTGTAAGGCTTGGGCATAGGCTTGCTCTTCGGCTGGCGCTATGCTCCGAGCAGAATTATTTTGAGTCGAATTATTATTGCTTTGAGTTTGAGGTCGATTATTATTATTATTGGATTGTTGGGGTGATCGCGTGTCCTTCGGCTTAGGCGGAGGGAACGGGATCCCCTGATCTTTCAAAAGAATTTGACACCTACGAGTATTGTGCCATTCACTGTTACACTTAAGACAATTAAAACGACCTTTATCGTTTTTGGTCTGATTCTTCTGAGCTTGGGCAAAAGATGAAGTGTCAGCACATCTGTATTCCAGACCGTCCCATGCTACATAATAATCCCGGTTAATGAGGTCGCTCGGCTTTTTCTGATAAGGATGAATAGAAGTTGAAACGGTGCTCGGAGTTGCTTCGAGACCTTTTAAGTAAACTTTAGGTTGGCCGTGCGGAGCCCCACCAGAAGGATTATTTGGAGCACGGTGCGACTGGCTGCGCTGAGCTATGTTAATGTGTCGCTGAAGGATGAGTCTGAGAGAATTGATGTTGGTCTCATTCTCAACCTTGGATTTGTAGTGATCTGGCAGACCGTCGATGATCTGCAGGATCTTCTTTTCAGGATCCATTCGAGGATCAATGAGGTCGAGACAAGCGGAGCGAGCAGCGATGTAGTCACTTGCGTTTTGCTTGTTATTATAAGCAGTGGAATTTAGATTCATTTCGGCCCGTCCGGAGACGTATGACCTATCGAATTTACGCTTAAGATCTGCAATTAAATCATTCCAAGCTTGTGCACATGCACGGTAATCGGTAAAATCCAATCCGGTCATGTACAAGTGTTTATTATGATTCCACCATTGTAAAGCTTGCCCAGTAAAAATTTTGTCAAGAGTGGTCAGGACTACGGAGGGGTGAAGGTCAAGAAGATGAATATATGAGCTGAAGTCAGTAGCCCATTCTTCTGCCTCCTTTTCACCTCCGTATTTGGGCATCTTTTCGGCGCATTTTGATTGATGATAGACATTGTAACCCTGGGAGCTCATGCCTTTTTGTAGCTTTTTCATAATGGGATCTACGATGCCGGCAATCATAGCTACCTCACGGCGAGTAGGAAGAAAAAGTTCTTCATCGGCACTGAAATCCTCCTCCTCCTCCCTGTCTGGAGGACGGAAGGGATTAGTAGGTTCGGGACGACTCGGGGTCGTCGGTGCCTGAGCTTGTTGTGGAGCAGTTCGTGACTGCGTACGATGGCGATGAGCCGATGCAGTACGAGCTGGTGAATTAGGAGCTCGAGGTGGAGGAGCTTCTATTTGTAATAATCTGGAACTGCGTGATGGAGGAGCAACAGAGGCATGTGCCTGTGGTTGCTAATTTGAATTTGAAGGAGAAAAAGTTGGGTAAGCAGAACTCGGGCCCGGAGGCAATTGAGTTGGAGGAGCCATATGTGGCTGCTGAGCAAAAGTATACTGAGGTGGTTGAGTTTGTGGAAAATTAGGATAATAATTAGTTGGAATTGGTTGAGGAATTTGCGGATAAGTTGGATATATGAGTGTGTGAGAAGTTGGATAAAAAGTTTGAGGAGGAAATGCATGTGAGGTCGGAGGATACCCGGTATGCGGTGGTGGTGGTACTTGAGGGTACTCCCACGCATGCGGAGGCTGAATTGGAGCCTGTACCGGTTGAGTTGTAGGTGGAGGGTTTGGCGGAGCAGTTCGAGATCTATTACTTTGTGCTGAAGGATCGATAGCCGTATATTGTACAGCTTGAGGTCAAGTGCCAGGCGCAGTGACTGGTCTTTGTGTACGAGGCTGTTGAGTAACTCTTGGTTGAGAAACCAATGGAGCACTTTGAACTTCAGCAGTAGAAGGCATTTGTAAACTTCTAAAAGCTGAATTTAAGTTAGCCTGATTAGTTTGAGGACGACTCGGCGTCGATGGTTGTGATATGGTTCGATGACCAGAAACAGTATGAGATTGACCTGGGTCAGAATGGTAATGACCAGTAGGTGGAGGCGAAGTCCTAATGAATTCTACAGACGGGTTAGTCCGTCCTACCTCTATCGGCTGGAATCGTACAGAATTTTTGCTACGAAGGAACGGATTGAGTTCTGACCCGTTCTCAACGGAAGTCAGGAAATCATTAACAACATTTTCTAATGTATTTCCGTTATCGATAGCAATTTGGATTATATCCAAGTAGAATCTTTCATCTAATGCTTCGATGAGAGTTGGAATTTGTTCTTAAGGGACATTTTCACGAGTAAATCTTTCTACGAGATAAGTATTTATGACTCGCTTATCAGCTGCGATGTTATTACAAGTCAAAGATCGCTGGTTATTGTTAGAACGATTACCAGAAAGTACAGTATCCACAGATTGAGGAGTGGTATGAGCTGTATTCTGAGGCAATGTTTCAGAAGAAGCTATGTAATTACCCGGATCGGGACCAATGGCCTCGAAAGTCTCGGTCACTGAGGATTGACCTTCTTTATATCCAAAGGATTTAGAAGCACAGATGCCATCCGGCCATCTGTCTGGGAAGAAACCGATGGTTTCCCCTGCTTGAACTACTCGGTATGTCGGACGAGAACACGACCGAATTGTGTCTTTTTCCACGACATAACCGATTTTGTGAGTATTTTCTTTGTACACTATTTTGGGTTGTTCCCCGAGGGGAAGAGTACGCTTGCGATAAGCTATGAAACCTGTTGTTGAAGGTTGATCGAATTGAACTAAGAAACTTTTAATTCGGTAACGAGAGACACTCGCGTTACCTTCGCTCTCGGATTGTTGAGTGGATTCACTATCAGTAGCCCAGGAGGAAGCAGATTGGTCTCGATGTCCCCGACGGGAAAAATCAATTCCTCTCCTTGATCTCCCTCCTCGTACGGACCTAGTAGTACTACGAGAACTTGGGCGAGAACGAGATTCATCTCGATTGAGATCATTTTCTGGAATTTGGGAAGAAGTTGAAGCTACAACTTCCTCCAATAAATTCTGACGTGGAGTACCCGGTTCCCCACGATTTGGGTTAGGAAAGACAGTACGATTTAAATCGTGTTGACTTCCTACGAAACCGGTGGCTTGTGAGCCGTCAAGATCTTGTGAGGAAATCTCCTCCCCTCCGGCTTCAGCCATGGTTGAGGGAAGAGGAAGATTCCGAATAATTTTAATTTTGAGACTTTATTGAGAAGAGCTTAAGAAAATTTTTTCTGACTCTGACTGAAAATTGAGATAGTTGTCGAACTTAATAAACCTCAGCGGACGCTTGAGGGGTATTGATATGACTTAGGTATGAATAGAGGATCGTAGCGAACGCTTCAGATCTCTATTAATATTATGACCTATTTGTGAATTCAATTCCTCAGCAACGCTTCAGGAATGAATCCAATTATGAATTCATTTGACCGTCTAATTGACACCTGAGAAAACTATTTGACCTTCCTGAAATCTCTAAACTTATAGAGTGGGTTTGACCTACTTAAATTAAGGAGGAATGACCTAATACTTAATTATGGGGTACGAAGAGAAGGCTCTGTCTGTTGGCGTCGGATTACTGGTAAGGATCCGTTCACCTCAGGCAGTTGACTTCTTGAGTGGTGAAAGTCGGTGAAAGGAAAGTGAAGATTTCCTGTGAAAATCCGCTTTTCTTTCTTGAGAACGAGTGAAAAAAATTCTGAACTTTGAAGAACACTCGTTAGCTAATGAGTAGGTACGGCGACGGGTTGAATAACCGCAACTGTCACCTGTTCTCAAGATCGGAAAGTGGGATTAGTGGACAATCTTACTTTGCTTTTATGAAATTTTTGATTTAAATTGATATATGAAATTTTGCAAAATTATGAAAATATTGTGAACGGTATGAAATTTCTTTCAAGAAATGGAAATACCTTGAATCGCGTTGGAGGATTGCTGGGCTTATGAGGTCGGTGCGTAGCTCTTTCCCTTAATACCAGAATCCCAGGTGAGCCAACGAACGATTCAAAGTTTGAAGTTCCACTTCCGGAAAGAATTGGTTGGTAAGATCGAATAGAGAGATGTAAATGATGAGGAGCATGAAGAGATGTTCCTTGTCTACTATTTTATTTCCTCCAGAGATAAACCAGAGAAGAGCGTCCTTAACAAACAAATGATACTGCTCCCGAGGAATAATCGGAGGCATTAACTTAAAAGAAAATGAAAACTGGACACGGATACCAATTAGTTACAATATTATGTATATGTATGTATGTTATTGATTTTATTTCCTAACCTAGGCGGGAGCGAGAAACTGTTGGTTTCCCTTGCTCCGAAATTATGAACTTGGAATTAAATTAAGTTCCCTTCTTAAAAGAAAATTAATTTATGAATTGAAAATAATCTTGAAATTTGAAATTAAATAAAATTTTGATTTGAATTTTGAATTGAAAATTGTATTATCTTAACTTTTACTTAACTAGATTTTCCGCGATCAACACACCCAGCGAGTGAGGAGCTGAAAGCAGAATTGATTTCCCCGCGGAGTTCACTATCCTGAATTATTAAATCTTAACTACATATATTAATTTTTTAACCTGATCACCTTACCCAATACTCAGCCCCGAAAAACTTATTTGCTTCGCTGGACTGATAGCCTGAACTAAATTTAAACTTAATTTGACTTTTGGATTTATGATCACTTTTACCGCAACTATTAATTAAGTTAATCCCTCTCCGCGACCATCCGAAAATTAAAATAAGTGTTTATAAATTCCTTGTGGAAATGAATGAGAGTGACAATGAGAAAGATGAAAAATAAAACAATGATGTCGGTGGTCGAGAAGGAGATTAAGAATAACATTAGTAATTGTGGCAATTGGAACTTGGAAAATCTAAAATTATTTTATTTATACACCCGTACTATATGAGGAGTAAGCAGTGCCAATAGGTACCAATGTAATACTTTAATATGAAAGCCAAAATCAAAAATTCCAACTTTCACTGATTTTCTGGGAGGGACACGTTATGGGAAAATTTGGGAACATGTAATTAATACAAATATGTTTTACCACTTACGATGTCGGAATTATTTTCAACTGAAAAGATAGAAGGTCAGGTCAAACACGACGACAGAATAATAATTCCAAAGTAACGGCTGATGTTATTCTGTAAATCGGAACTTGGAATAACAAGTTGCACTGTGGAGTTCAATTTTACACTTTTGCACTGTAAAGTATATGTTCGTGTTTAGTGAACGGAGTACACGGCCACGGTATGGCTAACTGTTCAGTGCACTACGCGAAAGTATGTACGTCACTGTTAATGAGTAGAACTGGTACACGAAAATATGTACCTTAGTGTAAGTGACCGCTAACAAAGGGATTTCCCTTTTCCTATGTC